>JAKSZT010054226.1:6723192-6868044 GCA_026826555.1 Tolypeutes matacus
TACAATGAGAGACTGGGTTTGATTATCAGATATCTCAAGTCTGTGGCTACAGGAGACAAGATTTTCTTTCAAGGCACACGTAGAAACTTTCATATCATTCATGTGGCATTTAAGTTTCAAAATTGAAGACTTTAGCTCATCCCTTTCTTTTGTAACTGTATCCAGAGTATCTAGGAGGAGCCAGCCAACATCATTATATTTTTTTACTCCACAAAATTCTGTTAAAGTGTTGAAAACACTCTCACCCAGATCCTTGCTTCTTATAAGCGTGGAAGTAGGGGAATCCAATGATGCTATTTTGCGTATCTCTATTGCCAGCTCACGCCATGGACTGTTAGCAACCTCATTATTGGAAAGGGAGTCATTAGTATCCCTGAGTCCAATTAGAGTAGAGAGCCAATTACAAAACTCCCAGAACCACCTCAGACATCCCATGTTTAAGACTCTGTTCCTCAAGAACCACTCCCGGTACCAGCTGTATTAGTCAGGGTTCTCTCGGGAAACAGAATCAGCAGGAGATATCTGTGAATAATATGGAACTCTAAAAGAGTCTCTCACGCGACCGTGGGGACGCACAAGTCCAAGTTCCTCAGGCAAGCTGCAAACCAGGGGCTCCGATGAAAGCACGATGAAAGGTTGTTGATGAGTCTCTGGGAGAAGTTGCCTGTCCAACGACGAGCTGGGAAATTCTCTCTGAATGTTGAAATCACTTCCACTTTTAAGTCATTCAACTGATTGGATAAAAGCACCACCCATTGATAATGTAATCTCCCTGATTGATGCAGATGTAATCAGCCATCCACGCAGTAAACTCACTGGTGATTGAAGTCCATAAATGCTCTTGTATTACAATTAGCCCAGTGCTTGCTGGAACAAACACCTGGACACAACTACTTGGCCGAGTTGACACATTAGCCTAACCATCACAGAGGCACTCTCTTACAGCCTAGTGAGGGTGGCAAGTGTAGGCTCCCCACTCAGCCTTTGCTGGCATGGGAGGTGGTGGAGCCCCAGGTTTTTCTGTGTATTTCGCTGGAGTACACCATTATTGTCTAGATATTTTCTGTCTTGCTAGGCTGCCCCTTTCCTGATTCTTTGAGTAGAGAGCCCCTTGTTGGGGATTTGTCTGTACCCATTGGCTGGCTTCTTCAGCTCTCAGTCTGGGATATATGAGCCAATAAGAAAGCCAAGGGGATGCTCCAAGGTGTTGTTCCTGGGGTCTTGAAGTCCCTAGCCTGTCTGCCTTCTCTCCTTCTTTTAGAGTCCTCTTATGTTTGCTTTATATATAAGGTCCCATATTTTTAATTGTACTTAATAGGAAGAATAGGAATAAGTATGCCGATCTTCCTAGAAGTAGAAATTCAGTCCTCTTTTTGAATTCTCACAAAAGTTATCACAATAATCTAAATTGAGACCTGGACCCTGAGTAAGGGCAGCTTTTAAAATTTATTTTTTTTCATTATACTTTGTTAAGTGAAAATGTATTTAACATTAAATATTAAGATTTAGTATCCAGGAACTGTGCAAGTCCCTTCTATTACCCTTTACTGATGAAGAAACTGAGTCTTGACAAGATGGTGAGTGGCAGAGCTGGGTTCTGACCCTGCATCCGATTTCAAAGCACAAGATTCTAAACACCGTGTTCTTCTGAGAGGCCTGGCAGGCAAGTAGCTCATTGATATATTGTTGACTGAAGAGTTATGTGGTTTGGCCAGAATCTTACTTGCTGTGTTTGTTGGTGCCTTCCAAAGCTCCCACTGACCCAGGAGGTGCTGAGGGACAATTCTTAGAGAGTCAGGAGTTGAGCTGTGGATCTCAGGGCCACCCCTACCATTTTTCCAGTCTCTGAACCAAAACAAGTCATGTACCTTATAAAGAGCCTGTCCCATCTGCCCACCTCTCAGGGAACTGGGCTTATTTAAGAACTTTTACCAGGTTATTCAAACTCATACCTGACTTGGTACCCTGGAGTCTCTAAAGAGGAGAAGAAAATCTTCCTCAAGCCAAAGAGCTCTTTCCCTGTGCCCTTGAATGCCTGTAAAAGGAGATTTCCCCCCTTGTAATAAGCTTGCTTGGTTTTTTAGCTCTGGAGGCCTGGTTTAAAAACAAACATCAAACATTTGTCTTGGACCTTAACCAACTCCACCAATCTGGCACTCTTTTTAAAGTGCAGTTGTAACTCCAAAGTATGTGGTGAAGAATTAAAACGAAAGCCCCTTCACGTCTCTGTTCCTGGCTGCAGCTGAGAACCTCTTCTCATGCTGTTGGCTGTGTGGGTCATGCTTATTCTGGGGGGGCTTGGGCTGAGGGGTTTAGGGAATGTGGTAGCTTGAATTATGCACCCCAATAAGGATATTGTCTTAATCCTACATTCCCATGGCTGTGAACCCATTTGTAAATAGAACCCTTTGAAGATGTATTTTCAGTTAAGGTGTGGCCTCAGTTGTGAAGACGATCTTCTGAGATCCTATTGAGGTGTGGCCAAACTGAATCAGGTTGGGTTTAATCTGTTACTGGGAGCCTTATAAAAAAAAAGGTCACAGGAAAAGCCTTCTGACATCTGTGGAAACTGGAAGGGCAGGTGCAAGTACAGAGAAAGAGAGATGGCCATATTACTGGAGACAAAGCTGTGAGCCAAGGAACCCCAAGGATTATGGCAAGCCAGAGCCAGAGTGTCACAGATACCTGGGAGAATGCATGGCCTTGCTGACCTCTTGGTCTTGGACTTCTAGCCTTCCAGACTGTAAACTAATATATTCTTGTTGCCTAATCCAGTCCATTGTGCGGTAGTTGTCATAGCTGCCTGGCAAACTGAGACAAGTAAGGTAAGGGGTTGAGCTGTCTATGGCACCACACACAGCTCCTATGTTCATACCAAAGAGAAAGATTCCAGAATTTAGATTCCTAGGAAATTTAGCTGTATGCAAACAAACTTGTGTGCTCTGACAGCTATCTCCAAGTGTTAGAATCTGTGAAGAACCCAGAGCCTGAAAGGTTCCCGTGAACTGAAGATGATTAAGAGAAATCTTAGTTCATGCTCGGCTTCATTCCTTGTAATTGTGTACCTTTGGGAAGGCTACTTAATCTCTTTGAACTTCAACTTCCTCAACTGTAAAGTAAAGAGAACAGTACCTGACTCATAGGGTTGCTGTAATGAATATTAAATTAGATGATAAGTATAAAATGTCTGGTACATAGTAAGTACTTGACAAACATTAGTTTCAGTAGTAAATACTTTGAGAACACTCAACTCATGACATAATCAAAATGCATCTTAATTCTTGGTTGTCTCATCCCTCTGAAAGATATTCGGTGGGTGCAATATTGCTTTGCCTAGAAGGAAAGTACATCTTCCTGACACATCAAATCACTAACACAGCCTCAATTCAGAAACTGCAATGTCCAGCCCAAGATGTTAATTGAAGCTGGGAGCTGGCTTTCATGTTGAGTCACCTCCCCTCCCTTAGCTCAGGGGAGTCTCAGGCTGGATCAGGTTGGGATGAGCAGTGAGACAGGGGTGGAGGAGGTGCTTGGCATCTCTATTTTTCAGGCTTTTCTTCCCATTTCCCTCAGGTGACTGAATCCAGCACCCAGCCTTCCTCCAATGTTCTGGGGCCTTTTCTTTTCTGGCTAGGCACCTTTCCTTGCCCACTGCTATTACTCATGGAGCCCTTCTGGGGAAGAACTTTAGGAGGGATTGTGCAGGGTCAAGGTGGGCAGAGGGGTAAGAAGCAGTAGGCATGGTGCATTTTCCCTGACTCCCCCTCGTAGCAGTTGGCTGGGACTCTGACCAGTCCTTTGACTCTGAGCTCAGAGTGTCTGCAGCATGAGAGTCTGCTACACTCTGAGCTGGGGGCGGCCATGGAAGGAGCCTGCAGCCCTTCTCCCTCCTGGGCTGATGCCCTGCTCACTGGCTCCAATGGAGCACACATGTAGTTCTCACTCTGGGGCTCAGGCCAAGGGGTCTCACCTCCCCTGCGGCCTCCACGTGGCTCCAGCTTTAGATATATGGCCACCCACAATCTCGATGAAGCGATCATCTGCCCTGCAGTACAGCAAGCTGTAGTGTTTATGGAGACGCATGGTCAGACTCTTCTGGGGACAGACAAAGCTCGTGGAGGGACAGTTGCCTGACCTTGTGCTGCTTGGCCAAGCTCCCCATGAGCTCCAAGAGTGGAGGTGGACCCTCTCCTTGCCCCACGTTGTGGCAGGGTCCCAGACTCCCTACCTGGCCCTCTTCCCCTCACTAGCTGCTCTCCTGGTCTGGTTCTGACAGGGCAGGGGGAGGGGAGAGGTCAGAAGTCTAGACCAGTGGTTCTTAAACCTGGAGGGCTGGTTCAAACACAGATTAATGGGCCCCATCTCTGGAATTTCTGACTCAGCAGGTGAAGAGGCAGGGGTTCAATAGTTTGCATTTGTGCTATTGTTCTGGGGACCCCACCTTGAGAACTGCAGCTCTCAACATTTCCTGGAACTGGGCACTTCCCTGGGAAGGCTAGAGGGGTGCAGGGTGGAAGTGGAGGGTTGGCTAGCATTAGGCTGGGTGGATGAAGGATAGATTTGGGTGGAGAATCTTTGAGAGGCTGAGATCCAAGCAGAGATTTCAGGGACTCAGAGAGCCAAATACCCTCTTTCTCTCTCTCAAAGCTCAGAGTGGGCTCCAGGCAAATTGCATTTATTGATTTGAATGGGAATCAGCCCTGAATCAATATCAGAACCAGAAGAGCATCATCGGGGTGCAGACTGCTGAGCCCAGGCTGTGCCTGCAGCTGCTCCCTGGTTGTCCCTGTGGAAAGTGACCTTCCCGGCGGCCTTGCGGGACAGGGTGCTCCACGCAGGTGTTGAAAATCTCATGGAGGGATTGTGTTGTGGAGAAGCTGAGGGACCCCAACATCGACTCCCCGACTCCACTCTTGGAGGGCCACGTGGCCTTGGAACACCTGCCACCCTGCTTCATATTCTGCCCCTGAGAATGAACCGATGTCAGGGCTGCCTTTTTGACCACAACCAAGCACCTGTCTGCGAACCAGCTCTGCCTGCCCCGAGCCCCTGGCCCATTGCAGGGCTTGGGGGAGGTCTGTTCATCTGTTACACGTGCGTCTCTCCAGATCACAAGTTGTTAGGGGACCAAATCTGTACTCTTTGTTCCCACCTTAGCAAAGTGCAGGGGCAACTCAGGCTGAGGCTGGGAAAAAACGCTGCGGTGATTTGAAGCGTCCATGCTTTGGGGAAGGGAGGAGATGAAATCCCGGCAGCCCCTGCGGCTCAGTTTTCAGCAGTGCTGGAGGGGCAGGGAGGCAGGCGAGGGCTAGGGCTGTGGACAGTGAGTCAGCTCCCTCAAACCATAACAACATATGGGCGGTTGGCCCGAGTGAGATGGACATCATGAAAAGTGACACGCTGCTCCGAAATCCATCCCTTGAAAGCTTTCCGGCTGGGCAGCCTGGGGAAGGCCGTGTGAGGACACCCCTCTCCTTGCAAGCACTCCCTCTGCCCTCTTTTTTTCTTACTCCCCACTCAGGCCTTGCTTGTTTGGCTTTGCTGCTTCTTCTTTCCTAGCTGCTGGCCCCTGGGTGAGCCCGCTGTGTGTCCCAAAAATTGGCAGGGTGTGGTGGAGGGGTGCAGGTGGCAGACAGGTCTAGTTAACTCTCAGAAAGGGAGAGCAAAAGGATGAGGTTCTTGGATGTTTGCCTTTGGGAGTGGTTGGATATTGCAGGGCAAGAGCAACCGCAGAAGAGAACATTGAGGCTCAGAAAAGTTACTGACTCGCCTAAGGAGCTCCTTGTTGGTGGAACTGGAATTTGATTCTAGAACACATGGATTCCCTCTCCTCAGCTTCTTAGGCTCCCTAATCTGATCTCTCCCCTGGGGTTTCCTTCTGGTTTGCCATGTGGGTGGGAATGACAGGAGGATTGTCAGTGTTTGCATCTGATTTGCCTATATCTGTCCAGGTGTTGAAAGAGGCTTCTCATTCTACACAGGTATCAGTCAGTGTTTGACCAGGAAAGCAGAACCATCATGAGTTATGGGATAAGAGATGTATTCTGGAAATTAAACCTTATCCAGTATGGGAGGGGCCAGGCTGGGTGGAAGAGCAGGCAATTTGAGAAGCCAGGCTCCTTCCTTCCCTTGTCTGAGAGGCACTGGGAGAGAAAGCTGGCAGCAAAGCCAAGAGGAAGCCAAGTTTCTGGTGATAGGCTGAGGCCCTCATGGGAGGGCAGGGCCAGTGTTGGGAAAAGAGCCAGAAGCAGAGTGTATTAGTCAGAGTTCTCCAGAGAAAAAGAACTGATAGGATTTATATGTATTAAGACATTTATTATAGTCATTGGCTCATGTGACCATGGAGATTGGCAAGTCTGAATTCCATTAGGCAGTCCACAATTTGGAAACTCGATGAAGGTGACATTGAATTCCCCAGGAGAAGTGGACTGGTGGAAATAGAGACAGAAATTCTTCTTTCTGATTTCTGAAATCCTTGGTCTTCTGTTTATATCCTCCAACTTATGGGAAGAGAAGATTCCCCTTACTGCTAAGGGCAATCAATGGACTATACATGCAAATTTGTCTATGAAATACCCACACAGTAACAATCAGGCTGGAGCTTGCTTGGCCAAACAACTGGACACCATCACCTAGACTCATTGACCCATGAACTTAACCATCACAGGAGTGAGGGGTGGGGGGACAGTCTGGAACCCCATGGCCTCCTGCATCTTGCTTGTCTGTCACCCATCCACGACCTCTGCTCCACTTCTCTCTCCAGAGCTCATGTAAGCTCCTCTTTTGGCCAACCCTAACCTGGAACCATCCAAAGAAGGGTATTTGGGAAATGCAGTCCCAGAGTAACCAAGCTGTCAATAGAACAATCCACCACAGTATATTTTTTCAGTTTCTAGGTCAGTAGTCACTTTAAATTCCCTCCTACCTACTCTAGTCTACACTGCTTACATTAGAGAGGAGAAAGAGATGAAGCCTTTAAGGGGTTCAAAAACTCTTTGGGAGAAGAACTTTTCCACCTGTAATCCAAAATGGACTGACTTTCCTTCAAAGGCAAGCCCCAATGGGCTTTTCCCTGGACTCTTTGTCTAGGGTGACTCAGGGTCCTAGTTTGTTCTATTCCAGTTTGCATCTGCTGTCCCTGCAGAATCATCAGCAATGCCTCCTGCATTCCCAGGAGTTTGCCCATCAGGATGATAAATTACACAGCCACCAGGCCTTGAGCTCAACATTGAGAGGTGGATGTGAGTGCCTGGGGGCAGAGGGATGGAGGCTGCCAGGATTCCTTGAAGCCCCCACCCTCCAACTGGCTGCCTTGCTCTTGACCCACCAGGGTTTCTGGGTGGTTGAGGTCACTGGGCTACAACATCAAGACTTATAACCAGATGGGAAGACCAGACTAGCTCCTCCGGCCCCTGTTCCCCTCTGCTTCCCAGAAACTCCAGGAGGATACCTGCCTGTGTTCCTGAACTTCCGAGGCCTTGCCCAATTCTAGGGATGGGGGCTTGGAGTTTGATCTAATGAGGGAGCTGGCCCTCAGGCTCTCACACCAAGTCCTGCCCGAGGTCTGGGCATCCCTTGCTTCCCTTGGTCATCTTCAGAGTGTTGCTCTCGGGGAGCGGAAGGCCTCACAGGATGCAGGGGTTGGGGTTAGGGGGCATGTTGTTTCAAGGAGCCCCCTGAACCTCAGGGGATGGAGCTCCTACCTGGAAAGCCCCAAGCCCACAAAGCCCAGAGATTTCAGGGAGATCCCTCTGAGGAGACGGAGGATAGCTGCTTGCTGCTCTGGAGGGGTGTGAGCTGACTATTTGAGGATGGTCTCTCTCAAGAGACCATCTTTTTTCTTTGGCAGCTCAGGCTGTTAATGCAAGGTACCACATTCTGTAGTAGTAAAAACCCAGGCTCTGAAATCAGGCAGAACCCCAGGTTGGACTCTGAGCTCTGCCCTTCTCTAGTTGTGTGATGTTAGACACATTGCTTAACTTTTCTAAGCCACAGGAGTCTTCTTTATAAAACAAGGAAAAGGATAATTACCTTGCAGGTTGGTAATAAATTAAGACTGGGCTCAGTGCCTCGAACAGGGAAGGAGCTCAGTTTCCATCTTCCTTCCTGCAGCTCAAAGCCATTTACATAATTTAGGTCAGTTCAGAAGCTAGAGCTTGAGCCAGACAAAACTCCACTCGGCACTTCCTTGGAGAAACATGGCTGGATTCAGACAGTGGTTAATTGAAATTCAAGATTTTTTAACCTCTGTTTCCTTCAGGTCATGAAAGAATGAGTGAACGAATGAAATCAATAGGTTTGTTAAAGGTGTTATTTGCTGTGGGAGAAGAATGAAAATGAATCTTAGCATTAAATCCGAACTCTGAGAACTTTCCAGTCCAGTAGGAGAAAATATTCCTCTAGTTATTATAGCACCCAGGGGAGTTGGGCCCCAATAAGTGCAATGATTAGAGAGGAGGAAGCAAAGGCTTTGACTGAGGGGAGGATGGTGGAGAGAGGTAGAAATAGGACTTGACTCTCTCTGAGCCTCATTTTCTTCCTCTATGAAATTGGGATAATAATACCTACCTCCCAGGGTGAATATAAATACAGAGACATCATCTACATAAAGCAGTTATCACAGTGCTGACATATAGGTATCAGTCAGTAACAGCCCTTGATGATGCTGGCACTTGTTCCCAGCCACAACCCAAATGCTGGACTCCGCATCCTCTCAGTCCTGCCTGCTCTTTTCTTTTTCTCTACTGCTCTGTATTACTTTGCCCCCTGAAATGCTCCCCACCCATTCTGTTTCCACCCCATCAGAGTCCCATCTCTTTCTTCTCTGAGTCCCTTCGTTCATTTGACACAGATGACACGTGGCTTTGGGTTGATCTGTGTCTTCCCCTAGGCAGATGTTGTCTTACTTCTCCAGTGTGGTGGTGGCATCCTTGTAGGTGGGAGGTCTTTCTGTTGTAGCCCCCCCAGCACCCAGTGCTGCGTCATGTATACCCAGTGGCACCCAATGACAGTTTGCGGGATGTCCATCAGATGCGCCCTCCTCCTGAGTACTGCACCCTAGCTAGATGGAAGGACTTTACGGGAAGCCATGCTTGAGAACAGCTGATTGCTTATTCCACGGACTACTCTATTGCCCAACAATATTCTCAAGATTGCATCTGGCTTGCCCTCCACCCTGGCCTCCTCACCCTCATTTCCCAACATGGGAGATCTAGGGTTGCAGAAACTCAAAAACGTTGTGCCCCCAGGGTGTGAGTAGGCTGTGGAATGTTGCCTTTCAGCTAAGTTAGAAGCCTGGAATTATAAACATCCTCCACAGACAAAATATTGGTGGCCAGCCTGGCCTTCTTGGGCCTTTTAAGCCTCATGGTCTTCAGGTAGCCCTTTCCAGCCATGGCCTGGGAGGACCAGCACTTGTGAATGTGTGTGTGCAAAGTGTGAGCATGTGTGTTTCCAGAGAGGGATGAAGAGAGGGGAAGATGGAGGGGCTAAAGCTTAGTACAGGTGGGATCCCTATGTTGGGATATCTGATATAAACAGAGGGATGGGAGCTGCAGGATAAAGTACAGCCCTTTTGGAACTAAGGTTCAGATAGAAAGCAATCTAAGAAGGAGCTGCTGTGGATGAGCACAAGGCTAGGGAGAAGATCCATGGGGGCTCCACCATGGGCACTGCTGATGCTCCTGCCTCATTCTGGAACACTAGTGTCTTTTTCACTATTAAAAGTGCCTAGCATGGGATGGGACCTGACAATTAGCACACTCAAATAATTTGAGTTTCACAACTTTCTATGACAGCATGCAACCTGGAGATGATGATTCTGCTTCTTAGGCTCCTGCCTCTCCTTTCTGTGATGCCATGAAGCATTTGAGCATGACATGGGGTGGGTTGGAGGTGGAGTGTCAGGAAAGACAGCGTTAAGGGGGCTGTGTACTTAAGCATGTTGCTTTGGTCTCTGGGTGGAGGCAGCAGATACCCTGCAGAGGGGCATTTGTGTGTAGACCAGTGTGTGAGGTGTAGCGATTTGGGCATCTGTGTGGGGCCGGGGTGGGGAGACAGTCCCTCCGTGTGTGGTCTTTCTTGCATGGCACGTCACGGGTGGCTTGCGTCTGGAATTTGCTCTCAGGCTTGGTGGAGTTTGGGTTGTTTCCAGCAGAGCTGGTTGGTATTGAAGAATCATGGGTGATGCCTGTGGGGATGGCACCAGCTGGCTGCGCCTCTGAGGTAGCCAGTTTCCTCTGCCTCCCTGGAAGTGGGCAGGGGATCACATACTGGGTGGGGAAGGAGGGCTGCCCATGGATGGGGAGGATAACAGCCTGAGTGTAGCTGGGAAGGGTCAGGGAAGGAGGCAGATGAGACGTCTTGGGGGAATAAGGAGAAAAGGGTTTGAAAACTGGGGTAAGGCATTTCTCCAGCACTTGGCTCTCTTTATCTCTTAAAATTAAAGCCAGGCCTCTATTGGAACATTCCATTTGGGATTCTGCTGGGAAATAGAAAAGATTGGGGGAGGAGTGGGTAGTGCATTGGACTTTTCTGCCTCAGTTGATAGTGTATGTGCTGAGGTGAGCAGCACAGGACTTTTGGTATTTATTACTTCATCAATTAGTTGAGCACCCACTGTGTTCCAAGCCCTAGCCTAAGAGATCTGGAAAATAGAAATCATGGTCCCTGCTTTCTAAGAGCTCACCATCTAATGGAGAATGCAGAGAAATAAAGAGATGATATGAAATGAAAGCATCTCCATGCTATTCATGCTAGAATGATATCAATGCTATATATATGCAAACGTGTGTATATACACACATATACACACATACATACATAGGCATGCACATACACACTCACAAAGGGAGAGGGATCTTGTTCATTTTCCTTCACCTATAACTCATGTAACTGCAACAAGCTGTGAAGTAGAAACTATTATTATCATGATCCCATCTGAGGAAGAGAAAATTGAGTCACAGCAAAGTCACTCGCTAGTAACTGGCAGAGCTGGACTTGAACACAAGCAATCTTTCTCCAGGCTCTTTCTCTTACTGACTTGGCCATGCAACCTCTTGATGAAGGTATACTCAGGGTGCCAGAGGAGCCTGGAAATTAGAACATTGAACTGCCCAAAGGAGTCAGGAGCGGCTTCAGCGAGGAACAGCAGTGTTCGAATGACTCATTTTCCGAGAGCGTGTGTCCATCTTTTTTGAGAATGCGGTGGAAGGCATCCTAGTAAGGAGCTGAGTGTCCCAGGGCACGGGTGTGAAGACAAGCAAGCACCTGAGGCTGGGGACAGCTTGTTTCAGCCTGGCCCAGGCCAGTTACGAGTGGCCGGAGCTTCTCCTGGACCACCCAGTCCAACCTTCTCATCATGCGCATTAGAGGGCAGTGTCAGGGCACCCGGGGCACGCAGGGCTGACTGCACTACGGGCTCCAGCACTTCCGAGCAGTGCTGAACCCAGCCAGTGTGGGAAGGCGGGGATGGGGAAGGGAGGATGGGGGGAGGGATCTGAGCCTGCCTATTTCCCAGCAGTGATGCCTTGCCCAGCCATCAACTCTTTGCCAGAGGGGTCAGGACATGGATCGCGAGGGGGAGTTTAGAGAGCTGTCTTCAACATTGCTCAACCTCCGGCACGTGGAGTCCAATGGCCGGGGTCAGCTGGTCATCAGCGTCTTGTTTAGCATCCATACTCCTGTGAGCCGTGCTCTCCTGGCCATCTGGACAGCCCAAGGGGAGGTTTGCAGGCAGAGGGATGCTTGTGTGTTCTTGTTGTATTTCTCTAACCCAATAGATGCTTAGAAAAATAAATAGACAAGCAAGCCTTAGGAGAGATTGTGTCAGGCTTAGTTGAGACATGCTGTCCCTTTTGAAGGTGTTGCTGTGCTTGAATGGACCAACATCTGGAGCCAGATGTTATCCAACTGTGTATTAAAGCTGTGATTCCCAGGTCATGGACAATGAAGGTATTTAGTATTAGTTTAATGCTTTACAGTTTTCAAAGTCCCCGGAGCACTAGTCCACAAAGAGTTAACTGGGGACTTGAATTCGAGTCCCTGCACTCCAGATCTTGAGTTGTTTTCTACCCTGTTATGCTGACTCTCAACCTTGCAGGTTAGTCTAGAAAACGTGAGCTGTCCCCTCAGAACGGGCAAGCTGTGTTTCACTGCTGCTGTAATCTTGCTGATTACAGAATTTAGGAAAGCAGAAAGGAAAGCCATTGGACAGAGATCAGAGGGTTTTGCTCTGAGGGGTGGGAAAAGAGTCAGCCATGGCTCAGCCGAACAGACCTGTGTTTTTGAACTCTGGCTCCATTTGTTGGGAACTTGGGTGAATTACTTAACTACTCTGAGCCTCAGTTTCCCCATCAGTCAAGTGGAGACAATAACATCTTTTTCATAGGGTTTTGGGAGGCTTCCCAGGGTGAGCATTCAACAACTGTGATCTCCCTTCTCCTTTATTCCCTGGCTTGGTCCTCAAACTTCTTCTGGCAGGAAAGCCACATCCAATTGCTTTGGCTCCCTTCTTTTCCCTTTACGTGGCTGCCTCCTTTATAAGTCACTCTGCGCTCTTCACCAGTCCTCTCTTAGTCACCTATTAGATGGAGCTCCCACCAAGACATGGGGAAACAAGATTGATAGCCTGGAATGAGATAACCTCTCTACTTAGTGGAGTTTGCTAACCCATTCAATAAATGTTAGCCAAGACTCTTATTGTTGTTAAATGGGATTCATGAGGGAAAACGTAAAAGGTTCACAAGATCTTGGGACTGAAAGGGACCCTGGTGATCATTCTTCTTCTTTTCCTCTTTTGGCAGATGAAACCTCAGCAGCATAGAACATTCAGATCTGGGAGTGGATCCCAGTACTAATTGATCCGTTCGCTCATTCATTCATTTAACAAACACTCACTGAGCACTTTCTATGTGCTAATTACTGTACCAAGTATTGATATGTAAAAGTGAGTCAGACACAGTTCCAGTCGTCAAGAAGCTCAAGATCTCCGGAGGAGACTGACACGTAGAGTATAATATGTTGTCATTGAAATAAATATGGTCATTGAAAAATGCCCAGGATTTTACTATACTCTTGAAGGAACAGCAAATGCTTCCTGGAGTCAGTGGTGCCTGCACTAAATTTTAAAGAAGTGAAAGCTAGTCAGGTAAGTCAGCCAGCTATTTCTTGTGAAAGCCTCCAGGATAGAAACAACTTGATACATTCAGGGAACTATGCGGCTCCCTGGACTTATGGTCCCAGATTTCACGGAAGGAGTAAACCTTGAGAAGGAGTTTTAAAAGGGAAAGAACACTTAATTGGTAGAGTGAAAGTCCTTTCCCCCAACCGAATCAGGTTTGAAGACAAAACAGCAAAATTGTGTGTGTTTACACAAAATACTCTTGTGTATTTACAAGTGTGCAATGTGTGTGGGTTTTATAGGTGTGTCGTATCCCGGAGGACAAAATGTTGAATCGTGGGTTCTGAGCTGAGTCCTAGGTGGAATGGGTAGTTAATACAAATGCAACACTTAGCTCAGTGACCTGCTCAGCTGCTCAGAGGACACAGAGACCCTCGCCTGAAAGAAGGGCTCTTGGCACTCCGGGGGTTAGGTGCTTACCCCACAAAAAGCAGAGGCTTCTTTTCTGAGACATTTCCTGTTATTACTCAGTATAAGGCAGGGTTCTTGGTTGGAAAAATAAACTAATTTGATTTACATAAGAAGAAAAAAAAATTATTGGAATGGTAGTTGGTAGCTCTTGAAATTTATGGAAGAGGGAGAACCAGACTTGGGCACAAACCAAGTGAGGCAGGGCTCAGCCAAAATCCTACCATAGGTGCAGGTGCCTTAGGACATGCTGCCACACCCTTGGACACTACTGCCCCTGGACACTTGGCATCAAAAGAAGAATCTCTAAACGATCCTTGGCTTTGCTTCACTCACTAGAGAGTTGAAACCCTGTGTGGGAGGCCTTTGATTGACTATGCTTGGGTCACATGCCCTTCCTCTAGCTGCCGAGGAGTAGGGGAAGTGGGCTATGAGCCCCTTTGGCTCCCATAATAAGGGGGTCCTGTCTCCTATCTAATTTGGGATTTCCTCCCCAAATAAGAGAGTGTTTGGATGCTTCACATGACAAATTACCATGTTCTTTGACCTTCCAGACTTGACTCTGACAGACATTTTTCTTCCGAAGCTGCCTCCCTTTGGTTTCAGAGCAATTCTGAGACTTGAGGGACTGAGAAGTTTTCCTGGGCACTCTTGAGAGCATCCATCTCATGAATCCTTCAACTGTCTCTTCCAATTCTTTCTTTTTTTTAAAAAAAAAAATGTTGTAAATTATATATGACATAAAATTAGCCATTTTAAGTGTACAGTTCAGTGACATTAATTACATTCACAATGTTGTGCAACCATCACTACTAGCTATTTCCAAAAATTTCCACCATCCTCCAAGAGAAATTCTGTAACCATTAAGCAATAACTCCCCATTTCTACCTCCCCCTGACCTCTAGTGACCTCTAATCTACTTTCTTTCTCTGGATTTGCTTATTCTAGATATTTCATGAAATTGGAATCATACAATATTTGTCCTTCTGTGTCTGGCTTATTTCTTTTAGCATAATGTTTTCAGAGCTCATCCATGTTGCTGCATGTGTCAGACCCCCATTCCTTTTTATGGCTGAATAATATACCATTGTATGTATATACGACATTTTTGTTTATCCATTCATCTGGATTGTCACTTGGGTTGTTACTACCTTTTGACTACTGTGAATAATGCTGCTATGAACAAACATTGGTGTATAAATGTCTATTTGAGGACCTGTTTTCAATTCTTTTCAGTATATACATAGAGGTAGAATTGCTGGGTCATATGGTAATTCTATACTTAACTTTTTGAAGAGTCACCAAACTGTTTTCCGCAGAGGCTGCACTCATTTTACATTCTTATCAGCAGTTCCCATCAGGTTTCCAATTTCTCCACATCCTCACGAATTCTTGTTATTTTTTAAATTTATTTTTTAAATTATAGCCATACTAGAGGGTATGAAGTAATACCTCATTGTGGTTTTCATTTTATTTCCCTGATGACAAATGACATTGAGCATCTTTCTATGCACTTATTGGCCATTTGTATATCTTCTTTGGAGAAATGTCTCTTCTAGTTCTTTGTTCATTTTAAAATGGGGTTTATATTTTTGTTGTTGAGTAGTAGGAGTTCTTTATACATTCTTGATATTAAACCCCTATAAGATATATGACTTGCAAATATTTTCTCCCATTCTGTGGGTTGTCTTTTCACTCTCTTGATTGTGTCCTCCAACTCCTTTTAAAGGATACAATTTCCTTTTGACCCAAAGAAGATATAACTGTCTGATTGTAAATGAGATAATCACTTCCTCTGAGAGATTTCTGCCAATAGCTTCTCCTTACCCTATCTGCATAAATCAAAACAATGAGTTGGGTGGTGCAGTGATGCTACTGGGTTGGGCTGTGCTGGTCTGTGAGGGAGGTAGGGAGGGGATGGTGGGTTGGACTGTCCGTGGAACTGGGGAGAGGGTTGGGGGAAGGAGCAGATGAACTATGGGGATTTGCAGGTATGTAGTTGAAACTACAATGTTGGAAATGTTGGAAAACATGGCAGAAGAGGGTTACTGGTTAGGGTATTGGATGTGGGGGGCATGCGGGACAGTACACACCTGGGGTGGGCTTCTAGGGAGTGTGTGAATGTTCATCTTTTCATAATGTGTTATATTAGTAGGTGGAGACCCACATAATGAGTGGGAAGGTGTTGGACGCTCATCCTGGGGAGTCTTGCTATGTCCTCAAATAGAGGGGCGGGAGTCTCTCCAGAGCATAGGCAGTGCTTAATAGGTGAGGACACGCAAGTATGTCAAGTCCTCAATGTTGTTGCAAGTAACTATGAATCTTATCTGTCAATGAGTTAATCTTGGTGACTACTGTGGGCCCCAAGGGGAAGGGGAGGAAGGAATAGAATAGATGGAACATGGGGCATTTTAGGGGTGATGGAATTGTTCTACATGTCATTACAATGATACATATAGACCAATGAATTGGGAAGGAGGGTCAGGAACCAGTTGGTCAGTCTGATTTTTCAGCATTTTCAGCATTTTAACAAAAGGCATAATTTCACTTTCTCCCATTGATTAGGGCCCAAGTTTAAAATTTCTGAGTCATCTAGTTCTTGGGATCTGATCCATTTCTTTTCTTGATCCTTTGGTAGATCTAATTTAGATTGACTAGAAACTCAACTGTCTCTGGATTTATCTCCTAGAATCAAAGGGAACGATTGAGGAACCTGGATGGAGGTATGGGTTTTGAAACTCTTGGACTTCAAACAATACTTGTATTATTTACTGGAATGAGAAAATTTGGTTTTGGCCCTAATATGGACTGAGAAAAAGTTCACCTTTAAAAGGGCAAGCTCTGAGTTAGTCAGGGTACTAGCATGCCTAAGGAGGGTATAATGCAAACCTTATGCTTTTCTTCCTTCTCCTTGCTTCTTTATGTTTAGCTGCTTTATTGCTTCTTAATCCTGCAGCTGGAGGATGAAAGAAGACTGAAGAGGGGGTCAAATCCATTCCATTGCCTTTACATCTTATGAACTCTTCAGACAATGTTTTTGCGTGGATGGCTAAAGGTGAGTTATGTCAAAATGAAGTCTATAACAGTTTATTATCCATGTCTTTCAGTTGCCCCCCACATTTTCTTCCTTTCATGTTATCTATTCATTAAGGTCTAGGTAACTTACCAAAGGTTACATGGCTATGGGATCTTCAGGAATCCTGCAGGCCTGAGGTTTCACTAACAGGAGCTATGGATGTTTTAAAAACAGAAAGGAGCTACATTTCTTGAGTGCCCCAAATTTCTCAAAATGTCAGAGTTAAGTCTCCCACTCACAGTACTTCTATGGAAACAAACTTGTCTTACACGGGATGAGAGAGGAAGGATAAAGTGATGGTTTCAAGCTGTATGGACCCCAGAAAATTATGTTCTTCAATCAACCCATTCTTGTGAGTGAGGACCCATTATAAGTAGAATCCTTTGGTAAGTAGGATCGTAACTTAAGATGTGACCCACCTCATTCAGCATGGGTCTTAATCCTCTTACTGGAGTCCTTTATATGTGAAAGAAATTCAGACAAAGAGATCCATGGAAGCAAGAAGCCTGGAAGCAATGAAACCTAAAGAGAAGGGAGAGACCAGCAGATGCCACCATGCGACTTGCCATGTGAGAAAGGAGTCCAGGTTTGCTGGCTGCCAGTCTTCAGGAAGAAGGTATTGCCTTGATTTAGACACTTTCATGGCTTCAGTACTGTAAGCTTGTAAGCTAATAAATTCCCATGGTAAAAGCTAATGCATTTCATGGTACCTGCTTTCAGCAGCTCAGCAAACTAGAACAGGTAACCTTCCCCTTCTCATTTCAATAGATCACATTTCCAAGGCCAATCCAGCTAGAGGAGTAGAATTTGGGGAGGCTGGAGGGAGCATGACTAGGTTTCCTCTATCACCAGAGTCTTAGCATTATGGGAGAAGTTACTGATCACTCAAAGGCCAGAACTACATCTAATTTTCAACCCAAGGTTTGTTCGGTGTCTTAGTTTGCCAGGGCTGCTATAACAAATATCACACAATGGGTTGGTTTAAATAATAAGAATTTATCATCTCATGGTTATGAGGCCAGAAGTACAAAAATCAAGTTGTCAGCAAGGCCATACTTTCTCCCGGAGTGGCAGTGTTCTGGTGATTGCCATCTTCCATAGCATGACAATCTCTCTCCTTTCTGGCTCCTATTAGCTTCTGGCTTCTCCTGCTCAGTCATCTGAATTTCCTCTCTTTATAAGACCTCCAGTCATATGGGTTAAGACCCACTCTGATTCAATTTGACCACACCTTGACTAATAATAACATCTTCAAAAGGCCTTATTTACAGTGGGCTTACATCCACAGGATTACGGATTAAGATTTGAACATGTCTTTTGTGGGGGACACAAAGAGCCTAATGTTCAAAGCTCCATCACAGTGTGTAACTTCAATGCCAGAGGCAGATGGGATCATCAGGTGGTCATTATTCATGACCTTTGACCCTGCTTCTCCTCCTTTCTCCCCTCTCTCCCCTTCCCTCTGGGACAGTGACCAGAGCCACATTCCTTCATTATCACACTTCCTTCCACAGACTGAGCAGGCCCATTCCAGGACACAGATCTGTGTGAAAGCTCGCCAGGCCTGGTGGGAATGCCGCACCCTGAAAGAATCTGACTTTTTCCAGAAGCTTATCTTCTGGCACTTGCTCTTTCAAATAAAAAGGCTGAGGCAGGAGAAAAAAGGCAATCCAACCAAGTGTGTGTGAAATGGAGCCAGTTTCTCCAGGGACTGTGGTGAGAATGAAATGCCATGTTGTGCAAAACCCTCACCTACAGTTTGTACGAGAGAAATTAATATATCCAACTATGTTTCAGCCAGCCACACTCAGGGTCATTTGTTAAAGCTCTTTGATTAGCTTGGGTCCAATCGGCTGTGGCTTGGGTTGGGGTTACCAGGTGGAATAACAGCTTCCTAATGGGGATTCTTCACAGGGCAGTTTCGCTGGAAGGGCATGTAGGAGCAAGCTAAGTATCTCAGTTGACATCTCTTTGATGTTAGGAAGTGTTAGTGAGGAATAGAGGGCATTATGTATGTATACACATATTCTCATATATGTGAGAGGGAGTAAGTACATATTTGTTGGCTCCAGACACATGCTCGTGTTGGAGGCCAGAGATGGAGAATGGGTGGTAGAGCCGGGAAGGCGTAGGATGTTGTGGGCACTGGCATAGGGGAATGGCTTTATGGGAATGGTGGTGATGGGAGAATCATGAAATGTGGGTGGCAGAAGAGCTGATTTTACAGCTGAATGCAGTTTGAAAATCCTTTGTCTGCTTAAAATAAAAGGATAAAAACTTCTTTTTATGCTGAATATTTTATTTTTCCCTTTGTCTCCTTTGTTTCTTTTTGCATAATAATTTTCCAATATTTCCTTAAAAAACTCCCAACAAAACAACCCCTCTCCCCCTCAACAACCAAGTCTTTCAAATGGGTTCAAGGTGCAGAAAGCACAGCTGAGCCATGGACAGGCCATGGGAGAGCCAGGCTTGGTCTGGGGCTGGGACGTGTTCCTAGACTGCTTCCTCCACCCCTGCCTTATGGGGTGCCTGCCCACCCATTTGGAAAAGCTACTCTTTATCTTTTGTTTTGGTTTTTATTGGCATCTTCTTTTTTTCTTTTAACTGTGTCCAATCACATTGGCACAGATTAGACTTGGGAAGACTGCTTGGAGCCATCCCATCCCTTCTGCCTTACCAGTTCTGGGGTTTCTGCTTCTCCTCCTATCCTGCCTTCTGTCCCCAACTCACCCTGCCTGTGCAGTCATGGCTCTACCCTTCTCATACTGTGTAAAATTCTGCTCATACTTTTGGTATTGGAGGGTAAGAACATGGTATAGTAAACTATTAAGAGAGAGGAATACACTTTCATAAATATCATTAGCCACTTGGATTTTCATTTACCACCACACTCTCTCCAGTTTGCAGATATATGACACTGAGTTTTGGGGAGACAAAATAAATTGCATGGTGAGTTTAACAGAACTAGAAATAAGCGTGGAGTTTTTATTCATCAATTGGTTCTCTGAGTACTTACTTCCTTTCCTTATCCAATGTTAGTTTCTGAGGGGCAGTAGAATAATAGAATTTTCGAGTTGGAGGACTCCTTAAAGAGCTTTGGGATACAGAGGTCTTCATATAGTGCCCTGGGAAGCCCCTTCAGAAGTCACACACGTCTGCTTCAATCAGAACAACTCTGATGTTTTCTGATTTCAACATCTTGAGCTTGGACAAGTGGGAAATCCCTCTGGTGTATCTCATGCACCTCCCTATTTAGTAGATGAGTAAAATTGAGGTTCAGACAATAAAGGGAAAAGAAAAATATTTTCAATCAAGAGTTCTACTTACTTACCCTCTATCTATTATTTTTTTAAAAAGGCAAAGACTTAATTTTTTTTTGTCTAAATAAAAGTTTATTTAATTTATTTATTTTTTTTTTTTATTTTTAAAGAAGCTTTAGATTACAAAAATGTTACATCAAAAATATAAGGGATTCCCCTTATATTATATGCCTTACTCCTTCCCCCTCCCACACTTTCCCATATTAACAACATCCTTCATTAGTGTGATACATTTGTTACAATTGATGAGCATATATTGAAGCACTGCTACTAACCACAGACTATAATTTACATTATAGTTTACATGCTGTCCCACACAATTTCGTAGGTTATGACAAAATATACAATGGCCCATATCCGTCATTGCAATGTCATGCAGGACAACTCCAATGTCCCAAAAATGCCCCCGTATTACACCTATTCTTTCCTTTTCCATCCCTCAGAACCTCTGGTGGCCACTGCCTTTACATTAATGATAAGAGTTCTTCCATTGCTAGAATAATAATAAGTCTATAGTAGAATAACAATAAGTCTACTTTAGTCCATTTTTCATTCCCCAATCTTGAGGATTTGGGGATGGTGATGCCTACTCTGCTTCTAATTGAGAGTGGGCTTAGATCCCATGGAGCAGATGGATGGAACTATCTTGCTTGCAGTTGCAATACTCTCTGTTCCTTGGGATGGGCACTATGCATCATCATCTCCTTGTTAGTTGTCCTAGGTGAGTCCAATGAACTGGAGAGTAGGAGTTGCAGCTCTGTTGAGATTCAGGGCTCAACTGGCACATGGATGGACCAAAGATTTAAGTCTCTTGCGTATATATTTATCAAGTATAGTGCTAATTATAGGTTCAAATAAAAATGGGCAGAAGAGCCATGTGTAGAGAACGTATAAACAAGTCTAAATCTGTTACACTGTGGAGCATAAATTCCAAAGTAAGAAAGCCTTAATGTTTTAATAGGTGACATTTATCAAGACAAGAGTGGAAAACTTTTACAAAATACTGGGGATAAGAACCATTTGAAGTTAACAATGCTTTTTAAATTTTGTTGGCAGGGAGGGAGAAGATAGTTCTCACTATAAACAGCTACAGCATGGGACAAGCATCATTTTTATATCTTAATAACATAAGTGAAGGTGACAGGAGATAAGGTGCAAATATAGGGTAATAATGGTAACATTGCTGATTAAACTTCTAGGTTGGGGACATGATTTTCTTTGGGTGTTTGTGGTAGGTTGGCTTATGTACCCCAACAAACACGTTATTCATTTCAATCTGCCTTCTTGTGGGTATGAACCCATGTAAACAGGGCCTTTTGAAGATGCTAGTTTTAGTTAAATTGTGCCCGACTGAATCAGGGTGGGTCTTAATCCATATTACTGGAGACCTTATAAAGAGAACTCAGAAGTCATGGAAGCCAGAAAAGAGAGGGCATTTCTGTGTGATGGGAGATGGTGATATAAGCCAAGGAACCCCAAGGGTGGCTGGCAGCCAGCACTAGAACACTACAACGCAAGCTTTGCCGATATTTTGATTTGGTGCTTCTTCTAGCCTCCCATGAGACAATAAATGCTTACTGCTTGAGCCAAAACCAGTTTGTGGTGTTTGAGATAGCATCTCCAGCAAACTATGTATCGAAAGTAACAGAATCGGGGATGAAAAACTGGCAAAAAGAAGAACTTGAAGATCACCTGGCAATATATTCCCACCATCATTTATATCTGTGCTAGAAATACCTTGCTGTTGAAACACTAAACTGGAAAATTCTGCTTGGCCTCCAAGGGTGTGGGGGGCCATAATGAAAACAAAACAGTTAGAAAACCCAATCTGAAGCTCATCCATGCAATTGTACAGTGAAATCTGATTTCAGCATACTCTAATGTCTTGCCCTGCCTAAATATTCCCTTTGTGGGTGATGGTTAGAAACAATAATTCAGAATCTTTTAAAATTTAGACCTCCAGATAATGAAATTACGATTCAATTCATCCATTCTGTCTATCCATCATTTCTATCATTCATCAATTCCTTTGCTCATTCAAAAAGCATAAGAATGTAGGGATCTTTATTTTTTTAAATCCCCCAAGATGGCTCCCTTGTCTGTTTGCTTGTTGTCTTTGTTCGTTGTCTGCTTGTTGTCTGTTTGTTTTTTCTTTAGGAGGCACCGGGGACCAAACCTGGGACGTCACATGTGGGAGGCAGGCACTCCACTGTTTGAGCCACATCCGCTCCCCTGTAGGGATCTTTTGATCATAGAGTTTGGAGGGACTTTATATATCATTTAATACAGTCATTTCCAAACTCTAAAGGGAGAGAGCTCATTTACACAAGTGCTGAATGAGAATAAGAGCGAATTAGGAGTAAGGGTATGGTATAAGGGGGCATCTTTGGGCTCACTAGCCTTGTTTCAACCAGAGAAGTACTTATCACAATTGCCTGGTAGAGCTTTAGAAACTATACCTACTGGTCTATGTAGACTTTACTTTGGGTAAATCATGGTTTTCAAGCTTTGTATTTAGCAATAGAATTTTTTTTTTCAGCAAAAAATCTTCTGATTGCATGCATATATATATATGTGTGTGTGTGTGTATATATATATATATATATGTGTGTGTGTGTGTGTGTGTATATATATATATATATATATATATATATGCTGTATATTGCATATGTTATAAATGATAAAATATATGAGATAGGAAAATATATAAAACCAGAATGGACCTGATTGAAGAAAGGGTAAAGGGCCCAGAGCCTTCCCAGCTTGGCTTCTCTTGTTCTTCTGAGATAAGTTCGTGTAACTTTATGATTTTAGAGATAACAGCGTGGAAACCATTACTCTAGACAACAGATGTGCACACAAAACATTACACAAAAATGGATTTTTTTTGCCAATGAAATAACCGCTCATATGACCAAGGATGTCTTTTAAGTATTTAGCTGAGGAAGACTAACGTAGGCAGACCACATGGAAAAGTATTTTAGAGATACTGCAAAGTCCCCTGTCTAATGATGTAGCATTGTGACAGCCCTTTGGGAAGCACAGGTGGCAGATAGGCCAGTCGTTTATGATCATCTGATGACTGCTGGGTACAGATGGTGATGAAGCTCATTCTGAAAGGGTGCAAGGAAAGCTAACAAAAAGACAAAGAAACCAAGCTGAAAGTAGCATCAGGTATCAAACTAGCAGTAAAGTCAGTGAATTCCAAGGAGAGTTGTCTTGGAGTATACGGGGCATGGGAAGACTTCAGGTCACTGTCAATACCATTGGAAGTTCATTCTTTTAACACTAGGACCAAGGATCTGCTCACTTTACCACTGACTCTTGCTCTGGCCCCTTCAGTTATTCCCAGAGTGGACACATCTTGCGAGCAGGTAGTGGTGTTTTTCCTGGGTCTTTCTAATTGTGGAAATCAGGATTTCCTGAATGAACCCTGCTGGGAGGGGCAGAGTAAGACCGAGGTAGAGCATGCTTTGAGAGGAGATTCACAAGAAAGTGGTGGGATTTCTCAAGACAGGTGTATGAAGGCATTTGATTTTATATGGGGACTAATGAGTAGTGAGTTTTTTTTTTCAAACCCTACTAAAAGAT
Organism: Tolypeutes matacus; assembly: GCA_026826555.1. Lineage (NCBI taxonomy): Eukaryota > Metazoa > Chordata > Mammalia > Cingulata > Chlamyphoridae > Tolypeutes > Tolypeutes matacus. The sequence goes on from JAKSZT010054226.1 coordinate 6,746,768, forward strand.
TTTCTTAATAAAAATCAATTGAGGAGATAGCTCAGAAAAAACTTCCTGGCCAACCCCATTTCTACTTACAACTCTGAGGTTGTCATTGACCATCTCACCTTGTCAGTGCCACATCTGTACAGCTAGGCCACTGAGTATGTGTTAATCTGAGAAGATGCTGTTTCCAACCCACCACCAGTGATTTGAGTGGTTTTGTTGTTTGCTCTGAGTCATTTGCTTTCTAGCATGGCCCATCTTATAATCCATATATGTCTCTTTCAGATACTTGGTTGAGGTTAAAGTCTATGGTGTAAGAATAGACGTTTTCTCTGTGAGATGCTAAAAGGCTTGCAGTGTAATGATCCTTGACTTGGGCCTCCCTAGCCCCATTAATTAACTCTAATTACAAATATTTATTGTGCATTAAACATACCATGCCTAGGCTTTAATGGATTGAAATGATTTGATCTGGCAACGGAGAGTGGGTTTGAGCTATTCAATGGCTTCAAAATATAGTTACCAACCTTGAATCTGGACATACAATACCAGGCATTATTCTTGCATTAAGATCCACACAGTTTTTTTTTTTAGGAGATACCAAGGATTGAACCTGGGACCTCATACATGCAAAGCAGGTGCTCAACCACTGAGCTATACCCGCTCCCCATGATACACACTTGATAGTGGAAGAACTTGTCCACGATGCCTGGGTTGGTGGTTTTGCCTCTGTTCCATGGTTGGGGGATGGGAGCCTGTTCTTGGCCCTAAGCCAGTGTTTGTAATCCACCTAGCAGGCTCCCATGTCTTCTGGGTGGGCCTGCATTTTCCGTTACTTATTTGTTCCTGAATCCCAACCACTTCTGAACTCTCCTCAGAGAATGAGTCCAGGTGCTGTTCAGTGGGGTGGGCAGACTGGTGGAAGCCCTGGGGCCTAATCTAATTTGTTCCACTTGCCTTCAGGCCTTCAGCACAAACTCATTTGTTTGTATTTGGAGGAGGAAAAAAATCTTTCTTCTTATTGTCTTTCCTTTATTTCCTGGAATTTGACATGAAAGCTGTCATTGTTTTAGTTAGAGAGCTCCAAAGGAATAAACCATTTGAACAAGAGCAACATCAGCAAGCACTCTCTGTGTATGGGGTTTCAAGCTGTTTGACTTTTAAGTCTAGGGTCCATTCTATTAGAATTGAATGTGCAATGAATTTGGGGTGTGTGGAAGGAGGCAAGTATCTATTTTTAAACTGCTTTGGCTGCAACAAAATCCAGCTGCCTTTCCAACAAGAGTGTTGGTCTTTCCATAGATAGGTCAAGCTAAAGCTAGAGGGGTTTCCAGTGCTTTGACTTTTTCTAATTTAACCTAGTTGTGTTTGATCTTTTATCCTTTTACCTTTCAGTGCCTCAGACTTTGATCATGGATTGATGAATGCATTCTTTCTCGATTCCTTCTGTACTTGTGGCTCCTACTGGTACTTTTAGTTTGTGGGAGACAGATGCAGGACCTCTCCATCACTCACTTTTGGGGGTGGAGTGTGGAAGTGGTGGCTCTCGTCCTTGGCAGGGTGCTGACCCCACTGAGTTTGAGTCTGGGGTGAGACTCTACTTCTCTGACTGTTGCACATGATCCCAATTCCAGGTCCAAAGTGGGCACATCATTTTGTGTGCTAGGAGAACATTCTTTCACATGGGCCACTCCATTTCACAACTCCAGTCACTTTTTCTTTAGAATAGAAGCACTGAATTAAAACTTACTGGAGGGGAGCAGATGTAGCTCAAGTGGTTGAGCTCCTGCTTTCCATATACAAGGTCCCGGGTTCAATCCCTGGTACTTCCTAAAATTAAAAACAAGCAAACAAACAAAACCCAGCTTTCACTGGGAAGTGGATGTAGCTCAGTGGTTGAGTGCCTGCTTCCCATGTACAAGGTCCTGGGTTCAATCCCTGGAACCTTCTAAAAAAAACAAAACAACTTTTATTTGAGTCTACAGACTGGGGCACAGGAGGGCTGGGGATGCAGAAACATGGTCCAGCTGGGAGCAGACCACAGATAATGTCATGCTGTCCACCTCTATTGGTTTGGCCACACAGGAATGCTAAAGAATGATTTACTAGGTGTCTTCCTCATCTCACATGGATGGTGTAGGGAAATTATGGAATGCACTTTTTTTTTTCCCCCTGTAACAGAATGCTTTTGGTGGAGATGCTTCCAAGTTATTAAAATGGGGCAATGAGGTGAGCTATAAATGCAAACAAAATAGAAAAATCCAGAAGAAATAAGTAAGGCAAAGAAGATGGCACAGGAGATGTCAAGAAGAAAGAAAAGATTAAAAATAGGTGAAGAGAAGGACAAAGAAGGATTGTTGGGATTCCATGGGAAGGAGTAAGAGTTCTGAAAAGGCATGTAAAACATCAATAATAGAGTCAAAGAAAGCATAGGAATGACTTTGGTCCTTCTCCACACCCCTAAAAAACAGAAAGGGCTGGGGGAAGGGTTGAATGGGGAAACTGACCTTGTAAGTCAATGGAAGAAACATCAAGAACAAGAATAGGGAGCTCAGTGATTTTCAGGTCATTGGACACCCTGAAGCTGTGGGTAATGTGCATTTCAGAAGGATTTGGGCAAATTTCCATAGAACATGATATAGTGTGTCTTGAGTTTTTACGGAGGAGCAGGCTCTGTAGACCAGAGAATTACACACAGCCGAGCCTTTACAGCTATATCCAGTTTCCATGTAGTTTTCTTTCTTTTCTGGTTTCCACTTGTCTGTGTCAAATATATTTAGCTCTTGATTCTATTCAGCTTAGTGAATTGTTTCCATTATTCTCTTCCAGTTCTTTTTAGTATATTGTCTCATACTCAGCAAGACTGAGTTTCTTAGGGACAAGGAGAGAGCTAATATTTCTCTTGTATTATTCACAGCCTTGTAAGGTGGTGGGAAAATGGTAGGTTTAGAGGGGCAATGAGGCAAAATGGAGACTTCAGAGGAAAAACTTCCCTGTCTTCTTCCCTTCCTCTCTTCCTCCATCCCTTCCTACCCTTTCTCTCCCCTTCTCTCCCCTCCTTCCAATATTTACCAGGCACATACTGTTATGGTTAATTTTATTTGTCAACCTGTCTAGGTTATAGTGTCTAGTTGTTTGGTCAAGTAAACACTGCCTGATTATTACTGTGAGGGTATTTTATTTCATAGATAGATTTACGTCATTTGTCAGTTGATTGCATCTAAGGCTGATTGCATCTACAATCAACAAAGGAGATTGTCCTCAGCAATGAGGGCTGTCACTCAAACAATTAAGTCTTAAAGTGAGAACTGAGGATTTCAATCATCAGAAAGAGGAATTTCTATCTCTACTTCAGCCAGCCTGCTTCTCCTGAGAAATACAACTTCATCTTCATCAGTTTCAATTTGGGGCCTGCCCTGTACAATTCAGACTTGCCAATCCCCACAGTCTCATGGGCCAATTCCTGTAATAAATCTATTCATATATATATCCTTTTGGTTCTGTTTCTCTGGACAACCCTGACCTATGCCATGCATTGGGGATGAGCAGTAAACAAAGCAGACAAGTGCAATTAAACTTGTATTTCAGTAGGGGGAGAAAAACAAACCAACCACTCCCACCACAAAATGAATACACATATAATGCACCACATGGTGGTTAACTGCTGTGAAGGACAGTTAAGGGGAGAGAGACGACAGCAGCAGCAGGAGAATGGCGGGACGGGCTCTTCAATTTTATACAAGGTGCCGTGATGTCCTCTTTTTATTAGTGGCATTTGAATAGAGACCTGAATGAAATGAGGTCTCTGGGGGAGGAGCACTCTGGACATGAGGTCCTGAGGTAAGATGAGGCTGGTGGCCTTGTCCAGTGGAGTCAGAAGGGGGCGAGTACGATCTGAGAGGGAGGACCAGGCCAGATGGAGCTGGCTCCTGCAGCCACAGTAAGGAAAGCATGTTGGATTATGTTCTGGGCGAGGTGGCAAGTAGAATGCTATGCCTTTAAAACCTATGTTGGTGCTGCAGTGTTGAGAATAGACTGAGGGTATGGAAGCCTGGAGAACACAGGGTTCACAGCAGTAATAGAGGCAGGAACGGATGGCGACATGCACTGGTGTGGAAGGGGCTGGGATGATAAGAAATGGTTGGGTTCTGGATCTTTTCGGAAGATGGCGCCGACAAAACTTGCTGCTGGGCTTGATGCAGGGAGCAGGAGAAACAGAAGCCTTAGGGAGGGCTTGAGGTTGGTGCTTTGTCAAGAGATGTGTGCATCACTTGAGTTTTGTGACTTTGGACAAGTTGTTGAACAAAGGTGGCACTGAAATGAACCTGGACTGCCATTTCCTCTGTGACTTGTCTGGAATGATGGCTGCATGAGCGAATGGTTGCCAAGCTACACCTCAGCTCAAGATCAGGGACAGGCTCTGGTTAATTCATTAATTTGCTCTACAAATGTTTACAGCACATCCATTATGGCACAGCTCTAGGTAATGTTTTAGGTTATTTTGCCTCATTTATCTAGCTGGAATTTACTATTGTTTTTGGATCTGAACCCATTCTGAGTTTAAAAAAATACCCAATCCAACTCAACTTCAGTGTTAATGTGAGGTGATCAGTGAAAGTTTCCGAACATTTCCACCCCCACTGTTCCTCCTTTTCTCTGCACTGCTTCATATAACTCATATTATCCAAATAAAGATATAGATAACATCAGGACCCCCAACAGACTCAAATTCTTACACGCAATAGACACAAAGGGAGAATATTTAGTTTCTAATTAAGTTTGCTGGAAGATTCCCTGGAGAGCCAGGCCTCCAGCTATTTCTTATTTTCTTGGTTGTTTCAATTCAGAGATACATATCTTCTCTTAGATGGCCTTAGCTTTCTAATTTCACTGTGTCAGCCATCCATGGCCCTCCCCCTTCGAACCTTAACCTTGGCTTCTCTCCCATTCTAAGTCAGGAATAAACTGAGATAGAACTGGCTTTTAAAATCTCTTTTGGTCAAGACTTCTTATCCATAACTCCTAAAATGTTGACAGAGTTCTGAAAATGATGACTGTTGAAATGATTCGTATGTTATGTTCCAGTGCAATATTATAAAGATGCTGAGAGCAACAATTTATGAAAATCTTCAACCCCACCTGCTCCTACATAGAAATTATGGTTTATGCTCAAGTGGCCTCAACATCATCTTTTTTATTTATTTATTTATTTATTTATTTATTTATTTATTCATTCATTTATCCCCCCCTTGCTGCTTGTGCTCGCTGGGTCAGCTAACCACGCCGTGTGGGCGGGCTTGCCTTCACCAGGAGGCCCCGGAAACCGAACCCGGGGCCTCCCACATGGTAAACGGGAGCCCTATTGATTGAGCCACAGCCGCTTCCCCTCAACATCATCTTGATTCAACTTGCATCTAGGGATTGATGGCCAATTTCTTCCAAAATCCCGTGCTGACTTTATAAACCCAGGAAAATTTGGCTTTCATTTGCAGTGTGCCTTTACTTTTTGGCCTTATTTTTGTAATGTGTGGTGCATAAAATTCTTTTGAGGATTCCAGAGTTTTAACTTTGGCTTTTTTGGTTGCTTGTTCATACACCATGCTCCTAAGGAATCAGGCACTCAGAAGTGCAGTTATGGAAAACCCCAGAAGAACCGGATGTTAATCTTCCTGAAGCAAAGTTCATGGTTGGCTCAGAGATATGGCAATTGTTGCACCTCACAACCCACAGGTGGCCATTGCTTGGGCAGAAGCTGGTCTGTGCTTGGCCAAATGATGAGGTTGAGGACAAATTATGGTGTCAGCCCAGAATGAACATTGGTGAGGGCCACACTTTAGAGGAATGCTGCTCCTTCTGGAAAGTTCTGGAAGTATAGGCCAAGTTCTGAAATGGGCTATTAATAAAAATTTCAAGTGCTCTTAAGTGATTATTTTTGAAAAAATAAAAATCACATGATAAATGTGTAAGCAAACAGGACTATGCAAGGAGATAGAGAGGATGCAGTGTGATGGAAGTTGCTCAAGAGTAACATCACAGCAGATAACAAGAATCATCTGTAGGGAGTGGAGAAGGAGCCAATGCTGAAAGGGAAGTCACAGGTGTCAGAGGAGGTCTCCAGACTCGCCTCTTGTAGCCCAAGCTGGTGGTCAGCCAGCAGATTGGTTCCATCTTCATCATCAGGGAACTCATTGCTGTCCCTCAAAGACTGATTCAGTGGGTTTGGAATAGGGCCTAGGAATCTGTTTTCCAACAACATCCCCCATCCCATTCTTGGGTAAGGGTGATTAATATCCAGATTCATGAAGTCCTTGGCTTGGACCAGGGGTAGGCAAACTCAGGGCTGTGGCCTGCTTCTTTTATAGCCACGAACTAAGAATGTCTTTTACATTTGTAAAGTCTTGTTAAAAAGAAACCCAAAACAAAAAGGAATATGTGGCAGAGTTGTAAGTGGCCTGCAGAGCCAAAAATATTTACTCCTTGGCTATACAGAAAAAGCTTGCTGACCTCTGGCTTAGGGAGGGAATAAATAAATCTTATTCTACAGCTGGTGAATAGGTAGTGAGCTCTACAACATTTCTACCTTGGGTTACTCTCTGTACAGACAAGGACAGATTTTGCTTTGTGTGTGGTTCATATTGGAGTGGGATGCTATGTCATTTGACATACCCACTTTGTGTCAGGTGTTGTTAGGTGGGTTGTATAGGCATCCATGGCAATCAGATTCTAGCTGTGGCAGACATAAAGGAGCTGCTCACTGAGGGGATTACTTAAAATCATTTTGAATCTTCCTTTGTTAAGCTGGGGGAGGAGAGAGCAGATGAGACCTGGGATGTTCAGGAGACCAACTCCCACTTAACGCAAATATAAGGCGCTTACGTAGGCATCTGTTATCCTGAGATAAGAGTATAACTGCACTTTTTGGAAAAAGTGCTTAGCAAATGCTCTCACTTCAGGGAAGGATATGAAGAAAGTGGATCCATTTGTAAAAGGATTTGAAAAAGAAAGGCCTAGTCTCCAATTAGATTGGTAGCCCAAACTCAAGACAAAGGCTAAAGTTTGTGGGCAAGGGTAGGGGTTTTGTGAGTCAAGTGCCTGGGTTGGAGTCTGACCTACACTCACCCAGGGGTTGTGATCTGGGAACAATGGCTGAGGATGGAATGTGAATAAAGAGATCTGTCACTTTGGGGCCCCATCTTGTGCACTGCAGGAAATGCCAGTTGAAGCACACATTCTTGCTCCAGAAGCAGCATCTATATTGAGCTGTGCAGGAAAAGTCTTTGCAGCATCAGGCGACAGTAGTGAGCTGCCCCGTAGTGCCTTGGTCAGACTTACCCTTTGGATTGAGTAAACCTTGGGGTTTTGGGAAAACTCCTTGACCATGTAACTTTCTGAGGGATACACTAGGCTTTCAGAAGATATCTCATGGGGTGTGAAGAATTTTCGAAGACACCCAAAGCAATATATTTGTATTTTTACCCTGAGTTTGTGCAGATGATTGTACACATTAATTCATTCATTCTTGTACAGAGGTGGAAATGGAGGCTTGACAAAGTAAAGGATCTTGCCCAAGTTACACACCGAGTTGGGGGATTCAGGAATTCAAACCCAATATGTAAGCCCACTCTCTTTCCACATATTCCACAGCCCCTTGTAGAGTCACAGATCATTAGAGCAGTCTTACTATTAACCATTTTCAAGTGAGAAACTGAGACTCAGAGAGGTGAAGCAACTTGTTCAAGGTTGCCCAACTAATTATTAGAATTCCTACAGTCAGCTTCCGGAATGGGGAGATCTGAGTTACCATGAACTTCTAAGAGCTTCTTATCAAAGGAACAGAGAATGTCAAATGGAGTGTTTTGAACCCCCCAGGGACAAAGGAGCATTGAGGGAAAAGAAACTTAGCAGAGTGAGCACATTTCACTTTTCTTAATGACCTGGCAGTTGATGCCATGTTTGAAAAGGCTTTGAGAAGGCAGGAAGGTATGAGCTGCTTTTTGGCAGTTTAGCCCCAAGAGTACCTTTTTTTTTTTTTTTAAATCAAACTCTTTAAACATTAACTTGGCTAGTCTGAAGCAACCACCTAAGTGTGGAGTTCATGAACATAGGCCAGGTAGGGGAAAACTCCTCTCCACCCAACCCAGAATCTCTAAAGGAGCCTGAATCTAGGTTGACACCCAGCAATTTTGTGAATCTGTGATCTGGCTACCCAAACTTTTCAATTGGCTCAGCTACTAATGGAGTGGAAGTGGTACTCAAGAAGGAGCTTGAGATCCAAAACATCTTCAAGTTCCTATCTCAGGGCTCCATCTGAGAACTCGCAATGGCCAGAAACAAAAGCCCAAAGCCCCATGTCTTTCTGCCAATCTGAGTCGGTTTTCAAAGCACTTAGTGGAGAGCTCAGGCTTTCTGGACTTGGACAGCTTCCTGAGGTATATCATAGAGAATCCCTATTAGAACTCAGTTTCTGAAGATAATATCATGCCAGTGTACTGAGGTACACAGCCTGGAGAAGTACTCAAATTTCTCTGGAGATGGTTAAGGGCAGAATCTAATCATCTCTCAGGGGATTTTGGTATGGCCCTTCCTAGAGGTGGGGGATGGTGATCTCTTTAATCTCTTGTCTTTTAGAGTCCAAAATTTTGTCCATATGTGCTAAGTGAAATGTAGAGTCATGTGAACGTGATATGAATTAAATTAGTTTGGGCAGCCAGGCTAGATGGGGGCAGTCAGGCTGGGATCTGGCCCTTAAATTATTCGAGCAGTTGACCCAGTTTCCACCCTTGCTTTATAGCTGTGAGTCGAAATAAATCTGGGTAGGATGTACAGATGGAGTGGATGCCTTTTCTTCTTCTAGTTTGGGTTATTCCTGTAACCCAAAAAGATAAACAGCTCAGGTCCAGCTGCCTCATCCACAGAGGGATCAGGATTGCTCACTAGGCCCTTCAGTAAAATACTCAAAGTTTAGAGCTATGAAGAGCCCTCAAAGAATTTCTTGTTGAATACCCTTGTTTTCAGGGGAAAGAAATGAGACTCAGAAAGGAGATGTGAGGGAATGACTCGAACCTACATGCAGGAGGGGCAGGGCCAGGATTGGACTTTAAAGTCTCGGGCCACGAAGTTTGCACCTCCTGCATGGTTTCCCACAGCCTCTCTGAAATAGGGATACCATATCAAAACCCTCAGCCCATAGCGGAAGGAGGGTGGAGCCTTGTTCTGTCATTCATTCAAGAAATTTCATTGAACTGCAATGGGCATAACAAAGACCAAGACTGATAAGGTCCCCATCTTCTCTGGTGCTTACAGACACCAGGTATTTGCAGAGAACAAGTGTGGACTTAGCTCTCTTGCCCTCTCTTCAGTTGGTGGGAAATTGATGCATAGAAAAGGAGTTTTTAGGGAGGTGAGGAGAGAGAATGAGGTGTGTATGGAGGAGAGAGGGAGAGAATATCTCCCGAAGGATGCTCTCAGAGAAGGAAAATTTTGGCTGCTCCTTTTTTCTTAATTTTGGTTAGCTGAATCGTATCACATGTCTCCAACTCTCTCAAATGCCGACTTTTCCACTTTCTGGTAAACTTGAGTTGCTATGGTGAAACAGTGGCCTGGGACAAGTCAAATGTGAAACACTGGAAACAACACCCAGCCCAGGGCAACACATTGAATAGTTAATTAGAACGATCTGCCATGTGTTTCCCATTCCCTACAACCCATTTGACTGCTTTATGATTTATCACCTGTTTTTCTAAGCAAAGCTTTAGCTCTCATTCTCAGCTCTCCTTTTTTTTTTTTTTGAATGTGTTAAGAATGGTTGAGGGGCAAAAGAATGTAGGGAAAGTAGACCAAGTGAATAAGGTCCCTGTTGTACTTCAAAAAGCTTTCTTAAACCAACCAATGACCTTATTAGATCTGTTCCCTCCTATCACTGTTCCTGGTGCCACCGCTCACCTAATGTTACCTGAATTGCTGCCTCTTTCTTGGAGATTACAAGAACTAACTTGTAGAAGGTGGCTTGGAAGTCCACAATGAAACAATCCACTGTTTACATTTCATTCTGTCCGGTCTTTATGATAACCTTGAGAAGTAGAAAGACTGGTGTTACCGTAACTATTTCCTACTTACTAGAATGGGAATGGAGGCCGAGATAGGGTAATGGCCCGCTCATGGTTGCTCCCACAGAAGTGGGTTCAAGCCCGAGTCTTCTGAGTTCGAGTTTATGGCTCAGCAGTTCTTTTTATAGTTCTGTGTTGTAAATGATTTGTGAACTTACCCAACACAATGGGAATTGCTTATCACTATAAATCAGAAAACCAAAGAGAGCAACTTCTCTCTAGTCTCAGCTTTCTTAACTATAAATTAAGAGAGTCAGAAAGAGAGTTTTCCTCTCTGGTCCTAATAGATTCTAACATTCTCTGTTAAATGGTTTCACTCTAGGAAAACATTGATGGAGGCTGGGTCTCTGAGGGACAGTAAGAATAGGTCTCTAGCTTTAAATATTTTATTTTATACAGTGGTGTATTTATTCAAAAAACATGAGTAATCTTAAGGTTAGTCTTGCTGTTAAGAGTTATAAAGAGAAAACATCCAATTAATGCATGGACAACTGAACTTTAATGGGGCCACTTAAGATTCAAGCAATGGGCAACTTTTTAGATCTAAAATTTGATTGCAATGGTTCACCCAGAAATGATAAAATAGGATGAAGTTGATCAGTCCAAATTTAATCAGACTAACAATGACAAAAATTTCTAGCCTTTATTGGACACTTAAAATGCAGAGCGTTTTCCCTGGATTATTCTATTTTAACCTCCCCAATAGCCAATGAGGATGGCACTATTATCCCCTTGACAATGAGGAACCGAGACCAAGAGATGTTAAATGGTTTGCTCAATGTCTTCCGGCTAGTAAAAAGTTAGAGTCAGACCCCAGAAGAAAGCCGGAACACCAATGTGCTAATTTGCAGTGGACAAGTACCATTAGAGAGCTGAGTGAGGCCACTGTCTTTGTAAGACCAGCCCTCTTATTCAGCAGTTTCACTGAGGACACCAAGTGACAGAGAAGACTTTTCTTGGAGATTTTGGAATTAGACCAAAGGTAATTGGCTGTCCTCAAGGGATGCTTCAATCTTCAACAGAACTGATTGGTGAGAAGCAGAGCCCTGGGCTGGGGTGGAGAAACCCTGGAGAGTGCTGGGCTATTATTTTCCAGATTCCTGGGGACCCCCACTCTCTGTTATGACAACACAACATTACCTCAGAAATATTCAACTGAGTAGGTTTCCATAAACCATATTCCAATGTGTTTTCCTGGGGAGACACCCTGGGGTTTCTGTGACTGGACTAGGCGGGAGACTCTAGAATCCTTAATTGAATTCGTAAAGCATCTCATTCTACTTGATGGGAAATGGGGAGAGGTCCTACTCCAGTCACCAGCCCATTTACAACCATCTCCTGAGTGGATTATTTCTACACATGGAGTAATCTCAGTCATTTTATGTTCTTATTGTTTTCAATTTACTGACCAAATTCTGGGAGTGGACCTGCTTTAGTTTCCTAGCTGCTAAAACAAATGCCATACAATGGGTTGGTTTAACAACAGGAATTTATTGTCTCATTATTTCAGAGGCTAGAAGGCAGGCTTCTCCCAGCATCAGTATATTCTGGCTATCCAGCAATCTTTGGGGTTTGGTTTTTCTGTTTCATGGCAATGCACTTGGTGTCATCGTCTCCTTCCTCTTCCAGTTCAGTTGACTTCTAGCTTCTTGCTTCTTCCATGGCTTCTCTCTGTGTCCAATTTCCTTTGCTTATAAGGACCTCAGTCATATTGGATTAAAGGCCCACCCTCATTCAGTTTGGGCACACCTTACCTAATACCTGTTTACAAATGGGTTCACACCCACAGGACTAGAGGTTGGGACCTGAACATGTCTTTTGTGGGAGACATGAGTGAATCCCCAACAAGACCCAATTTGAGATTTGTAACCCCTTATATGTTTAAGTAAAGCACAATTAATGAATTTCTCAGGTTTTGGCCTCTGATTCAGACTCTGGTTTTTAAGGGGTCAGTTAGGTATTATGTATACACATTTATTAAGAAATAAGCATATTTGATCTAACCTCCTTTATAGCTGGAGGGGAGCTTAATCTGCCTCCCTCTTTTTGTATATCTTGCTGCTGTGATAGATCCATCTCCTGCCCTTTTCCCTATCTTTACTTTTGACTTAGTTCTCTCGCATCAATTATTTTCATAACAGGAATTGGATACACACAACAAGTTTAGATACCTACCTATTCAATTATTTAATACCACTCATACAGCACAGGCTGTGTGCCAGACAGTGCTTGACAAATATTAGCTGATGTCAACCTCATTACATCTCTTTGAATTGCATACTAATTACTGAGCTTGTTTTACAGACCAGGAAACTGAGATAGGTTTCCTTATCTGCCCAGCAAATAGATTTGTATAGGGAGGTAATGTGCAACCCTGTTGCTTTGTTGAGAAGTTTCTGTTTTATTTTCCATATAAAAAAGCTGTGGAATGATAATGCTGAGAGTGATAGAAAAGGAATGGCTAGGCTTTCCTCTTGGCCGAAGACCTAGACTCATCAAAGGCTGGATTTACTTAATGTTGTGTTGGTTTTATGGCTATGCACTTATAGCTACAAAAAACACTTTTATTATTGAAATTCCTGCAGGAAACATGACTTTGTTATTGTGATACTCTCTAGCTTATAACTTTCTCTCCCTTGGAAGCAATTATGTGCATAATGGGATTTTTCATAATCTCTGGTTTCTCTGGAATGCAAATGTCTTATTAGAGCAAAGTAGACCACATTTCCTGAAGCTTTTGGTCTCCCTGCCTCTGCACCCAAGGTGGCTGCTGCTGAGAATACTTGTTCTCTTTCCTCTAGCATGGAAATGGCTTCTCCTTCAAGGCTCTGGGCTAGAATTGCTACAGCAGGAGAGGCCTTCCTTATCCCACCAGCTTCTGCTTGGGCATTGGAGTCAGTCAAGCCTGGGTTCATACAGTGAGTGGCTTATGAGCCCTGGCTTTGACCCAGACGATTGGAGAGGCTGAGAGGTGAGTAGATTCAGGGTATGCTTTAGAGGTCAAAAAGACAGGAATTGGTGATTGATTATGGGGCATGAAAACAAGGGATCTGCTGTAGAATTGGAATTGTCTGCATGTATGTCTCTCTTCCAGTTGGCTCTCACTGTCTTGAGTTTAGGGACATTTATATTTTAGTGCCTGTTGCAGTGCTTGGCACATTGTAAGTAACTGATAAATATTTATTGAAAATATGAACGAATGAGTGATGGATAAAGAAAATGTGATCCAACAAAATTCTGTGACATGCCCAAAGCACGTAACTATTTAATAGCAGCACTAATCCTGGAATCTGGGCTACCGAGGGTGAAAAAATGTTTCGCTCTCTGTCCTTTTTGTCATCTATCTTGCCTCCTCATTCAGATCTTTTAACTTGTTGAAGGCAGGGACTGTGCAGGTACAAATGTGCTTTACTTTTGGGGATAAAGGAGGAAATAGTTGGGGAGAGACTGGAAATTAACAGATACTATAAGGTTCCCTCGTCCTTCTGCTGCCAAAAATGTTCAGCTTTGCTTTCTCGTTATCTCTTGTATCTGTCCTTTCCTCCCCATTCCAACTTCTGCCATCCTAGCAATGGCCCTACAAACCCTTCCTGGAATAATGCAATGGCTTCCTAACCATCCATCTTGTCTCATGGTTATTTATGTTCTATGGACTTCCTGAAATAGAATCAGCATCTTAGCTTTGCACTTATTTAGCAGGATGACCTTGGTCAAGCCATTGATGTTTTCTGAGCCTGAGTTTACTCATTTGCCAAAAGTGGATAATGACAAAACACATGCTAAAATATAGGGTTGTTGTGAAAATTTGTTGAAAATATTGATATGAGCCAGGCCAGACCACAGAGGCTGGGCCAGGCTAGAGGACTGGAGAGACTGACCACTCACATTTGGCTCAGATTACTTCCCCTTTGGTTTGCTAGTGCCTTAGTTAACAAGCAATGCAAGGTGCCTGAGGGGATGCAATGGCACAAGTGGAAACTTCTCCCCAGAGTAAGTCCAAAGTTCAGTGGCTGTGGCACCTTCTCGGGCTTTCAGTGAAACCATTAAGGACCAGGCCCATCTCAACATTGACTTCTGGACAGATATCCAAGGGTTCTGTTCCTGCTAATGCCATAACTACTTCTAGAGGCAGTGTCTCACTCTGTGAGATATTTTTGCATGCTTCATCATTTAGTCAACATAACAAAGATGGGAAGGAAAATTAATTATCACCATTTAACAGATGAGGTAATTTGTAGAAAGGTTATGAGACTTGCCAACCACCATGCAACTAGGTTTCGAATCAGGATTTGAACCCAGGATTTAAACCCAGGTCTATTTTATTCCTAGTCTATTAGTCTCCAGTTACAACCATTATGAAACTCTATACTCCTTGAGGCAAGATCTGTGTCATGTAATTATTTATCCCAATGATGCCTCATATGTAACAGGTACTTAGTACATATTTTTAAATGAATGAATGGATAAATAACAGTGTCCTGCTATACAGGTTATGGGTTATAAATTGAGAAAATCTGGAAGACTCTGAGAAAGTAACTAAGAAAATTCTTGGAAAGCAACTCTGAGAAGACGAGGATTGAAGACTGCTGGAGGTCTTGGCCTGAATTAAACTTCCAAGTCTGGATGCAGAGATAAGGAGGGTGTTTGGGAACTTTCAGTGATTTACGCCAATCTAAGAAGCGTCACGAGGAGAATAAGAAGAGATTGATCTTTGTCCAAGAGCTAGATGATGGCCATGGAAAGCAATTTTGGCCAAAAGCCAAAAAGAAATCAGGATGATACTAAAGCAGCATTTCCCAAAGTGTGTTCTAGGGAACCCTATACCCAAGAACCACTGTCCTGAAAGACATTTGTCCCCCCAAAAGTCATGGTTAAATACATATGGGAAACACTATATACTATTATCTCCTTGTGGTACATATTAGCACATTGAAGGCTGAGAATTCCTATAATTGATTAAAAAGTACAACCAACAATAACAAAGCCCTTTGTACTTTATTTAAGCAGTATTCCCAAGCATATGTAACCTCATATCTTCTCCCATCATTCCGTTTCCTGTGTTTACATACCAAGGAACTAGTGGTGATCAGAGCCCACTGGGGAATGCTAAAAAGGTAAAGCTTCCCCCCTCCTCCTTTTTCATGCTTTCTTATTCAATATTTGTATAATTTTGTATATGGTGATAGGGGTTTGTCTTCTAGTCTTTTTCATATATTCATTCAATAAATATTTACTAAATACCTATAAAGCACAAAGCAAGGTATGCTCTTGGCCTCATGAGGAAGAGAAGAAGAGGTTGGGGAGAGCAGTGTGCTGGGATATTGGGACTCATGGGAAGTTAAGTCCCCATTGTTTCCAGCTTTCAGAAGTTATTAATGTCCAAATAGCAATAGTTTAAGCCTCTATTCTACTGCCACCAAAGAGTTCAGTATTTTATTAGATTTTTCTCAAGTAATTTTTGTGGCTCCTAAGGGAGCTTTCCTTGTTCCCCACACATTCCCATTCTAGCCTGGCTCTGGCTCTGGATGATGCTATACTTCTGCTGATCTCTCCTTGTTATCTTGTAATGGTTCCTCTGGGTATCGTCTTTCTGCTTCTTCCCAAGGACTACTAAAAAATTTCAGTTATAAGATAGCTTAAACCCAGATTTAGGAAAAAACTTCTCTAATGCTGCAGGCCAATAATTCTGCTAGTTACAATCAATTTACACATCCAAATGGAACATTTAGCTTCTCAGTCTGAAGCGTATGCATATCTACATACATGCAGCATGGGGTGGTGGTGGTAGGTATCTTAGCATCAACAATACTAAATGGTTCATCAAAATGTTCCTTTCCAGAATGAAAGGGCAGTATACACCCTAAAATACAGAAGTTGACTGCAACCCCCAAATGATGTTTTTCAACTTGAAAAATTTAAGATGTGGTCTCTACTAGGTGGTCCATCATATATAGAGGAGATGACATAGATTTTTGGAACAAAGAGAATTTCTGTAACAAATTATGTGATTCCTGGATTCTGCTTACATATACAGAAACAGCAACGAAAGGCTTGGCCAAGCTGGAGTCAAATATATACTGAAAGAGCAGTCCAAGAAATCGCTGTTAGCAAAACAGCAGGATAATCCATGTATGATGGTTTGGACTTCTTAACTTGAAGGAGATACCAAGAGAAGAAGAGATTATGGATATATATATAATATTGGAGGTGGAATCTTCTTTCCTTTTGAGAACATAGGCAGGGCAACTGTCTTGGCCTGCATTCTTCCAGAAAACAGAGCCTGATCTGAGAGCTTTGTGAGGATAATTATTTTAGGAAGTAATTCCAATGAACAGGAGTGTGGGATGGGGAGATTGAACAGTGAAAGAGGGAAAGCCAAAGATATGTTATTGAGCTAGTTATTGCTGAGAGCAGCTGGGGCTCAGTCTGGCTCTGGGAAGTCCTGTGTGAAACCGTGTAGAAAGTGCCTCAGAACTTTCTGTGTACTTGGCTGTTGGCCCTCTCTCCACTGATCAAGGATTGCCCACTCCCTCACTTCTAGGCTTGCTCTTATGTCAGATGACTGGTGAGTACCAGTGGGCAAAGAGAAGGCGCAGGATGAACAGGAGAGCTACCAGCTACTGTAAAGTTAAGCTGGCATTCCTCTCCAGTCTATTCCATTGATTTATTATGTCACGTTCAGCTAAGGTTTCTATCTGAGGTAGCATCTCTGTTGGAGGGTCACTTGCTCTTAAAGCAGTGGGCTGCCTAAGGAAAGCATAAATAATATGGGGAGCAAACTAAAATCAGCAAGTGAGATAGCCTTTTCCAATGGTGGTTCCCCTTTTCCATTTTTTTTTTCTGGCTGCCATTTATTTAGTAGGCTTTGTGTACCATACCTTGTACTAGGCACTTTACGTGGATTATCTCTCTTATTTCATCCTCAGGAGGTGGACACGACTATTATCTCCATTTGAGCAGGTTGGCAGAAGCAGATGTTGTAGCTCAGCTATCCCAACGCATCTCATTCTGTTATCAAAGGACTGAGAGGTCCAGGCATTTGATAAATATGAAGACAATGAGTGAAGATCTATTTTCACTCAGGCTTGGAAAAGGCCTAGCTATCCACCTGTTACTCTGCTTTAGTATTCTTCTTCTTAGCATATTATTTATTGGTTTGTCTATTTGTTTATCATTTATCTCCTACCACTAGAATGAGAGCACCATTGGAGCCAGGACCTTATCTGTTTTGTTAGATCAGTGCCGGGAACATAGTAGAGGTAGTTAATAAATATTTACTATTGAATGGAAAAGGAGAAGTGAGCTTCCATTGGTGTAGATGCAATGAAGTTTATCCTGTTTAAGAAGTTTTTGGTCAAGAGATGATAGTGAATAGAGTAAGTCCCAGTTGGAAGCCCATAGGATATGGATTCAGTGATGAGAAAATGTACAGAAAAAGAATGAAAAGGGAAAAGACGGGGAGGGATTCAGTCACAATTACCCCATTTAGCAAATATTTATTGGGTATCTTATCTGTCCTAGTACACAATGGAGGGTTCTGTTGTAGAGATGCGATATAGTAAACCCTAGAGGAGATACCAAAAGGGGGATCAGAAACTATGGAGAAATTTAGAGGAAGAAAGAGGCTAAAGAAGGCCCTCTTGCTGAAGCTGTGTGAGTACTTTGAGGTATGTGTTGGGGGAAAAGGATTTTCACACTAGAGAGTCCTGGGGAAAATTTGATGCTATTGCACAATTTTCAGGGTCAAAGAGGGCCTTTTCTGCTGATTCAGGTTGTCAAGAGATAGCAAGAAATGGAGCAGGTGTAGCTCAGTGGTTGAGTGCCTGCTTTCCATATATGAGGTCCTGGGTTCAATCCCCAGTACCTCCTAAAAAAAGAAAAAAAAAGAAAAGAAAAAAAAAGATATCCAGAAATGGACAGCAACTTTGATAGCAAGATTAAACAGATGGGAAGCGGCTGTGGCTCAATCAGTAGGGCTCCCGTTTACCATATGGGAGACCCTGGGTTCGGTTCCCGGGGCCTCCTGGTGAAGGCAAGCCCGCCCGCACGGCGTGGTTAGCTGACCCAGCGAGCACAAGCAGCAAGGGGGGAATAAATGAGTAAATAAATAAAATCTTAAAAAAAAAAAAAAAAAAAAAGATTAAACAGAAGAAGATAAAAATCATGTGAAAATTAACTCCCTGAAGGTGACTATTTTGAAAGTGGCTAAGTTTAGAAAATCTGAGAGAGAAAAAAAAGAATAAGACCAATTGCTCTGGGCGTGGAGAATGAGGGTGACCAGAACCTTAGCAATTGAACCGGAACTATTTGTTGCGTGAATCACTATTTTCTCCAACAAAGATGGATTTGTCACACAGACATTCAAGGGGTTAAAGGATCCCAAGGGCCCCAGGAAAAATGTGCTTACCCTTCTTTCCTTATTGTCTCAAAGCCCCTCTTCCACTTGTGGTCTACAGGGCTGAATTCCCTTGGTCTGTGGGGGCAGGGGTTGGACCTGGGTTCCAGCTTTCAGAGCTGGAAGCAGAGGAGACATTCCCAGCTCCCACACACCTATTGTTCCTTCCCTTTCTTTCTGTGCCGGGACTCTGGGAGGGCCATAATCCCAGGCTGGCACTTCTGGCCTTTTCTGAAGCTCTAATAAATAATATCATGATTACATCACTGATATAAGTCAAGCCTGGAACATGCAGCCCAGGGAAAAAAGTACATTTTGTGTTTTCATTTCTTCTTTTCTTTTGGCAAAAACTTGTTCCCATCCCCGTGAGGGCAGAAACAAAATCCACTTATTGTGGAGGGGGAGGGTGTGTTCTCCTTGACGGCACATTAGCTGGAGCGGGTTCCACATGCCAGGCTGGTTACAGAGGCGCCACCGTGGGAACACAGGGAGTGGTGGGTTCAGGGGCTCGGTGGGCCAGGTGCCCCCCCATGCTGCCTCCCACAACAATTTCAGCCAGCGCCAGTTCTTCTTAGTCTAAAGCGCTGCATCTCAGATTTGGCCAGACCTCCCTTGTCTGAATCAGGTACGGTCCGAATGGAGAGGGTACGTCTTACCTGGGAGAAGTTAGATGTACTATTGTTCTGACTATGAAATTGAGTATCATTTGTGGAATCATCATTCTCTTTGTCACTCAGGCTGGAAAAATTAGTCATTTAAAAAAATTTCTCTCTTTCATGCATGCCCGAGATAGAACAGTCACCAAATCCAAAATTCGTGTTGTCTCTTTCCTTTTCAAGCTCTGTTATCTCCATGGTGCAGCTCCCATCCTGGGAGGCAGCCGGAAAGAAGGTGAGAATGGACTTTGGAGAAAGACAATTTTGAGTTTACATTTTGACTGTGTCATGTGACTTGGGCAAGTTAGCCTTTCTGTGCTTCAGGCTATTTTTCTCATACGGGGATGATAATCACTCTTACTCTGCAGGACTGTTGTGAGGATTAAATCTTATAAAAGAGCAGATGTCCCATTTTTTTAAAAAAAAGATATGGTGATTAGTAAAAAGAAGGATATGCACCAAAATGTTAATGACATTTTTATAACTGGGTGGTAGGATTTATGGACCTTTTTTAAAAAAAAACTTCCCTATTTGTGCTTTTCTATATTTAAAAATTTTCCTAAAGGACGTGGATCATTTTTGTAACTATGAATTATAAATATTAATTTAATATTCCACCAAACCTTTCAGAATCAGCTGAAATGATACTTTGCTGAAAACTTTCTGGACCTTCCCATCGGCAGGGATCTCTATCCAGGTAAATTACTGAATCGCTCTAAGACTCAGTTTGCTCACCTGTAAAATGGAGGTTAATACCATATGGAGGTTTTGGGAACTCTAAATGGGAATAGGCAAAATATCTAGTATAATCCTTATACATGTACATGCACACATATACACATATATATGTTGTTATATCTATAGTTATAGCTTTGTCTATCAGTATACCTATATCTCTAATTCAATACCTGGGTTTCTCGCTTCTAGAAAGTGCTCAGCAAATGTACTTTAATTTCTCTGAATAACAGAAACACTTTCTATCTCTCTTGAATACTTGTATGATAGTTATCTGTGAATTTCTTATATCTCTACTGGACCATGAGCTCTCTGTGTGGAGGGGAAGGGCAGGTTCTCCTTGATGGCACATTAGCAGGAGTGGGTTCCACATGTCAGGCTGGTTATAGAGGATGCCACTGTAGGAAGCACAGCGGGTGGTTGGTTCAGGGCCTGGTCTCCTCTGAGGGCAACAAATGAGTTCTAAGCTTTTGCAACGTGGGGCTTAAGGTGTCAAGAAAAATAAGTCCTGAATAAAAATACTCTTCTCAGGATTTCATGCCTCATAAAAAAAGACACCCCTGAAACAAGTGCTGAACGAGCCTGGACTCTCACAGTGCCCTGGGCATAGGGAGGAGGTTGGCTCTTTGGACAGGCTGAGGTCAGAAACTCCGACTGCTCTCCAGGGCTAGTCCCTCCAAGCCCAGGACTTGTGCCTGAGTGCTAAGGAGAGGGGAGACAGGACTGTGACCAAAGGAGAAATTAGAGGAAATGAAATGAGAAGAGTGGCTTTCCTAAATGCATCTCTGATATGTACGCGAGGAGCAAGCAGTCCTGCTTTTGCAAAGGGGTGGGGAGAGGGATTCTCTTCACCTCAGACATGCAGCATTGCTGACATCTACCCACATGGTGGCATTGGCCAGGCAGAGTTTCTGCAGGCATCTGCGGGGGCTGCTACCAAGAGCAGAGCCAGGGCACCTTCACAAAGCTTTGCAAACACAGAGAAGAGAGAGAAAATGACAGGGGCTTCATGGCAAGCAAGAGCTGGGGAATATAGAAAGTATGAGCACTTTTTAAATGAACACTGGAGATTTGGGTGGGATAGAGGTGGGCAGAGCCTGAGTAACATTGGTTGCCTTACTACTATGGCACTCTTCTACCCTTGGCCAAGGTAGCCCAAGAAAGAAGGGATATATCTATCTATTATCCATCCATATCTATCTATTATCTCTCTTTCTCTCTCTACCTACCTACCTACCTATTACCTACCTACTATGTGTTTACAGAGTAAAGAGATAGCTTGGAAGAGAAAAAGAAGAATTCAGAAAGGATAATGACCCATTGAGAGAACAGATGTGTCAACTGAGAAGAAAGACACAAATTAAACCCTGAATCTTAATGTAATGCACCTGGTCACTTATATCTCAGGAAGGTGTGGCAGGACAAAATCCCAGGTGGCTCCTACAGATTGGTGAGAACTTGTGTGAAGTCACGGGTCTCCTTTGCCAAAAGGTGTGAAGGTCAACTCCTACCTATTCTCTGGGGTATTTATCTCAGGAAGGAAACAGTGTGTAGGTGTGTAGGGCTGGTAGGTAGACCAAACGCAAATAAAGAATATTTTTAAGTACCCGCTTTGTGCCTGACAAAATGTTCATGATATACACAGTAATACTAGACAAAAAGAAGAATAAAAAATATTACAATGCTTAAATAGAGCTTCAAGATGGCAATTTGAAGGTGTTATAGAAGACATGAACAGTAAAATATTTTTAGAGGGTTTTACAGATTTCATTACTCTTTCACAAATATTATTTCATCTTATCCTATGACAACCCTGTGAGGTATGTAGAGTATTCTTAGTCCCATTTTACAGATGAGTAAACTGACTTGGAGAGTAAAGTGATTTGCCCACAGTGTGTTGCAAGGTGGGGATTTGAGCCTAGGATCTTCAGGACCCAAAATTCCTTGTTCTTGCTGTAGTGACATTTTATATCTTACACCCTATTTTATATATTCTATATAAAACAATTGAGATATATATATATCTTATATCTCTCCAATCATTCTTTCAAAAAACCTGAGTCTTATTCTGATAGAAATAGGAAGCCTACTTTTCCCAAGAAGGGTATTTATATATTCATAGACTTTTTCTATTTGTGGTTTCCAATAAAGTTTATGGGCATAAATTTTTTCAAGGACATTATTGGGAATAGATTTTATTGTGCTATCTGAGTTGTTATTCTGAAAATTCTGTGCCCACTTAGACATTTGCATCTCACTAATGACACCCCAGCACACCCATAAATGGTTGAGATGATGGTTTAATCGTTCAGGGGATGGTCATGGAGCACATACAGGTTGAATTGGTGGACATGGAGGCACACAGCCAAGGGAGAATTTGTTGCCCTAGGGGCAGGGAGTGTTGTCAATAGCTAGCCTTCAACTTCAGACCTGGTCCAAGTTCACCCCATCCTGGGACTGCCCACATCCAGGGAGTGATCAAGGCAGAAGTATAAAAGCCCATACAATTTTGGCCAAGGGAGATCAACTCTGATGGGCTGTTTTAGCTCCAGGGCTACCATGGGGTCGGCTGATGCTGTCGAGGACCCTGTATCACAGCTTGACCTTCTTCTCTGCCCACTCCCACTTCCTTCCCCTCCCTCTGCAGGTGTTGATCCCATAAACGTTCTCTATTTAACATCCTAGACCCTAAACTCCTTCTGAGTCCACTTCCTGGAGAGCTCAAATTTCACCAGTTGGGTTTAACTATCCTTTCCTCTGGCACAGGCAAAATTTTTCTGTAAAAGGCCCGAGAGTAAGTATTTTAGCCATTGGGGTCCATGTAGTTTCTGTTGTCACTACTCTTCTCTGCCTTTGTAGCTCAAAAGCAGCCATAGACCATATATAAATCAATGAGCACAGCTGTGTTCCAATATAATTTTTTTTTTATTTTTTTTTATTTTTTACAAAAACAGGTGGTGGGCTGGATTTGACCAGTGGATGTAATTTGCCCACTCTGGTTTGGAGAATTACTGGTCAACTTCTTCATGCCCAATATTGTCTAAGTTACAGATCAGCCCATTATTATGCATGTTGAGTGCTGAAGATTGGAGGAAGCCAGTAAGAGTAACAGTCCACAAATCTGTTTTCAATATGAGACAAATTTATGATCTAATACTAGAAGGTACTTTTAGAAGTTGTCTTCTGCCCTGGGCAGTTATTTCCCTCCAGCCTTGAATTCATTAGCAACTTTGGCATCCCTTTCCCAGGCTCCTTGGAGATGGAGAAAGAAGGATCTTAAGGGGAAGCATGAAGGAAGGAAACGAACATTATTGAGCAATACTTGTGGGCCAAGGATTCTGCCAGGACCTTTGCATATGTTATTTCACTTACTTCTCACAATACCTGTGAGTATTATTAACCTTATTTTACATATGAGGAGATAGAGTCTCAGAGAAGAGGAGAAATGTGTTCTGGTTTGCAAAGCTCATAAGTCGTGGGATTGATTTCAAACCCAGTTCTGTCTGGATCCAAAGCCCACACTCTCTCCACCCCAAGCTGACCCGGCAGGCTTTTGGCCCGGGCTTGGCGATCGTTCTTTCTGAACCCCGATCTTTTCTGCCTGACAAGACCTTGGCACAAGGCGCTGGATCCTGGGCCAGCTCGAGTGTCTCCTTTCCTGGGGGTCGCGGGCGCTGCGTTTCCAGTCTTGCCGTTAGCCAGCCACGGGCTGTGGCATCTGGGGAGCCGTGTGCCTGGCTGAGGGGTGCTGGCTGTGATGCATTCAACTTTCCAGTGCTTGGATTGGACCCAGGAGTTAAATTGCTTCCATCCTCGCAGGTCTCAGCATGCTGGGGGCTCAGCCCCCAATCCTGCCACCTTCTGTCGGCAACTGTCATCACCCCCACTGGCCATTCCTTCACAGCCTGTTGTCTGGGGACTGGCCGGCTCCTTGGGAAGGTGAGAGAGGAAATTGGGAGGCTGGGGGCTGGGCAGACTTACACCAGCACTATCCTCTCTTGCTGTGGACCTGATGGAAATAACACTGATCCGGTAGACCCGGCTGTAGCACATTAGCTGTGTGGCCTTGGGTGAATCACCTAATATTTCACCTGGTGAGAAGGGCAAATGCTCCTGCCTGCCTACCTATCACCACAGGTGGTGAGGTCCAACTAATGTATTTTGGAAATAAAACGCTTAGGGAAGAAGCATGGCATATCCCGCGGTTCTCACACGTTAGGGTACATCAGAATCGCCTGGAGGGCCTGCGAATACAGATTTCTTGGCCTCCGTCAGAGGGTCTAATTCAGGAGATCTGGGGTCGGGCCTTGAGAACGTGCTTTTCTAACAAGTACCTTACTCATCCTTCAAGGCCTGTTCCAAGTCTGGTTTCTATAAAGCCTTCAGATACTGTTGGCTGCAGCTGGCCTCTCTCCTCTGACCTCTAAGCTGGAATGTCACCTGTCTTGGTGTCACAACTCTCATGAAGCACAGGCAGCGGCTGTTGTCTTCTGCAGCCCTGGGGAAGGATGCTGGAGCTACGTCCTCATCCTGACATACGGGCAGGGCGTGGATACTTCAGGTGTTGGGGGAGGAGGTAGCATGTATCACAGGCTTGTCCATGGCTTGGTTTCATGCTTTCCTGTCTTGTACGTGTGCTGGCCTTGTCTTTACAATTTAAATGATACACTTTTTTTTTCCTTTTGAAATAATTTCAAAATTACAGGACAGTTGCAAACATTATGAAACCCATACAGAGAACTCCAGCATATCTCCATTCCCCCTAAATACCCAGATCTCCAATTATAACATTTTGCCACATTTGCTGTATCTCTCTCTATATCCATCTATCTATTAATCTCTATATATCTATAATCTATCATCTATCTCAGGGGTTCTTAACCTTTTTTGTTCCACGGACCCCTTTGCCAGTCAGGTGAAAACCACGGGCCCCTTACTAAGTGCACACTATACTGTACATTATTTAATAAATATATCACACCTACACCAACACATCCCTACAAGAATAATGTTTTTTCTGAATTTCAGTTCAAGCTCACGGATCCTTTTTTAAGAATCCCTGTATTTATTTTCTGCACATTTGAGATTGTGTACATCACGCTCCACAAAAACATAATACTGCCGAGAGGCGGCCAAGATGGCGTTAGTGTAGGAGGGCGCACACTGCCAGCTCCCAGAGCAAGGCGGATTGGGGACGGGGTCCTGCCCGGGGATCTGTGCTGTGCACGCGTGGAGTGAGAGGCTTGGGACATCTATCTGCGCAGATCGGCGGCGTGGACCGATCGGTGGGGATTGTGAGTTTTGAGGCTGCCGGTGGAGGTTGGCACAGGCGGCTGAGCCCGCGGTTACGGAAAAAAAAAATAAAACGGCCATTTTGAGCGGCGGGCGGGGCGAAAAAGTTTTATTTTCTGGGGATCTGGCTGCCTGGCGCTCCTTGGACCTTGTGTGAACAGAGCAAACGAGCTAATCAGCACCCAGAGAACCGGAGGGGGGATTTTGGTCGGGCAACGCAGCTGATTTCCCTAGCCACCCAGGGATAAGACCCGGGCCGCTGCGGAGCCAGGAGGAAGGGACACTTCCCAAAAAAGGGAGGGTTCGGTTGGAAGACAGGGAAGGGTATTTAATATTTTTAGACATTGATCTGGCTGCCTGCACCGCCCCATAGCTTTGGGGAGCAGATAAGCCGACCTGAAGCAGCATTAGGCTGAGAGCAGACGCGAATCTGCACTCAAACTGATTTACTGAGCAACCCGGTGACGCTGGAGCTCGGCGCCAGAAGGGGCGGAATCTGCCATCTTTAGCACTCCTCACTGACTAACATCAGAGCGTCACCTAACCTGGGGAGTCCGGAAAGTGGGACGTGCTTGATTAATTTCCACGGGCCCAGCTAGGGTC
The DNA here is from genome assembly GCA_026826555.1 of Tolypeutes matacus. Lineage (NCBI taxonomy): Eukaryota > Metazoa > Chordata > Mammalia > Cingulata > Chlamyphoridae > Tolypeutes > Tolypeutes matacus. Next base: position 6,772,531 of record JAKSZT010054226.1, read on the forward strand.
TCTTCCGTAAGGGGGTTGGTCTAGAGGAGGAATTATTTTGGGTCCTGCATTTGGCTAAAAAAAAAAAAAAAAAAAAAGTAAGGTCACCTCAACAAATGAAAAATAAATTCTTTTTAATTTAGTTTAATAGCTAAAAGCTGCTTCAGGACCTGCATATAGAACCCTGTGGGGAAATTCATTGATAAACACAAGTAGGCAGGAAGGATCCACGTGGACCCTAGGGGAATCATTGACCCCCCTTGGCTCTGTTTGACTGCTTGCCTGTGTGGATCTTTGGTTTCTCTCTGTTACTTTCTGGTCTATTGCTATTATTCCCGTTTTCCTCCCCCTTTCCTTTTTCCTTCTATTTTTTTTTTTTAATAGGTGCTGCCAGCTGGTCGCTTATTTGCTGGGCTTCTTATTCAGTAATTTCCCACTCACTGTATATACTGATTCTGTATTACAAACTATTGCTTATCCTTCCTGCATCTTTCTGCCTTCTGTTTTCTGTTGTGGCTCTTAGAGACAACATTTTTTCATAGGCCCACAACTTAAGGGTGTCAATTTCTAGCCCAACTATTTTGTTTTCTACTTCTTCTTTTTTCTTTCTTTCTTTTTTTTTTATTAGTATTAACTTTTTCCTTTCAGACCTTTCTCTACTATTTCTCTCCCTCCTCATAATTCTAGTCTTCTAAATTACTATATATATATATATATTCCTCCATTTGTTTTCCCAGTCCATTGTAGGAACTCCATATTTTTTCCTAGTACTCTACACTGCCTACTCAAGTTAAATATTCATCTCATTAAGTCTCATTTTGCCCCTCTTCTAACTTTTATCAATATTTCTATTATCCTTCTGCCTTCCTTACATCTTTTGATTCCTCTGGCCCTAACCTTTTGCCTTCAAGGGAACATAGAAAGAAGCAAGGAAATAAAATAATAAGAAAAACTGCCAAAGAGAAAACTTAACTCACACGCAGAACCAACAGCTAAATAAAATTCTAGAGCATAGAGAAAAGCTAATCAACTGAACAAACCCATCAAGATAATATGATGACCAGAGGGCAACAGAAAAATACAAATGACTCTGAGAAACTGGAAAACATGGACCAGTCCAGTGCACAAAATAAAAACCAGGAAGCAATGCAGTACATCGAACAACTAATTAAAGCTATCCAAACAAATATCATGGACCAACTTAAAGAACTGAAGGAAGAGATTAAGGATATAAAGAAGACACTGGGAGAACATACTGAAGAAATAGCTAACACACCTAAAAAGGTAATGGATATGATGGCGAACAAAGACACAAGTCAAGAAATGAAAAAGACGCTGGACTCACATGGCAGCAGAATTGAACAGGCAGAGGAAAGAATTAGTGATATGGAAGACAACACAGTTGAAATCAAAGAGATTGTAGAAAAGATAGACAAAAAGATAGAAAAAATCCAGTATGGTCTCAGGGAATTAACCAATAATGCAAGACACACAAACATATGCATTATGGGCATCCCAGAAGGAGAAGAGAAGGGAAAGGGAACAGAAGGAGTGTTGAAGGAAGTTATGGCTGAAAACTTCCCAACTCTATTGAGAGAGATGGATGTGCAGATCCAGGAAGCACAGCGCACTCCAAATACTATAAATCCCAACAGGCTAACTCCAAGACATATACTTGTCAAATTGTCCAATGCTCAAGACAAAGAGAAAATACTCAAGGCAGCAAGAGAAAAGAGAACCATCACATACAAGGGAAGCACAATAAGATTAAGTGCTGATTTCTCAGCTGAAACCATGGAGGCAAGAAGACAGTGGTATGACATAGTCAAAACACTAAAAGAAAAAAACTTCCAGCCACGAATTCTCTATCCAGCAAAATTGGCATTCAAAAATGATGGAGAGTTCAAAATATTCACAGATAAACAGCAATTAAGAGAGTATGTCAAGAAGAAACCAGCACTTCAAGAAATACTAAAGGAATCTCTACAAGTTGAAAGGAAAAAAACAAAGGAGAGAGAGTTGGAGGAGAGTTTAAAAACAACTGAAAAGTCAAAAAGAGAAACAAAACAACATATGACATACATTAACCGAAAGAAAAAATGACTGAAGTAAGAAATTCGTTACGAGTAATAACACTGAATGTTAATGGATTAAATTCACCAATCAAAAGACACAGATTGGCAGAATGGATAAGAAAATATGATTCATCTATATGCTGTCAACAAGAAACCCACCTTCGGCCCAGGGATTCAAGGAGGCTGAAAGTGAATGGCTGGAAAAACATTTTACAAGCTAACAATAGCCAAAAAAGGGCAGGAGTAGCTATTCTAATATCAGACAAAATAGACTTTAAATGCAAAACTATTGTAAGAGACAAAGATGGACACTACATATTAATAAAAGGAGTAATCTCTCAAGAAGAGAGAACAATCATCAACATTTACGCACCTAATCGAGGTGCCTCAAAATACGTGCGGCAAACTCTGGAAAAACTAAGAGGAGAAATAAATTCCTCTACAATTATAGCAGGGGACTTCAACACACCACTATCATCATTAGACAGAACATCTAGGCAGAGAATTAATAAAGAAACTAAGGCACTCAACAATACATTAGAAGATTTGGATTTAATAGACATATACAGAACACTACACCCAAATACAGCGGGATTTACATTCTTCTCCAGTGCACATGGAACATACTCCAAAATAGACCACATGCTAGGTCACAAAACAACACTCAATGAATTCAGAAAGATTGAGATTATACAAAGTAATTTCTCTGACCACAATGGAATGAAGCTGGAAATCAATAAGGGCCATAGAAACAGGTTAGGCACAAGGATATGGAAGTTAAACAACATACTCTTAGACAAACAGTGGGTCAAAGAGGAAATTTCAAAAGAAATCAGTAACTACCTTGAAACTAATGAAAACAACAACACAACATATCAAAACCTATGGGATGCAGCGAAAGCAGTCCTGAGAGGGAAGTTCATAGCCATAAATTCATATATTAAAAAAGAAGAAAGAGCTAAAATTGAAGACCTAACTGCACACTTGGAGGAATTGGAAAAACAACAACAAACTAAACCTAAAGGTAGTAGAAAACAGGAAATAACCAAGATTAGAGCAGAACTAAATGAAATAGAGAATAAGAAAGCACTGGAAACAATAAACAAAACCAAAAGCTGGTTCTTTGAGAATATCAACAAAATTGACAAACCCTTAGCCAGACTAACAAAGAAAAAGAGAGAACAGATACAAATACATAAAATAAGGAATGAGCAAGGTGATATCACTACTGACCCCACAGAAATAAAGAGTATCATAAGAGGATACTTTGAAAAATTATATGCCAACAAGAATGACAATTTAGAGGAAATGGACAAGTTTCTAGAAACCCACAAACAGCCAACATTGATGAAAGAAGAAATAGATGAACTCAACAGCCCAATTACAAGTAAAGAGATAGACTCAGTCATTAAAAACCTCCCAACTAAGAAGAGTCCAGGACCAGATGGCTTCACAGCTGAATTCTACCAAACATTCCGGAAAGAGCTAACACCAATTCTACTTAAGCTCTTCCAAAAAATAGAAGTAGAAGGAATATTACCTAACCCATTCTATGATGCCAACATTACCCTAATACCAAAACCAAATAAAGATACCACAAGAAAGGAAAATTACAGACCAATTTCTCTAATGAACCTAGATGCTAAAATCCTTAACAAAATACTTGCTAATCGCATTCAACAACATATCAAAAGGATTATACACCATGACCAAGTGGGTTTCATCCCAGGTATGCAAGGATGGTTCAATATAAGAAAATCAATCAATGTAATACACCACATAAACAAACTGAAAGAAAAAAATCACATGATCATCTCTATAGATGCCGAAAAAGCATTCGACAAAATACAGCACTCTTTCCTCATAAAAACACTACAAAAGATAGGAATAGATGGACACTTTCTGAAAATGATAAAGGGTATATACGAAAAACCCAAAGCTAACATCATTTTCAACGGTGAAATCCTAAAAGCATTCCCTCTGAGATCGGGAACAAGACAAGGATGCCCACTATCACCACTCCTATTTAACATTGTCTTAGAAGTGCTTGCACGAGCACTGAGACAAGAAAAGGACATAAAAGGCATCCAGATTGGAAAAGAGGAAGTAAAAATGTCATTATTTGCAGATGACATGATCCTATACATAGAAAGCCCTGAGAAATCGACAACAAGGCTTCTAGAACTTATAAAGGAGTTCAGTAATGTTGCAGGCTATAAGATCAACGCTCAAAAATCAGTAGCATTTCTGTACACCAATAACCAGCAAACTGAAGAGGAAATCAGGAAAAAAATACCATTTACAATAGTAAACAAAAGAATCAAATACCTAGGAATAAATTTAACTAAAGATGTAAAGGACTTATATATAGAAAACTACACAACACTGTTAAAGGAAATCAAAGAAGACTTAAATAAATGGAAAAATATTCCCTGTTCATGGATGGGAAGACTAAACATCATCAAGATGTCTATCCTACCCAAACTAATCTACAGATTTAATGCAATCCCAATAAAAGTCAACACTATATTTTTTAAGGAACTGGAAAAACTAACCACAAAATATATTTGGAGAGGCAAGAGGCCCCGGATTGCCAAAGATATATTGAAAAAGAAAAATGAAGTTGGAGGTATCACATTACCTGACTTTAAAACATACTACAAAGCTACAGTGATCAAAACTGCGTGGTATTGGCACAAGGATAGACCTACTGACCAATGGAACCGGATTGAGAGTTCTGATATAGATCCTCGCATATACAGTCATCTGATATTTGACAAGGCCACGAAACCCACTCAGTTGGGAGAGAGTAGCCTCTTTAACAAGTGGTGCTTGGAGAACTGGATATCCATATCCAAAAGAATGAGAGTAGAATACCATCTCACACCTTATACAAAAATCAACTCAAGATGGATCAAAGATCTAAATATAAGAGCCAAAACCATAAAAACCTTGGAAGATAATGTAGGGAAGCATCTACAGGACCTTGTAATAGGAAATGGTTTCATGAACTTCACAGCCAAAGCACGAGCAGCAAGAGAAAAAATTGATAAATGGGATCTCCTCAAAATTAAAAACTTCTGCACCTCTAAGGATGTTATTAAGAAAATAAAAAGGCAACCTACCCAATGGGAAAAAATATTCGGCAACCATATATCTGATAGGAGCCTAATATCCTGCATATAGAAAGAAATCCTTCACCTCGAAAATAAAAGGACAAACAATCCATATAAAAAATGGGCAAGTGACCTGAAAAGACACTTCTCCAAGGAAGAAATACAAATGGCTAAAAAGCACATGAAAAAATGCTCAACATCACTTGCTATCAGGGAAATGCAAATCAAAACTACAATGAGATACCATCTTACACCCATCAGAATGGCAGCTATTAAAAAAACAGGAGACACTAAATGTTGGAGAGGATGTGGAGGAATAGGAACCCTCATCCACTGCTGGTGGGACTGCGGTATGGTCCAGCCACTGTGGAGGACAGTTTGGCGGTTCTTCAGAAAACTAGCAATAGATCTTCCGTATGATCCAGCAATTCCACTGCTGGGTATATACCCAGAAGAACTGAAAACAAAAATACAAACAGATATATGCACACCAATGTTCATAGCGGCATTGTTCACCATTGCCAAAAGTTGGAATCAGCCCCGGTGCCCATCAACAGACGAATGGATAAGCAAAATGTGGTACATACATACAATGGAATATTACTCAGCTGTAAGAAGGAACAAAATGCTAACACATGGAATAACGTGGATGAATCTTGAAGACCTTATGTTGAGTGAAGCAAGCCAGGCACTGAAGGATGAACAGTATATGACCTCACTGATCTGAACTGAGGAAAGTGAGCAGTCTCTGAGAACCATTGTCTGAAAGATAGGTTAACAAAGGAGAGTAAGAGAAGAGCAGGCTTTGAGCCATCACCCATATGGACATAATCTATGGTAAAGGGATAGAGTGTGGTTGCATGTTGGAGGATGGGGCAGATGAGTGGTGGTGTGCCTGGGTTTGGTGGTGCAGCACTGGGGGGTGGGTGGATTAGGAAGGGCTGGTTCAAATCCCCAGGGCATGTAACTGTGAATCTAGACATTGGGAGAGGGGGGGTATCATGGGCCCTGGGGGGCTGGGGAGAAGGGAACAGTCAAGATCTAATGGGTTGTGTGGTGTTCATGGGGAAGGTTTTTCATTACCTTACAGTAATGGACACAGGACATGGTAAATATCATCAAAATTATTAAACTGTATCATCTAAATTGTAAACTATAATGTAAATCACTGACAATGTTTAGTTGCTATATTTTGCTATCTGCATAACAGTTATAACAATGCTAACAACCAAAAATAAAAGGGGGCAGAGTTAATATGGGGTGGGGAAGGGGGGGTGGTTTGGTATCTGGGAGTCTCCGGCACTCCGTGTGTGACTTTGCTGTGACTTAAACTTCTTTGAAAATTAAATGAAAAATTGGGAGACAATGGGGATTGAGAGGAGGAAGGTGTCATGGCACACCAGACATCCAATAACACAGTGATAAAGGGAAGGAAAGAAGGGAAAAAAGAAAAGAGAAAGGAAAAAAAATGAATATATATATATATATATATATATTTTAAAGGCATTTCCTTTGCTTTTTTGCCCATTTTTTGAATGTCCCAATCCACTAATTATATTTTATTTTGTTTTGTTCTTTGTTTGATTATTTGTTTTTTTTCCTTCTCTCTCTTTTTTTTTTTTTCTTTTCCCCTGAGTTTCCTTATGTTTGTCTCTTGCATATACACTTATCACACTTGTTTCTTTTTCCTAGTAAGTGTATTTGATTATTTTATGGACTAAATGTTCATAGAGGATTTGGATCACAGAAGGGTTACAATGGGTACTGCGGGGGATTATTGGGGGGGGGGGGTTCGTGGGAATTGGTTCATCCGAATATACATGAAAGATATACAAAATCATTCAAAGGATCGGGGGATGGGGCATGGTCACGATGGGTGGATAATCACACAATAAATGAGGGAATCTGAATTCCTAGCCTGGAGAGCTCTGCCATAATCTCCAAGGGAGCAGCAATAGTCCTCTGAGTGTAGGGATAGTGCCTGTCAAAATAAGATGATGACTACCCTTGTGAGTCTTTGCTCTTGTAAATGAGACTTAGAGCCTGCAGTTGTGGGATGCCTAAGGGTTGCCACCTGAGAGCCTCCTTGTTGCTCAAATGTGGCCTCTCTCTAAGCCAAACTCAGCATATGATTGCATTACCTTCCCCCCAACGTGGGACATGACTCCCGGGGATGAGCCTCCCTGGCAACGAGGGATTAATACCAAATGCCAACTGGCAGCTTTGCACAGTGGCAGTATCGTAGCCAATGAGGTTTATCCGAGGCACGATTATTGCTAATTGAAAACTTTTCCCAAGTGCCAACTGGCAACACAACTGGAAAAAGACCTTGAATGAAAAGGGGAAATGGTAAAGACAAATGAGTTCAATTGGCTAAGAGACTTCAAAGAGAGTCGGGAGGTCATCCCAGAGGTAACTCTTACGCACACCTCAGTAGGAGCTCATAGAACATCTAAGTTCCTATCACCCCACTCAGTGGGGTTCCTGAGAGCTCCGGAGACACCCTGGTCCTATATAAGGGCGGATAGCCCCAGAGACTGATGCCTTATCAGTGGGATCTATTTTGGAATCTGTGCTCCTGAGAGTGACAGAATTAGACTCAAATAAGTCCTCCCTGCACATGGTTCACCAGTCCCTTCTATTCAAACCTATATGCGATGCTGGAGTTATTAGGTATACTTCCAGAGACTGGAGCCTCCCGCCTACCTATGTGCCAGGTGTGCATGAAATCTAGGTGGAGCTGCAACTCCTACCCTACAGCTCAATGGACTCATCCAAGTCACCTGGTGAGGAGACAACGATGGGAAATGGCCATCCCAGGGAACGGAGAGGGCCTGCATCTGCAGGCAGGATCATCCCACCCACCATATCCATGGGATATAAGCCCTCTCTCACTTGGAGTTGGAGTGGACATCACCATCCCAGTCCCCTCAGGATTGGGGGAAGCACTATGGACTAGAGTGGACTTGATGGTATTCTCTTGTTCACATATGCTGATTCTAGCAATGCAAGAAATTATAACAATGAGGTGGAGCCAGTGGCCACTTGACACTTTTGGGGTAGGGAGGGGACGAGCAGTTGAAATACAGGGGCTTCTTTGGGAGTTGGAGGTTGTCCTGAGTACTGTTGTGGCAACGGATGTAGGCCATTTTAAATCAGCACACACCACTCAGAACTGAGTGGGAGAGAGTGTGGTCTACAGTGTGAACTGTGGTCTATCGTTGGTGGCAAGGCTCCAGGATGTGTAAGTTCATTGAGGGTTGTGGGCCACACTGTGGGAGATGTTTGTGTGGGATGTGGTGGGAGGTGTGGGAGGTGGGCAACATGGGAATCCCAGTGGGTTCCGTGTAATATTTTGGGTAATCTAAGCACCTCTTAAAATATATGTATATATATATATATATATATATATATATACAACATTTTTGTAAGCAAATACACATATATGCATATATATTTATATATCATTTTCAAATGTTTGTATGTATTGTGAGAATTTTGATTTTTACCCATAATAATAAAAAAAAAAAAGTCAAGCTGAGAGAGAAAGTAAATAGGAAGTATTATTAATTACAGTATTTCTCAAACCAGCTTTTGTTGATGTGTTCTCATGGATCTTAGAATCTTCTATAATGTATTCCTTTGTTTCATATTTCATTTATATGATCATCTACTTAATAAAACAAGCTTTTCAGTATCAAAAAAACAAAACTAAACAAAACAAAAAAAAACATAATACTGCCATTTGTATTTCCTAAGAAGGATGTTCACTTATGTAACCACCTTAAGTGCAGTTAATCAAGTTCAAGAAATTTAACTTTGATAATAAAGCTTGTACTCTGTATTCCAATTTTTTTTTTTCATGTGTCCCAATAATGTTGTTTTTCTCCTGCCTTATTAGATCCCGTCCATGATCACATATTGTATCTAACTGTTACGGTCTCTTTAGTTGTTCATTTTTAAAATTGAAATACATTTCTTGATGCCAGAAGAAATGTCATTTACTGATGTATCTTCCATGATACTTGGTCTGAGCTTACATTTTTCAGGGCCTGCATCATGCCCAGTTTAGTTTTTTGGGACAGGCACAGGGTGCTAGGCTGTGGCAGTGGCAGAAATATTCTTTACTCAATCGAATAGTAATGTTCAAATACTGAAATGATGTTTCCTCAGACTTTTGTGCTTTCGTAATGCAACGGCTACACACATAACACACTTTGAAATATAATCTACATTATTAACACTTTCTTCATCACTTTCTGAAGTTTAGGCAATCAATAAGCCAATAAATCAAATCTTCATTTTTAGTGGTTGTCAGTTTCTGGGGTGAAAAGATTCCCACCTTGGTTGATTGCCAATCTCCCAACGTGATAACCCTGGATGCGGAACTGGGAAGAGTTGTGTGGTCACAAGCTGTTATGTGAAGTTTCCACCAAACAGTATAATAAATGTTAATAGCCTCGAAGATGTAGATAATGGTAACGTCATTAGAAAGTCATGGGGTTTGAGTATTCATCACCTTTAAAAAAAATTATTGTGGTATCATATATATAACATAAAATTGGCCAACTTAACTATTCTTTTTTTTTTTTTTTTAAAAGATTTTATTTATTTATTCATTTATCCCCCCCTTGCTGCTTGTGCTCGCTGGGTCAGCTAACCACGCCGTGCAGCGGGCTTGCCTTCACCAGGAGGCCCCTGGAATCGAACCCGGGGCCTCCCATATGGTAAACGGGAGCCCTACTGATTGAGCCACAGCCGCTTCCCTTAACTATTCTTAAGTGTATAGTTCAGTGACAGTAATTGCATTTACAATGCTGTTACTGTCACCATCTTCCATTACCAAAACTTTTTCAACACCTCAAACAGAAACTCCGTACCCATTAAGCAATAACTCCCCACTCCTCTTTCCCCCAGCCCTTGGTAACCTCTAATCTACTTTCTGTCTCTATGAATTTGCTTATTCTAGAAACTTATATAAGTGGTGTTTATCCTTTGTCTTTCCATTTGTGTATTGGAAGCAGTTCAATGGTTTTGTAAATTTCAGAGGTCTACAGCAGATGGGATTTTGCCTGAAGACAAACTGTATTTCTTTCAAATGATTTTGATATGATTTTATACTTGGATTGTTACTGATTTAAGTTTTTTTAAATATCGTAATGTATTTTTGGAATTCAGAGGGTGGAATGTGGCAGTTGGGGAATTTGATGTAATTATGAATTCCAAAAATATAATTGGATCATGCTTTTAAACTGATCTGTTAATCTGAGCATGATTAAGTTATGATTAGGGCGTTGACTGGGCCACGTCAGTAGGGCGTTGAGCCCCACCCCTTGGTGGGTGGGGGAATCGAATATAAAAAGCCAGGCAAAGGACAGAAGAAGCAGTCTTTTGAAAAGCAGTTTTGAAGTTGGAAAGAAGGCCCCAGGAGAAGAAAAGCAAGCCGTTCACCTGATCGTCTACAGCTGACCTTGTGGAGGAAACAGGAGCTAAGCCCAGAGAGAAACGCAGCCACGGGAAGAGAGGAACCCCAGAAGCCTGAACCCTGGCAAATGTCAGAAGCTGTCTTGCTTTAACATGTGGCAATGGACTGTGGTGAGAGAAGAAACTTAATGCTTTATGGCCTGATATCTGTGGAGTTCTACCCCAAATAAATACCCTTTGTAAAGACCAACCCACTTTTGGTATTTCACATTAGCACCCTTTTGGTTGACTAATACAAGTGGAATCATATAATAGTTGTCATTTTGTGTCTGGCTTATTGTACTTAGCTTAAGGTTTTCTAGGTTCTCACATGTTGTAACATGTATCAGAACTCATTGCTTTTTAATGCTAAATAATATTCCATTGTATGGATGTACCACATTTTGTTTATCTAGTCATTTGTCTATGGGTACTTGGGCTGTTTTCCAACCTTTATTTTTAATATAATTTATTTAATTCTAAGTTTACATAATTAAATTTTTAATAACTGGCTGGCACAATTCCTGAAACTTTAACAATTGGCTCTTGTGAGTTGACTCTGGTACACCACTGTGGAACTGTATAAATCTGTGTAAGTTAGGACTCTTTTGGTTGCAAATAACAAAACCTTAACCTAAACTGGCCTAAGTCAAGAGAGATTATTTACTTCACAAAATTAAAAAGATAAAGAAGGATAGGGTAGGTCTGACTTTAAGCCTACTCCCCATCTCTAAGCTTTTGTTCAGGATGGCAGCCCTCAGCTCAGGCCTCATTCTCCAGTTCATGTTTGGCAGAGAAGAGGTGAATGTTCTCATTGGCCCTGATTGTGTTTGCGTCAACCTTGAACCAGTCATGGAGGCAGGGGAAGAGGGATGTTCTGATTGGTCAGGTTCACCCTTGCAGCTGGGTGGAGTCCTTTTCACCTATCATGGGAGTGGGAATGGAGAGTGGGTGGTCCCTCAGAGGATGTTTCTGATACAATGACTAGAAGAGAGCAATGGATGCCTGACAGCAAAGCAAATATCCATGATAAGATATGCTTTCTGGATGGAAGAAATAGAGTGTCCTGGCTCAGAGTGGTCATGTTCCCTGGTAGCCTGTCCAGGAATGGGATCAGCTAACTTGTTTTGTACATAAGGGGGAAAAAGTAGTAGAAAGGATGGAAAGTCACAGTCCAAATAGCTCCATGATTCAGAGCTTTGCCCCCCTCAGGGAGCATGCCAAAGTGTTTCTGGAATGGAGGACTGTTGGAATTTTATTCCATGAAGCTCAGGGTTCAAAATCTGGCTACTTGTAGGGAGGAGCTTGTGCCCTGAGAAAGAGTTTCATCAGGAGTATCTTGCTGCAGTTCAGTGTGGCCACTCCATCCCTTCTCCACCCCTTGAGATCCATCATCTTCAGGCCAAGAGAAGGCCCTAACCTTGATGGGTGTGGAGTTGTGCAGGTGTCCAGAAAAATGAAGTGCAAACTGGAGGGTCACAGGGCCAATATCTCAACTAGGAAATTTTGAGAGAAGAGAGAGGGAGCTGGGATTGGCAGTGGGCAGGTGTCTATGCAACATTTTACATAAATTTCTAAGGAAAGGGAGAGAAACTTTGACCAGAACCAGATGGTGGTTTATCTGTTCCAGATTAATAACTGGTTCATCAGGGTCAGCCAGGGCCATGGGTAAAGGAGGGAATGCCAGGCTTTCTGTCCGGCAGCAATTCCTGAACCCTCCCCATCCCCAGAGGTCAATGAGACATTGACTTGGTGTTAGCCCTGCACTTTGAAGTCCTTGTGCAGAAGAGTGGGGGCAGAAAGAATTTATTATATGTTGAAAATATCCTGTATATGCTGGCTACTGTGCTAGATGCTTTCCCACATACCATCTCAGTTGATTCTCTCAACTACTCCTTTTGCTAATCAAGTATCCTCATTTTACAGAAGAGAAAGCTGAGGCTCAGAGTCCAGGTTACATAGCTAGTAAGTGGCAGAGCTAGAGTATAAGCCTGATCCTTCTGACTACAGTAGCAGCATCGATTTTCCCCAAACATCCATGAGCTGCAGGTGCTGCAAACATTTTTGAACACTCACTATATAAGCAATCAATACTTGAGCTACTCTTGAGGGCACGGCTGTATCTTGTTCGCAACCACCCACCCTATGGCTAGTGGTGAGAGCGGAAGAAACACATTATATATATATATATATTTAAAATAACCCTAAGAGTAAATATTTTATTTAATTCCTGCTTTAGAGATGAGAAAACTGAGCCTCAGATAATTAGGCAATTTTTTTTAAACTCCTGCAGATGGCGATTGCTATTTGAGCCCAGGTCTGTGTAATCAAAGTTGGCAACACCATTAGTTGGTATTTCTTCCCTCTTGACTTATCGTGGTGCTGCTCAGCTTGTCTACTCACAGGAAAAAAAGTGAGCTGGGTAGGGGTGGAGGAAGGGCTTTTGGAGGGGGTGGGATTCATATCAGTCTGGCTATCCATATGGGGGTTGAGAGAGAAGCTGAGAGGTAGACCAGCAAGCCGGGTCCAGGCCCCTGTCCCTGTTTCAGCTGGACTAATCTGTTTTATTTATTGGGATTTTAACATCTATTTTTTGTTTTCAAATTTGGGATTTGTTGCCCTCAAGAGCAGACTTCATATACAGAAAATACTATTCAGAGGTTTCTTTGGGTTTTTAAAACCAGCATTTGATTTATTTACATTATAAATTTATAAAACCTTAAGCTTTGAAGTTCAGTTTACAAATCTTATTCATTCCTACATTTTGGCAGTTACTTCTAAGAGGGTATTTGATAATAATTGGTCCCATTTCTAGACCTAAACACCTCTAAACATTTTAAACTGCTTTTATAGATTGTATGTCTTAATCTAATTTCAAAACCTTTCACTATCTTAACAAATACAACCTCCCCAACTTCTTAAGTAGCTCTTATAAATTTAACAAAATAATTATAAATATGTAATTGCATATTTATAATTGTTCCCATACTGTAAATAAATTTGGTAAGATTAAATTTGTTCCCTTAAACATTTCTATTCTTATTTCTAAATCTTCTCGGAGTTAAAAGATGCTTACCCATTAAGAGATAATTATATCGTTCCAAGCAAGTCGAGGAGAATCCAGAGATTTGAGCTGGGATTTTAGCCTGCATTCTTGTCAATCCTCTTTTACAGTCCACACCAGGAACTTCATAACGAGCAAGTCACGTCTTGTTCACGAGCCTGTTACACACTGGCATGGCTGCATATTTGTGTTCCATGGGTGTCTGCCCTGTTTGTCGGGACCTGCAGTGCATGGGATGTTAAGAATTTGCTTACATCTATTTTATCGCACTTCTATCTCATCCCAGGCTGGCCATGGAACTTTGCAACCGGCTCTTACATGACTTGACTCAATTGTGCTTTTATTTGTTTAGAATGTATTTTTAAATTTCCTTTCCATCCAGCTCCAAAGACCTTTAACCTTCATGGAATTCTATCTTCTTTCCATAGTCGTCCTGACCAATAGGGTCAGGAATAACTCATACAGTTATTAAGATGGTATCAGATTGCATCCTGCAAATCTCACAGCGTCTAAGGGCAAACTCTGACAATTTTACAAAGTGCTCTACTGTTTAAAATGACATTTGCAGATATAACACTGGTGGAATCTTCAAGGGTTAGAGGAAAGAACAAACCTGCTATAAGCCAAGCGTTTGTGTACATTATTTCATTTAGTTCTCTGACACCAATTTCAAAATGTTTATTTTTATCCCCCTAGTCAAATGAGGAAGCTGAGGGTCACAGAGTTTTAGGTTTCTCATGGCAAATAAAGGGTGGATCTGGGACTAGATTTTAGACTTGTCTAACTGCAAAATTCATGATCATTCCACTATGCTAGTTCCCATAGCATTGTAGAATTTATTATTACCTCCTCTGAACAACCAGTCTGCTCACTCCTCCACTCTGCCCACCAAAATTTTCTAGCATGTTCTTAGTCTTTCCAGGAATTCACAAGCTTCAGAAACACTATCTGCTCCTTAGTCCCTTCCCCTCATATTTTTGAAGTCACCAAAAAATCTGGTTAAGATGCCTCAAGATTTTTCCTACAGCAGCACATCCAGGGCAAGTAAACACCTGCTGGTCACTGTTCCAAGATAAGGTCACTGTAACCTTATCTCCCCCAAAGTCCTTGCTCTCCTGCAGCACCACCTCAGCTAGCGTCGGACTTTTTCTCTCTCCAGGAGGAAGCTGAACAGTTCTGGGACATGAGAACTTTCTGCTCCCCACTCTCCTCTGCATTGTTTTCTTTTCTTTTCCAGAATTAAATTTTATTTCACATTGATAGAAACCGTGAAAAAGATTTACACTTTCCCACACTACAGCAAAACTTTTCAACGGAATAGGATATCTTACCATAAATAAGATGTTGCTGATTTGTATAACTGAAAATAACCATTTATATTCCACAAAGTAAAGGACAATGCAAATGGAAACAAAAAAATAAAAAATCTGGACATAAACATATGTCTTAACATTCTAACTTATACACTGCCAAGTTATCTCCATTATCAATTAGCACCCATTTATAACGATGCAATTCCACCATTGTTTTGATCAGTTGGAATATGCCAAAAAATTAACAGTTCAAAAATACCAAGCACACATTTCAATTAAATATTAAACCATGAAGTAATTATACCATATATATTGAGTTCTAACTAAACTTTATTACCCAGAAATTTGTTTTCAAATAATTTTTTACCAATCATCTGAAAATTTTGACTATGTAAAATAAAAAAGATTGTTATTTTTATGTTTGCACAAAACTAATTTAAAAAAATCATTGGAAGGGGAGTGGGTGTAGCTCAGTGGTTGAGCACCTGCTTCACATGTACAAGGTCCCGGGTTCAATGCCTGGTACCTCCTAAAAAAAAATTATTTGAATAAAGTAAAAATTTCTAAGAAATTCATTGACAAATAAAGCAAATATTTCTGATAGATCTAATTTTCCACAGTAGTTTGTTTCAAACACGTGCAAAATAAGTAAAATCTATGCTACAAGGATAATCATCTTAGACCAAGTCATCTTAGAAATTACAAATTTTAAGATCAACTCTAATATTTTGGAACATACTAGAGTATAATCTAATTATTCTCCCAGTTGGTTACAGAAAATTAAAAGCACAGAATTATTCCTGTTACTGAACTAAAGATTATAATAGCTGAATAAGTCTAAATTTGGACTAAGATACAGTTCCTTCACATTCTTACTTGTTCACCCAGGAAAAGACTGCTCCCTTTGCCAAACCCCAGGGTGGCTCATGTCTCACCTCCTCTTAGGGTAGGGAATGGGAACTGAGGTCCATGGGCTCTGAGTTGGGCAAGGTGAAGAAGGTCCATTCGCAGCACATAGGCCACAGTGGGGCAGGCTTTTATCCGTCTTCTCACTTACCCTGAAGGGTTGCCCAGGAAGGAAGAAGGACAATATTTGATGCTGGAAGCAGGATGTAAGCTTGTGCATTCATCATCCCCCTTGCTCGGGGTCGGCTCAGGCAAGGTTGGGCAGACTCGCAGCTGAGCTCCAAGCAGAGGCGGCATCTGAAGGACTCTGCAGTGGAGACCCAGGTCAGCTGACAGTGGACTGGAGCCACATCACAAAGATCCTGGGACAGGGCACAAGAGTCTTTGATTCTGACTAATTGTGTGGTTTGGAGCTGAATTCGGATTAAGGTGTTCCTTCCCTACTACTTAGAATTTTTATGTTCTTCTTATTGAAAATGTTCTTTTTGATTTATTTAGACATAGATAGTTTTTAAAAATCAAGAATCAGGAGCTGATGTGGCTCAAGGAGTTCGGTGCCTGCTTCTCACGTGGGAGGTCCCGGGTTCGGTTCCTGGTGCCTCTTAAAGAAGAGGAGTAGATGTGCAACCAGCAGATACCACAACCAGCAGGTGCTGTAACTGCTGCAATGAGCAGACGCCACAATGAGCAAATGTTTCAACAAGCAGATGCCGCAATCAGCAGACACCACAACCACCACAATGAGCAGATGCTGCAATGAGCAGATGCCACAACTGCTGCAACCAGCAGACACTGCAACGAGCAGGTGCCACAATGAGCAGATGCAGCAACCAGTAGACACCGCATCGAGCAGGGAGAAGTGGCTCAAGTGGTTGGACACTCACCTCCCACATGGGAGGTCCCAGGTTCGGTTTCTGTTGCCTCCTAAAGAAGATGAGCAGATGCTGCAACAAGCAGATGCAACAACCAGCAGGGAGCAGAAGTAACTCAAGTGGCTGGGCACTCACTTCCCACATGGGAGGTCCCGGGTTTGGTTCCCAGTGCTTCCTAAAGAAGATGAGCAGATGCCAAACGAGCAGATGCCGCAACCACCACAACAAGCAGACACTGAGGGAGTCGGGGCCGGGGGTGGGGGTGGGGATAAAAAAAATCAAGGATTGCGCTTGTACACACTAAAACAGGAAATTATGAATGAGATAAACTGATCAGGGTATTCCTAAAACTTCCTTACATTCAGAGCCCTGCATTTCCGAGTTCCTTTTTTTCCCCGACACAATATCATCCTTATGACGTAAGGTTGTGCTGGCCTGTTGAGGATATCACAGTGAAGGAGAGACCCAGACAGGCCCAATTCCTGCCTCATTCTCACAGTCCCACCAAGCCCTCTAAGATTCCTAAGGCACTACACACTCAAGGAACAATAACTGAATGGGAATAAAAGTATCTCTGGGCTGTCAGCACTGAGAACTCTCATCAAACTGAGAACTCTTATCAAAGGTCGTTAGAGTCCATGTCACTGGACGCCTAAATGAAGACTTCTGTTTTGGCTCCAAACCTTAATTTGGAACCAGCATGCTCAGGAGCAGATTAACGAGGGAAACTGGGGGAGAGGGATGCATCTAAAAGGTCCATTTGGCACTGGGACACCAATTCTGCCTCACGAGAGCATGAAATCCTTTGGGTTTTCTGGTTTCATCGTCAAAGAGTGAGCTCAGAGCACCTTAAATAGTCACAGCTCTGGGACCAGAGCATCCTTTGGGACCTGGCATGGGTGCCAAAGGCCTGGCCAAGGACAACAGCTCGAGTCTCAATTGTGGGGCTGGGTCAGACAGCCAAATGGAGAAGCCTGAAAGGGAGTCAGTGATTCAGTGGGGCTCCATTGTTTTCTGGAGGAGGAAGGGCTGCTCAGCCTTAATAGTCACATTCATCCCACAGACAAAGGAACATTTGGTGAGATGTTTGCCTTCCCCTCCCAGCCATGCCTTTCCTTATCGTTAGCAGGATGCTGAACAGACAGAAGGTATTTAAACCTTGGCCCACATTCTCATCCCACCCGAGATAACCAGTGATCTCTTTCCCGAGATAACCAGTGATCTCTTTCCTTTTCATTAGGAGGACCAGGCAAGGAAGACAGGATAGGGAGGTGTTAGGATGGGCAGTGAGCCTTTGTCCCAAATCAAGAAAGGACCCAGATTCATATTGTTAGTGACATGGAGGAAACTTAGCTAGAGTTTCTTGCAAAGCTCTCAGAAATAGCTGGCAAACTTCTTAAGACAAGCTTAGGACAATTCCCACTAATCTGTTCTTATTCAGCAAGTAAAATGGATTGGGCGCCCTATAAGGTAAAAAATATATATATATGGCTGTGTTGCAAATTGGTTAAGATCATGGGCTCTGGAGCTGCAAGAGATTGGTGTTTAAATCCTGGCTCTGCTTCGTATTCTGTGACTTTAAGCTCTATGCTCTCTCTAAACCTCAGCTCCCACTTTCAGAAGAAGGAGCTAATGATGCCTGCCTCCTGTGAGGGTTAAATGAGACATGTGCCTCTGACCTCTCAGCCCAGTGCCTGGCGCCTCTGAAGCACTCAATAAATGATAGCTATTATTGTTGCCTGGAGAGGGAAAGGGCAGGGGCAGATAGATGACTCAGAGTAGAACTAGGCATTTAGGGAATTCCTGTTACAATCAATTGTTTTTCCCCCACAGCACATTTTACTGAAGTCTATAAATCTTGACACAGGGTAGTGTCTTGCCTAAAGTGCTATAATGAAGAAGGCACCAGTGGGGTGCTGTGAGGTATGGTACCAACTAGGGGGAACAAGGCTCAGTTTACTAATTCTCTGCTAACTCACTTATCCAAAGGATGGTTGTGACAGCCCCAATGCAGACGGAATTTTTCATCATTACAATCCATTTGTCTTTTTGTTTCTGGCTAAAGACGTAAGCCTTTAGTTTTCAAATCTCAGCATCTTTCAAGCTCTAATAGAAACCTATAACTATAGTAATAATTATGTTTCTAGAAACACCAGCAGGAGCTGAATGCTGGTTTCTGTGTAAAAGCATAGAATCTCTACCTAGTCTCTAATCCATCCATAAGGGGGAGTATTCTGGGACTTTATTAAACTCTTGTCATGAAGATGCTGGCATTAGAGTTGTGGGTGGCAGCAGGTAGCTTTAAGACCAAGGAATACAATGAGAAGAAGCATTTCAATGTCAAACGGCCAATCTTTCCTGGGTAAACAGAGTCTGCATCTCAGGAATAATCTAGCCAGCAGGGAGAAACTGGAAGTTCATATTGTAGTCATTCATTAGCATTGAATTCCAATTTATTACAGAGATGATCAAGGGTGCGTCAGAGGCTAAGGTACCTTATTTGAAAGTGCCCACTTGTATTGCTCAACCCAAGAGCTACAAAAAAGGCTTGGTTAAGATCTAAGGTAAATTGAAACTCCAAGAAGGGTTGGGCATTCATCAGCAGAAAGACATGGAATGTCATTTCTGGGAGGAAACTCAGAATTAAGCTTGGTCCAGAATGCTCATCGACAGATGAGAAAACTAAGATCCAGACAGGTGGAGTACTTATGATCATGGGAGACCAGAGCCCAGGTTTCCTGATTGCTGCTCCAAAGCTCTTCATGCTGGAAGTCTGTCATCACCTGTTTGTGTGTTGACTGCTGTATACAAGGGTATGGGGGATAAAAGGCTCTGACCTGACAACATGGAGCTTATGGTGTCGGTAGACAAGCCAGAACATCCACCTGAAGTAGTAACAGTTTTTGAAGCACTTGTAAGCTGCTATCCCTGTCCCTGTTCATGCAGGAGAAGGAGAACTGTTTTTAGTGGCAGGGAAACTTACAGAAGTGAGATTTCAGGTGGGCCTTGAAGGATGTGTGTGATTTGTATGAGAGGAGAGGAAGGCCATCTAAAAAGGAAAAAGACATGTTCAGAAGAGCAAAGGAAGAAAATAAAACTATTTGTAAGTCACCAACCATTTGACAGAAATAATAGATTTCCTAGGATCTTAGAAGGTGAGAATTGGGAGAGACCTCGTCTGGTTCAGTTTCCTCATTGTACTATTGAGAATATAGGTCCAGAAAGTTTAAGGGGTCTTGCCCAAGGTTACATGGCTGAGAGTGTCAGCAGGGAGATGAGAAAGCCATGACTTCTCAGCCAGCACATTTTCCACTATACCCTGCTGACTCCAAGGAAGTGATGGGATTTGAAGACAGAAAGATCACAGAGGACCTTGCCTAGGAGGAAAATGTATGTGCCCTACATAGTAAGTGCTGGGGAACCTTTGGAGGTTTTTGAGTTGGGAAGTGACACGTGGTCTAAGTTTTAGTACCTAAAGATCCATGTGGTAGTACACAGGAAAGGGCAGAGAGGATTGAATGTAGAGACAGGGAGACCAGTTAAAGAGACACCAAGATCTGCACCAGCTCTGAGACAGTGTCAACTGGAGAGGAAGGATGAACATGAGAGAGACTTTACCTTAGTCTCTGGGAGAGTCAGGGCACAGGAGAGGATGGAGTCAAAGACAATGCTGGAAATTAAGAGTTGCCCAGTCACTCATGGAAGACACCATGTTCTACTAGTGCCTTAGAAACCACTTTCTACGTCCCTCCCTGGCTTTTCCTGACACTTCCCTTTAGCAATTCATTCACTTCTTCATTCTTGCATTCAACAAATGCTTTTTAAGCCCTATGGCATGCGTTCCTTAGTCACCCAGCCAGTCACCAACTATACGATGCTTCTGTTGTTTTCTTGGGTCTGTCCCCTGAACTCTTCTTGGTCAGAGGTGCTGGAGAGAATAGAGGCGAGATAAGAAGAATAGCTTGGTTATTGAAAAGAAAAGAACCTGATTGTCTGGGGAGGGTGTTGAAAAGCCAGCAAGATTTCAAATGGGAGGAGGATCAAAGTGTCTTGGGCAGGGAGAAGGCGGGCCCTGTGCATACAGAGGCTCTTGGGTCTTGAGGAGAATAAAGGGGCCCAGTGTGATGGCAACAAAGGGAATCTTTTGTGCTTTCACAGCTGGGGCCTGCAGGGAAGAAGAATAGCCTTGGCCCTAGGCCGGGCTGGGTGGCTCTGGGCTCTGGCTGCTGCCCCTAGGCCAGTGGAAGGGCCTTCAGTCAACTGTACAGATGGAATAGGAGCTGAGGGTTCCTTATGTGAGAGCGAGCCCCAGAGGACCACATCTCCCTGGAGTAGACTGAAGGATGCCAAGTCCATGCTCCTTACCATTCTTCTCCACCTCTCAGGAGTCCTGCCCCTGCCCAGTCTTTGGAAACCTTCGGTTCCCTACTGTTTGTTTGTATGCTGAGGGCTCAGATTTACCAACAAATAGGGCAAAAAGCTTAAAACACGTAGACCAACTAATCAATGGGTAGAAGCTGTGTTGAGAATTATCTCCAGGCCTAGCATAACGGTTCTGGGAAACCAGGAGGTTGCAAAATTGTTTATTTATTTTTGTTGCTGTCTCCTAATAATATCAACTTAGAAAATAGAATGGAAGAAGATCCACAAGGAACTGGGTTAGGTGACATTTTCAGAAACTTGGATTCGAAAAGCTTCTAAGACATCTAACTATGGTGAGTGTCCACTATTTGTCTCCTGTCCCCTCTGAGGTCAGGGGAGGGTTAGGGTTGCAGAGAACTGCTTTGCCATTTTTCTTGTGTGTGACTTTGAGTAAATTACTGGCTTTCTCTGAACTTTTTTTCTTCATCTGTTACACAGGTACAATATCTACTTAGCATAGTTTTAAGGGGAATAGATTTAGCACCGTCTCTGGTGGAAAGCAGGTGTTTAATAAGTGGAAGCTATTATTAGGATTAGCTCTAGTTTGGACCAGGCCAGAGTTTGGGATTTAATATTTAATTTATTTGTCTACTCATAGTTGTTTCCTATGTAGGATTCTAGGTTTATGGAAAATCAATCTCAAAGAAATGTGACCCTCAGGGAAAAGATGACTGTGTTAGGGCACTGTCATGCTCAAGTTCATTGTGGAGGTCAGCTTCCTCATCATGTCCCTTGTGCCTGGATGCCCTGCACATATGCCCTTGAGACTTCATTATAGGAAACCCAAGGGCTGGGCAGTGTGTGCTCAGGGAAGTCATATCCCAGCAGGAAAGTCAGTGAATTACGCAAATTGCCAGCTGACCCATCAGCAGAGCCAGGAATGTGACCCAGGCATGCTGACTCCCCTCCCCATGCCTAACGATACGGTCCCACTCCTGTTCCCTGCACCTGGGGATGGACATCTCTGGAGCCAACACAGTGACATCAGGATACGTGTGGAGCTCACTGTGCTCCTCTGGTTTGGTGTGCAGACAAACGGGGTCACAGCTGCTAAGGGAAGTGCTTTACAGACTGGGTTTCTCCGAGGCCAGGGGTGGGAACAGGTCCTCCCCTGGAGGCACCGAGTTTTGAGAAGGCTCCCCGGTGGCCTGGGAGGGAAGAGCCGTCAAAGCCTTGAAGAGGAAGGGAGAGAATGATTTATGAGTGAAACCTAAATGAGCAGAACTTGCTGGCCTGACCTCAGCACCAACTGAGGAGCGTGGGAGAGCATTCTGCACATATTTGAGAGGCATCAATGCCGGAGAACTCAATGTTGAACCTGGAGTGGAAGGGCAAGGAGGGGGTGCAGAGCCGAGGCTTTTCCCAGAGTTGGCCAGAGGGTGGGCCCTGCCCTTGGGGACCGCTGTCCCTTTGGGCATATCCTCTTGGCACAGAGTTTAAGGGCTGATGGATTCCCAGATGTAGACTACAGGGGCCAGGGAAATAGGCCCAGATCACTTGCCTTTTCCTGTCAAGAAACTGGGCAGAAAGCATAACAAAAAGACAGGCAGTGAGCACAAAATAAATGGAAGAGTCCTGCGCTTTCTTTTTAAATGTTCTGTTCCTATTGGCTTTCGGAGGATCTGTGTTAACTGTGTCAGTCTTGGCTTGTTCCATCCTTCCCATGCCTCCTTCCCTGTAATACCTTCTCATTTTATCAAGCTAAACCCTTTACATCTTCCACAGCCCAGTTCAATCTTTACTCCCTCCAGGAAGCCTATCTCAATCTCAAACGGCACCTCCTGCCCTTACCCTTGTTCTCCACACCCCACCCACCCACCCATACACACACACACGCACACCTTGAAAAGTCATAATACGCGGGAGCACTCTAAAGTTAGCTCTGCGCTGTCCTATAGTAAAGACATATTTTTAACCTTGTTGCTCCCAATTTTTCCTAAATCTATTCAATCCTGAGATCCTACTTTTAGACTCTGTTAGGTGTTGCTTAGAAGCCTTTTTCATTTCGTGCATCCCAATTACCTTCTAAGTGTCTCAGTGGTAAAGACTGCATGTTCTGCTCTCTGCAACCCCATAGTACATATCAAGCCATATGTGCTCATATATAGTTTAATCTTCCCATTGCAAGGGCCCTAACTTAATCACATCAGTAGTATCCTCTTTGCCATGTAAGGTGATGTTCACAGGTATGGGGATTAGGATGTGGTCATCTTTGGGGGCCATTATTTTCTCTGCTACAGGTATGATGACCAAGGACTTTTTTTCCTTTTCCAGCTGGTTGTGGGGCCCCCATATATCAGAGGTACAAATGGAGATGGGGTACTAGTGCAACTGTGGTGGATGACAGGGGTTGGGTCTGGGTTACCTGCTCATGCAGCTCGCTCATGCCATCTGGTCCAGCTCAAGCCAAGCCTGTCTTACCATGGAACACTGCAAGGCACGACCAGCTTTATGATGCAGAAGGTCTGATGGCACAGCTCAGAGTGGACAGCTCTAGATGCATGGCCACTCGGGGTCCCCCGGGCATGTTTTGTCTGTACCTGTGGCCCAGGAATATGCCAAGAACTGTTTCTGCTTATGAATTTCTGCTGCAGAAAGCATAGTCTTGCCCCAGAATCCTGGGAGCCTGCATTGTGATTCTACTACTGGGGCTTGCCATGTCTCTCTACTGCATCTTTCCCCAACACTACACCAACACCCCAACACCACAGGGGCTGCCGGATTGTGAAGCTCAAGTGTCAGGCTTTTTGCATCATGACCTGGACTTACTATCAAGACTTTTCCTGCTCTGGGTCCTTCTCGAGGCTGGAAGCCTTCCTAGTCGTCCCTTCCTCATCATCTGGTATATGGAGTAGAGAGATTTTTATAGGTGTGTGTTGCCTCCAGAACCCAAAGAGGTAAGGGATATAAGATGAGCAATTTTGGGGCTGTGGAAGGAATGTCCTCCAAAGACTGTCCCTCACCACCTGACGTCACTAATGCAGCTGATCCCTGAATCTTCATATTCCATCTCTGGAACGTGTGTGTCTCACCAAAGGCTCCTACTTGTCAGCATGGGAGTTTGGCTGCAATGGATCATCACGGGGTTCTGGGATGTCCGGGCAGCCCCGATCCCTTAGAACTATATTATGATAGAGGGTGGGAAAGTTATAGCCTGAGGCAAAATGGTCAAGAATATTATCTGTCCCACCTAAATACAAACTGTTTCTGATTCTGTTTTTTTTTTTTTTTTTAATGGTTTGGAAAAGAATCCATTTGCAAAATCCTGAGGTCTTCCTAATCTGCTTTAGCAGCAATATTACAACACTATGAATTTAGACCTACAGTTGATACAGCCATTCTCCAGGACACATCAATTTCTACAGAGGTGATTAGTGGATTCAGTGGAAATATTAAAGAGACTACAAAACCTGAATCCCAGAGATCTTGTATCTTGGCTGGGGGTTGGGGCACTACAACTCAGAGGCTTTCACTTAGCCTTTCCCACTACCCTGCCTCTATCTCCTCTTCCATCAAAACAGAGACATCTCTATTGTCCAAAAGGCCCTTTAGATCCCAGTGAATGCAACAAAACCTACTAACTGAAAAGAATCTGGCGATAGACAGTACAGAGGTATACCTGGCCCTGGGGCTGCCCTGCTTTAGCCTGACCTCATGTCAGCATAGGGAAGTTCAGCTTGTTGAGGGTTGGTTACTTAGCACCAGTGGCAATGGAAAGGAAGAAAGATTCTGCAAGGCAGGGCAGGGTAAGAGCATGGGGCAGGGGCAGGGGTGATGAACTATTTATTTTACAGTTAACAAGAGGTCGAGGGGCTCCTTCTCTGAGGTTTTGTTAGGGAGCTCAGGTTATCTATACACAGCAATCCAAGCAGAACCCCCCGCCCACCCTTCTAGGGCAATTGTCCTAAGTCTTCTTCCTCTCTGCTCCGTAAGCCAAGCCTCCCAGCTCCGCATCTCTTGCTGGCCCCTTTCTCTCAGTGGCACGTGCGCTTTCTAGCTTCTTCTCTGAGAGATTTTGTCCCCATTTCAGGGTTGGAAGCTCCTCCAAATTACAGAGTTGGTTTCTTGAGAAGAATGAGATAATAGATGTGAAAGTGTTAGAAAAGAGGATTTATAAAACAATCATGTGTAAACTATAGAATTCCCATGTAACACCTCACCACCAACACCTTGCACTGGTGTGGAACGTTTGTTACAATTGATGATAGCACACTTTTATAATTGTACTATTAATTAAAGTACCTGGTTTAACTTAGGGTTCCCTGTTTGTGTAGTGTAGTACCATGGATTTAAAAAATATTCATTCTGCTACTATATATACAATCCAACATTTCCCCTTTTAATCACATTCATATATATTTCAGTGCTGTTAATTGCATTCATAATGTTGTGCTACTTGTACTTTATGCATGCTTGCTCTGTAAACCCACAACTTCTCTAATAAAGAAAAAAGGCTTGGCGTCTGTAATCTTTTTGACCCCATGTATTCAAACTTTGGGGAAAATATCCATTTAAAAGCCATTACTTTTAAAGTGCTTCTTGCACTATAATGGAAATTCAGAAATTATTCTCAGCCCTCAGCATGTAAACAAAGTACTATAGCAATCACAGAAGGAGGAGGAGGAGGAGAAGGAGGAGGAGGAGGAGGAGGAGGAGGAGGAGGAGGAGGAGGAGGAGAATAAGAGGAAAAGAAAAGGAGAAAGAAAAAGCCAAAGCATTGTTCTGCCCCTGCCGTTCTTAATGACTTTGGAGATTATCTTGACAGAAAAAGTAGGAATATTTGGGGGCAAGGAGGGCAGGGAAGGAAACTTCTAATTTAGAAATGGCCCTTCCCCTAAGGACAATGGGGAATCTGAATTTAAGATGTCTGAAATTGATAGCCTCATCAAACTGAGGACCTTGCAACTTCCAATTATGGAATCTCAGGTATAGAAGAGATCCTAAAGGTTAAACATCAGCTGTTGCTTGCTCCCTCGTTGGCTCTCCATCCCATGCTTGATTCTCTTTGACAACTCAGTTGGTCCTCTGGCTGCTGGTTGAGTACATCCAGGCATGGTGAACTCACTTTATCCTGAAACAGAGATTTCTCTCCTTAGGCAGGTCTGCCAAAATATTCTGCTTACACTGATAGAATCTGTTTTACCAACACTATCTTCCACAATCCATAAGTTAAAGAATCATTAATTGATTGGGAAATGTGGAAGAAAGGATTTATAGCATTTCCTTGTTCAGAAGAAGGAGAGAAGGCCGAGGAGGGTGGAAAGCTGCTGAGGAGATGCTCAGATGCCTGCAATTTGTTAGCTGTGTGCTCTGAGTCCCCTGGGACTGATGATGAGACACATCCATCCCAACTACCCTTTTAATAAATGGCAACCCCCAACACGAGGTTGAATTTCCCCATAGGAGAGTTTCCAAGCCTTTGCCTTGGCTCTAAAACACAGTTTTTCCCAATGCTCAGAAAACCAAGAAATGATGGAGAAGGGAGACAAAGAGGGGAGCCAGTGGAAAGAAATGGAGGGAAGAGAAGGAAGGAGAAGAGAGGAGAGGGGGGGGAAAGGAAGGGAGGGGAGGAGGAGAGAGAGGCAGAGAAAGATGGAGAGAAACACAAAAAATCATGAGTATATCATCGAATGGGTAGAGAGAGGAAGTATGGAGAGGGAGGGAGAATTACATGGAGAGAGAGAGCAGAGGAAATAGGAAAAGGTAGGCACCTGTAACTTTCTACATCATGGCTCCCAAAAGTCCTACGTTGCTTCTTCTCCTGGGCAACCTGACCCCTGCTGAGAAAGTGGTCCCCAGACTGGGGGACTCAGGGTGGGTGTAGAGAGGTGGATACTATGTCAGGAGGGCAGAGAAAGTCCCTCCTCTGGACTGACATGATGGGCCACGCACCAAGGGCTGTGATATTGGGCACACTGGGGTGCTGTTGATTGGAGATTGCACAGCCTGGGCGCCTGTCACCAGCTGGATGTTCTGCCACCACCTGGGCACCTGCCACCTGCTGAGCACCTGCCAACACCTGGGTGTCCATCACTACCTGGGTGCCCATCACCAGTAATGGAACATTACTCTTCCATTACTACCTGGGCATCTACAACCACCCGAGTGCCTGTCACCACCTGGGTACTTGTCATCACCTGTATACCTGTCAACACCTCAGTGCCCATCACCACTTGAATGCCCATTACCACCTGGATACCCATCACCAGCTGAGTGCCTGTTACTACCTGGGTGCCCATCACCACTTGGATGCCCATCACCACCTGGGTACCCATCACTACCTGAGTGCCTGTCACCACCTGGGTACCTGCCATCACCAGGATGCCTGTCATCACCTGGGTGCCCATCACCACTTGGATGCCCATCACCACCTGGATACCCATTACCAGCTGAGTGCCTGTTACTACCTGGGTGCCCATCACCACTTGGATGCCCATCACCACCTGGGTACCCGTCACCACCTGAGTGTCTGTCATCACCTGGGTACCCGTCACCACCTGGGTACCCATCACCACCTGAGTGCCTGTCATCACCCGGGTACCCATCACCACCTGGGTACCCGTCACCACTTGGGTACCCGTCACCACCTGAGTGCCTGTCATCACCTGAGTACCCGTCACCACCTGGATACCTGTCATCACCTGGGCGCATCACCAGCTGAGTACCCATTACTACCTGGGGGTCCATCACCACTTGGATGCCCACAGTCTCCTGGGTACCCATCACCACCTTACCTCCTGTCACCACTTGAGCACCTGTCCCCAGTTGGGTACCATCACCACCTGGATGTCATGTCACCACTTGGGTGCTCATCAACACCCGTGCACATCACCACCTGGGACACCCATAACCTGCTATGCACCTGCTACCACTTTGGTCTCCCCTTGCTGTAAGAGAGGCTGACAGATGTTGAAAGGTTGGGTCTTGCCTCCCCAGCTAGCTCTGGCAGCCGCCCTCTGTCCAGCTCTGATGTGCAGCATTGGGCTGGACTCTTGGCATGGCCGGTGGGATGGGGCTGGAGGGCGTGTTGGGTGCACATGTGTAGTCAAGTCCCCAGAGATCTTTCCATCTGGATCCACTTAGGTGATAAGAGCAGAGAGAAATTCCAGGCTCACTGCCCTCTCCTTGGGCTTGGGAAGATAGCCTGGGGGGAGGGGTCATTGTAGGTTCCAGAACAGTCTCCAACTTGGCTAGGAAGTGGATGGTGCTTTTAGTTTTGTTTTGTAATTTCCATCTGGAAAGTTGTTGGCGAAAGCATATTCTAAGCTCTGAAAAGCTGTGTGTGTGTGTGTGTGTGTATGTGTATATATATATTACCCCAATCCTTGCCATAAGCCAATGAAGGGTGCAGTCCCCATTTTGAAAAGGAGGAGACAAATGCAGAATAAAAGAAAGGTCTGCTAGTCGACTCCAAAGCCAGGGCTCTTCCTACTAGAGGAGAACGGCAGCTCTTCTCCTGAAGACTTTGGGCAGATGAGTCCTGGTCTTTGAGCTCTGGGGAGTGGGCAGCAGGTGGCTTTTCGGGCTCTCCGTAGGTCTGTCCCCATGACCTGGGGAAAAGCAGCATGGGATAAAGGAAGCCAGAGCTATCTCCCTCATTGCTTTCCCCTCCCCCAAGTAAAGCAACCAGCTACTAAGCACACATCCAGGATATGAAGTCTGCTTCTCCTGGCAAGCACATCTAGGGCCCGTTTTAAAAATCAGAGATTGGGGTCGGATGTGGCTCAACTGGTTGGGCGTCCGTCTCCCATATGGAGGGACTGGGGTTCGATCCCCGAGACCTCCCGGTAAAAAAAAAAAAAAAAAAAGATAAAAATCAGAGATGGTCTGCTGCTCACGAGAGAATGCCAGGGCCAGGGGAGATGCAACTCAGCACAATTAAAAGTCTGTGGGGGCACGACAGAGAGAAACTTACCCTCAGACCCTCCTTGGCCCAGCAGAGCCTGAGCTTAAGCCAGAAGGCAAGAAACTCAGAGCTCCTAAGTTGGTAGGAACCAAACTGAACTCAGAAAGTCTTTATTTTGCACGTCCTTTGTGCAAGCGCTGTGCTGTTTGCTGCAGGAGGTAGAAGCTGAGCAAACAAGTTCCAGTTCTTGAGACACTCATGGTTTAATAGATAGGACAAGTGGCATGTAGACTGCCTGACACAGGAGCAGACTAAGTGGCAAGAAATGGATGGACAAGGTGCTGTGAGGGAATCAGAGGTGTGAAATTGCCACCTTGGGCTGGGAAGTGAGAAATCAGGAAGAGTTTCATGGAAGAGGCAGCATTTGGGGAGTCATTTTGGATCTATGTGGAGCTCCACAGTTTATAATAGGGTCACATACACGAGTATGTATCAAATAACAATTGTGGCAAGGTGGGGAAGCAAACACAAGTTGTTAGAGTTGAGTGTGAAGGGATGTTGTTTATTTGGGAAACAATTTAACACTATCAGGATTCAAATTTCTAAGAATTTATGCTACAAACATCCTGCCACATATGGGTAAATATTCACCAACACCGTGCTCACTATAACAATGCTAATAGTTACAAAAGATAGAAAACAACTGTGTGTCTGAGCAATGGAAAACCAGGCAGCCGTTAAAAAAATAAGGTGACTTTCTATGTTTTGATATGGAAAGAAATCTCCAAGACATAATTTTAAGTTAAAAAAAAAAAAACAAGGCAAAGAGCGGTATGTCTGGTATACTCCCATTTGTGTTACTATTATGTGCCTAGAACAAGAACTTTCTGGAAGGACACATATGGGAGTGTTAATAATGTTTCCTTCTGGGGAAGGAGACTGGGGTTGGGAGTGGGAGGCTGACTTTTAAAAAATTCTGAATGGTTGTGAAATGAATCATTTATCTAGAAGGATATATCAGGAACATGAACAATCTGTAAAGTAATTGTAAAGAGTACGGGACATAAAGTACATTGTGTAATCCATTGCCGTACGCTTTGAAGTTTATACTGTTTGCATATGGTAATATGTTACCTTTCCTATTTAAAATAAACATGCTTATTTAATAAGTTTGGTTTTGTTATTTAAAATAGTCTCTGTGGGATAGATAGGACCTGGGGGCTGGAGGCAGGAAGGTGGGCACTGTGTCCAAATGAATGGCAGGAGCAGAAGAGCTGACCTGGGAGAGCTGAGAGCCAGGGCGAGTAGGGACAACAGGGCAGTGTCTGGGCTGAGGGCAGCTCAGTCTGAAGGAGGAGGAAGAGGTGGAGGAGGAGGAGGGAGAGCCAGGGGGCTGAGCCTGCTGTCTGTTAGCTTCTGAGGACTCCCTAAATGTTTGGAGGGGAGATGTGATCCAAGTCTTATAAAGAGGAAGGAAAACCAAATGGTCCTGAAGCCCTCCAGCCAAGCAAAATAGCCAGGGCAGGAGTGGGGTGGGCAGAAGCTTATTTTCCCCTTCTGGAGCCCCACTTCCTGACTGCCTGATTGCTGGGCAGGGCACTACCCTGTTTGTGCCATTGTTTCCTCTCATCCCTACAACAGTACTACCAGATGGTATGTTATCTACATTTTGCAGGTGAGGACACGTCATCTCAGAGAGGTTAGGTAACTGGCCCAAGGTCACAAAGCTGGGAAACGCAGAGGTGGGGTTTGCCAGTCTGCCTGATTATAAAAGGCGAGCTCTTCCACGAGTCTAGGCTTCTTCCCCTTGTTCTGCTTTTACCTGGGGGGCCTCCCTGCATCTTAACTGGGTGCTGGTGTTTCTCCTCTCTGCCTGTGCATCTCCAGGTAAACACCTGTGCCTTGGGGAGGCCCCCATGCTTTCCTGCATCTTTCACCCCCCCACACCCCCCATTCAGTCTTGGAGTCTTACTCGTTCGTGGGAATACTGTAGGGTAGTAGAGGGAGCAGAGTTTGAGAGCAGAATGTGGCCCCTGGGCAGGTGGGCTCGAGAATGGGATGCCTGGGTCCCTGCTTGGCTTCCCACCCACATGGCAGTCCTCTGTGCTCATGAACAAGCTTTGCTGGGTGTCTGTACAAAGCACGCAGCTTGGAGGGAAGGAAGGGGTTAATGGCCTGGTTCCTGATCCTGTCCCCCACTCCCCAAGACACACGCCAATTTTATTTTTCAAAATCTTGTGCACCCCACCGATGAACGCCATTTCCTGGTGGCTGACACAACAAAGTGACTCCATTGCTAGATTTGGCCAGAATCCTGCAAAAGGAAAGAAACTGCAGAGGCTGCAGTGTGGCCTGCGCTCTGCCCCTGACCCCAGGCCATCTCCCATCTGTAAAAAGGCCTGTGGGGTGCCAGCCGTCCCCCAGAATCTGTGCAGAAGATATGAAGGGTGAGGATGTACTTATGGTCTTGCTCTAACCGTGTGCTGGCGAGGAAGGTGTTTGGTAGAAGGGCTTTGCTTGTTAGGGGGAACCCAGAGGCTGAACCCATGGAGACACTGTTGTCCTCTTTCCTAGGAGTTTGGTGGGAAGCCCCAATGTAATAATCCTGTTGTATATCTCTAGCCAAACCTGAAACACAACTCCAGTCCCTGACAAGAGCAATTCTCCCTTGGACACTAACGTGTGGGAAACACGCCAGTTAGAGCCTCCGCGGTACATTCTTCTCCTTGACAGGACAGAACTCAATGATTATTTCACCTTCATCATTTTGGCCACAGGCGGGGGTTTGTGAAGTTGCCTAAATCCCATTTATCAGCAGGAATAACTGCTCTCAGACTTAAAAAGTGGGAAGCAGAACTTGGCTCCAATGGGCTGATGATTTATGAAGAAACACAATGTTGGGAATGGACAAGGAGAGAGGGGGAAGGAAGGAAGCAGGAGTCTGTGGACTCCATTTACAACCTATAAAAGCAGCAACATGTAATCTAATGAGAGATCAGATTCCAAGATACGTTTCCTCCTGTGGAGGGCGAGGCATCTGGCCTCCAGCGCTGTAGGGATGGAGGAAAGCTGTGGGGGCTCCAGCTGTCTTTGGGGTGCTTAGGGGTGTAAGATGGGCCAAGATCAGGGCCACAGCTGGATCTGTAAGAATCATGGTGTTGAGTTTGCGTGTCCTTGCCCTTGGCCGCCCAGATACTTGCCTAGCCTGGCTTCCAATAGGCCAGTAAGCCTCATCTCTCCATCACCCACCAATCCTGAAACCTATTCCCTCCATACCCCCATACATAATCTCAGACTGAAACCTGCTTAAAATGTCCTTTCACTATGATTACTTCTTTGGAAACTTATTCGGCCCAATCAAATCAATAGTTTTCCCCCTTTTGGCTTTTTGTTCTGTCTCTGTGATGTCTGCAAGGTCACCGCCCATTTCCCTTCAGGTAGAGTGTCAGAGAATGATAGACGGCTTGAGACCACAGGCTCTGGAGCCAGCCTGGTCTGGAACCGCAGCATTGCTACCTAATAGTGGTGTGATTCAGGTGAATTTTTTCTATGCCTTAGTTTCCTCATCTGTAACATGGGTGCAGTAATAGCACATTTCCACTCGCTGGGGTGTTGGGAGAATTAAATGGAATAATAACAGAGCCCAGTATCTAGCACGTGGTGATGGTTCATGACATGGAAGCTCATCAAAATGATGATGAGGATGTTGATGATAGTCATGATAATAATAATAGTAATAAAAAGCCTCCAGAGAAGCAGGGCTTTATTGTCACTACATGTATGTAAATGTTTCAAACAGCAAAGCCTTTTTCAGATTCTAGTAACTTGGATTTCTTTTGCTTTTTCATAGAGTTTTGGGGTAATCAGCATCAGAGCTTCTTCTGAGCTCCTCCTTGGGTTCAGTGCAGTGAAAGGAGCAATGGTCTTGGAGTTACACAGGCCTGGAATTGAACTTCATCATCTCTCTGGGACTCAGTTTCTTTACCTATAAAATGGTAATAATAACAGCTACTCTGCAGGGCCATGGGTGAATGAACTGAGATAGCTTGTAAAGCTTATTGGCTACAGGAGAAACACAATGAGCTCCTAGATACAAGTTTCTCCCCATTAGAACTTGCCCCAGAAGATTGTAACCTCCATGCATCAAATTCCTCTTTATTGTTCAAGATCTGTTTGAGGCCTGCCTCTTCCATAAAGCCTTTCCCAGCAACTTTGATTTTTTTTTCCATACAAACCTCGTGTATTGGGTGCTTTAAACCACATGGGATATTTTGTCATGAGTTGTGAATGTTTGATGATTTCATGTCTGCCAAACTTCTCATCCAAGGTAGATGATAAGCTTCTAAGGACAGTGTTTGTGTCTTAAATGCCTTTTTTTTAAAATTCATTTTTATTGTGGGTAAAAATCAAAATTCTCACAATACATATAAACATTTGCAAAATGATATATAAATATATATGCATATATGTGTATTTGCTTACAAAAACGTTATATATATATATACATACATATATTTTAAGAGGTGCTTAGATTACCCAAAATATTACACGGAACCCACTGGGATTCCCATGTTGCCCACCTCCCACCCTCCCACCACATCCCACACAAACATCTCCCACAAGTGTGGCCCACCACCCTCAATAAACTTACACATCCTGGAGCCTTGCCACCAATCATAGACTACAGTTCACACTATAGACCACACTCTCTCCCACTCAGTTCTGAGTGGTGTGTGCTGATTTAAAATGGCCTTTTAATCCCATAAAAATCATACTTCTGGGCATACCAGTGCATTGCAAACAGGTGAGTTCAATTGACTGCCACTGCAGGAGAGGCTAGCTGCGTGAAAGAGGTGAAGACAGCTTAATAAGAAGGAACCAGCTTCTAAGGCTGAATTTTTCCTCTGTCTTTCTCTTCCTTACCCTCTCCATCTCTCTCCTTCTTTCAGCTCTTAAGATCAGCTGCAATTCCAAGAGACTATAAAAGAGAAGAACATGTGGTTTGTTTAGGGGAAACGAAAAAAACGAGAGTGGAGGGGGATATGGGCTATTCATTCATTCATTTTTTTCCATTCAACAAACATTTGTGTGACTATTGTGTGCAAGATACTGCATTAGGCTCTGAGAGGTGAAGATTATAGAGAGCAATGGACAAATCCTCTGTCCCTAATAGATTTATAGCCTTGGATCACTGTGTTGGAGACTCCAGGGCTCGTTGACCTGCCAGGCTGGAATTCCATTGCTTTGGTTTTTTTTCAAGTATGAAGTTAATTCCCTTGGATTCATAGGGCTTGCCTGGAAGATGCAGCTGTCATCTGCTTCCCAGCTTTTTAAAGGTGGGGTTCTGTCATATACCTTTGTGGGTTTTGCTCCTGGTACAAGGCCTGGCAAATAGTAGACCACACAAATGCTCACTGAATGAATAAATGAAAGAATGAAGCTCTGGAGTGCTTGAAGAGGCTCTTACAATTCAGAGAGGCTACTCACGGCTCAGGGAGGACTCTCACCCTGCACCAGCCCTCAAGTTAAGTCAGCGGGGCCCTCGGCTCCAGACTGCATCTCTGCAGACAGGAAACACAAGAGCTTTCTCATCAGCCTGTTCTGTTTGGATTGGCAGGAGGTTCCCAGTTAGAATTAGTGCCTGGGACGTGACTATCAGAGCCATTCTGTATGAGAGGAATGGCTCAGTTGACAACTCTGATGAGGAGCATATGGGCCTGTGGGTGTGGCTGCCAGAGAGGAAGGGAGAATGACTCAGGGCCATTGGCTGTACTTGGGACTTGATGCTCTCCTCAGGCCATTTCTATTGGCCCAGGAGTTCCAGTGAGTCCCAGTGTGGTCTGCAGTCAGAATCAGTACCTTCTAACCCAGGCTGTGCTTCTGACCAGCTATGTGAACTTGGGTATGTCACTTTACCTCTCTAGAAGGTGGATTAGATGATCCCTAAGTCCCCTTCTAGCTGTTTGTTTTATGAAATCGTTTGTTAGCCTACATCTGCAGATCCTGGCCAGGATGGACTGGCAATTTTGGCGGACATGGAAGAGTTGGGGGAAAAGGGAAGGGATCTTGAGAAACAGGGCTATAAAATGCACCCTGAGATGGAGCCCAAGAGACCCATTCCCCAGACCTTGACATTTATCCTCCTGCCCTCCTCTGGTGTTGCCTGTCCTCTCCCCCACCCCCACCAGTGGTCCTTCTGGGAGATGACAGCATGCTATGGTGGAGGTACAGAACGTCCCTTAATCTCTGGGCCTTGGTTTTCTCATCTGCACTGGGAGGTTAATGCCACCTCCCTCACTTGGAGGTGGGGAGGATTAAGTGAGGTCCCAAATGTGTTGTGCCTTGTAAACTGTCAGACACCACGTAAGTGTAAGGAATTGTCATTAGGGCCTAAAGCTGGCCCGGATGGGAAAAGTATTAGTGAACAGTTCTCTGGTGGGACGTCCCTTGCTTTCTTAAAGATTCAATACAAGAGACACTTCTCCTTCCGTCTTTCCTGGCCTGCCATGCTTGGTTTCTCCTACCCCTTTGAAACAGGAACATGACTGTCTGAGTCTTCATTTCTTTGGATGTGTTTTCACTAGACCAGAGAGAACATTTTCCATATAATTTGCCTTATATCACTAAGCATGGGCTGCAGCAATTAGGAGATTTTTCTCGGAATCCCTGGAGTGGAGAGGCCCAGGGAGCAGTGGTTGTCTCTGATGACTGGGTCAGCACTACAGGTACAGAAGAAAGGGGCACAGTAGGGCCTAGAGCTACTCACCATCATTCCTGGGGCTGGGTTTCATATTAGTTGGGAGTTCAGAGGAAGCCCAGAGAACATGGAGTTCAGCCTCCCTTGTCTTGAAGAAGAACCTTAGACCCAAGAGGTAGGGCCTTGGCTGACGTCATCCAGCCCATGAGGGAAAGAGCTGGACTGGGATCCAGTCCCCTACCCAGGTCTTGTGCTCTTGCTCATATACAACATGGATCCTTTTTCTTTTGTCTTCTTCTTACTCACTCCCCATTCCTCCCTTTACCGCTCTTCCTTTATTTCCCCTTTCTAAGACCATTTGGTATAACTCTCAGAATGGAAAAGTTTTCTGAGTTTCTGTGCCAGGCAGTTTGGCTGATAGGGTGGGGTGACCTCAACAAAGCAGCCTGGGCATGAATTCAGGCTGTTGCAACACAGAGAACTATCTGGGGCACGAGCTCACTGCACCTGCCACTTTGCAGAGATCCAGGAGTTGAGTGAGCCAGAGACTCCACCCACAAGCCCCATTGCTACAACCTGGGGTCTGAGACTCTGTGGTGGTCGGTGTCCACCATCCCATTTTCCCTCCCTCATTGACATGGAATTTGTACCAGACTTGGAAGGTCATTGCACAGCTCTTTGACTGATCAAGGTGGGGAGTCATGAGGTACTTGGAAGGTTATTGCCCAGCTCGTTGACTGATGAAGATGAGAAGTAGTCACTTGCCACAACCAGACTGTTTCTTTCACAAGACTCCTAACCCTGCATGGGCTGTTGGAGTGGCTGCAGTTGAACCCTGCCTCGAGACATTTGTGCTGGACATACAGTATCTGCTAAGATCCCCCTACCTTTGTCCACTGTCCCCACCCTGCTGCCTCTCCTTCCTGCAGGGACATTCCAAAGTTGCAGGGGTGGTCCATGGGAGTGGGCTAGGGGTATGGGCCAAGAGGTTAGGCCAAGGAGATGGGCCATGGGTTTGGGTCATGGGAATGGGCCAGGAGTAGGGGCCAGGGGTATGGGTCATGGGGAAGGGTCAGGGGGATGGGCCATGGGGATGGGCTGGGGGAATGGCCATGCTGCCTCTGCTTGGCAGCCATCTCCAGTCACCCAGAGAGTGCTGGCCTGGGTTCAAGTGTTGATTACCGCCCGACATTGTGTTGGTTTGTCCAGGGGAAGCCACCAAGGGTAGATTTCACCCTCTGGCAACAGCTGACTCTATTTATTCAGATGAGAACAATTTTCTCTTCCTTGCACTTTCAACAAGTTCGACCTCAAGGCCCCCCTGCTCCGCTGCCAAAAACAATAAGAGGCCGAAGGAAGAGGTGGGAGGGGGCCTCTATTCTAAGTGAGCTGTCAGCTGAGCTCTGGGTTTTCTGGATCTGGGGTGTCTCACTGCCCTAAAGGGCCAGTTTGCAGCTCACAGAGAAGGGGCTATTGAACTTCCTAATCACTCTTAGAGATAACTGTCCTCAGTGCACGCGGGAGCAGCCTCCAGAAAAGCAGCTTCTGCTTAGCCTCCCCTGTTGCCGTTCCTCCTCCTGGTCTGGGACCAGAGCTGCCTCAGTTGTTTGGTCAGGAAACCCATCTATCACTGGGGGGTGATTGGGACGGCCTCCATGCTGGGCTCTGTGATGTGCCAAAATGCGGCACTCCCCAAATCCAAAGGTCCAGAGAGCAGCGCCGCGGCCTCACCTGAGCAGTCCCCTGTGGGTTTTGTTAGTCTTTCATTCCTCCCAAAGAGACTGCCTTTATCATGGGTCAATTGGGCTACAAGTCCCGTGAAGGTCAGCCCTGGATTGTTTTCCTGGACCTTCCACGATCTAGGGTTTTCATGAGAAAAAACAGGTTTCTGTATCCTCCCTGGTTGGACAAGGCCTTCCCTGGTGTCCGAGGCCATACTGAGAATAAGGCTGGAAATCTGGGCTCATTCAGGCCTGGGAGGAGGATGGCTGGGGTCCTACCAGATCAGGGACGCAGAGGGCAAGGGCAGAGAGTAGGTTCCTTCCATGGTGGGCCAATGAGGCTCACCATTACCTATCCTGTGTGCCTCCTAACCTCTCATCATTCTCCTTCAGGTTCATCATTCCATGAAAGTACCTGGCACTTTGGGTGCCTTTGCTCAGGCTGCCCTTTCTGCCTTAATTGCCCTTTCCTCTTGACCTTGGACACACCCTACTTCCTCCCTAATTCTTTTTCCTATTCCCTGAGACCTCTCCTATTTCCTTATACTTTCCTTATCCCTGTGTTGCCACACCAGGAACAGGCTGCCTTATGTCAGTTGGTCATGGTTGTTCCTGTCCCTCTCACTGAGGCCCCTAAAGGGGAGATTTCCTGCATTCTCACTGCCCTGTCTCCAAGTGGCCTAACACAAGGCTCCATTGCTGGGTGTGAAATAATTGTCTATGGGATGAATCATCCCAAAGCATGTATTCAATACCCATTACATGCAGCATACAGCACATTTACATGGAGCACCGTAAAGATGGAGTTCCAAGTGTCCATCAACAAATGAATGGATAGATAAAATATGGTACATACACATATGGAGTATTCTTTGGTTCTAAGATGGAACAAACTTCTGAGACATGCTGCAATATGGATAAACCTTGAAGACATTATGGTCAGTTAAGTAAGCAAGGCATATAAGTACAAATACTATATGATGTCACTTATATGAGATGCCTAGAAATAGCAAATCTACAGAGGCAGAAAGTTGTTAGAGGTTCCTAGGGAATGGGAGCAGAGGTGGAAGGGGGCTTTCTTAGTTTGCCTGAGTTGCTACCACAAATACCACATAATGGGTTGGCTTAAACAACAGGAATTTATTGGCTCACAGTTTTGGGGTTACAAGGGACCCAAATCAAGATATCAGCAAGACTTGCCTTCTCCCAGAGTCTGTATGTTCTGTTACTGGTTGCTGACAATCCATGGGGTTCCTTGGCTTTCCCATGGCATGGAGATGCCCTCTCCTTTCTGGCTTCTATGGCTTCCGGGCCCTCTTTATAAGATCTCTGGGAACCACCCTCATTCTGCTGGGTCACACCTGAACTAAAAGTAACATCTTCAAGAGGTCCTATTTACCGTGGGCTCATACCCACAGGGATGCATATTAAAATTAAGAATATGTGTTTGTTGGGGTACATAATTCGACTATCACAGGGGAATTTTTGTTTGATGGGTATTGAGTGTTTGAAAATAAAAATTCGTTTAAATAAAAGATGGAGTTCCTGCAATTGGTAGCTCTTAGTCTTGAACAGAGGGCTTTGGTGGGAGCAAATAAAATAAATGAAAAGTCTCCAAGGCTCCAGCTACAGGCCAGAGACATAGAATTTCAGAACTGGGAGTGTGGTTAGAGATAATCCAGTCCCATCTCTTATCTTGCAGATGAGGAGACTAAGGCCCCTGGAGGTGGCTTGCTGTCCAGCCATAAAAGGAGTTAGTGGTGGAGTCTGATCTTCTTTCTTCTGGTCTGATAGTCCCTCTCTATACTTTGCCATTGTTGGGCCAGGCTTTCTACCCATGTCCCTATGGTTTTCAGTGAGAGTTCTGGATTCCCTAATATTGCTGTCAGTCTCGCTTGCAATGCTCTAGTTTGAAAATCCTGGGAGACCTTCCCTAGGCAGTTAAATGCTAAATCTTGGAGGGGAATCCAGATATGGATATGGTCCAGATATGGGACCCCAACTCCTCAGGCTCTATTCCATCAGCCCTGCTGGGCTCCCAGTTCTACTAGGTGAGAAGAACTTGTAATGCATTTCAAGTTGCTGCTCATGGAAAAGGAAAGGATTGAGATGAAATTAAAAATAAATGAGAATTGCATAAGTGAGTACCAGGAGGGGAAGATTTGGGACTTGGGGTCTGGGCTCTAAAAGTAGAAAGATGTTCTTCCCGTGAGAAAATCCTCTAAGAGCTTCAAATATGTCTCCTGTGAGGGACAGAGACTCCCATGTCCCCAGACTCCCTCCACTAAGAAAAGGAAAAGGTTCTGGACAGATGTTGGGCTGACAGACTCAGCTCCAGCTCAGGGCTGGTGAGGGGTGTCTCAGAACAAATGGGAAGTCCACTCAGAACAGCTATCGCAACAAGATTTAGAAACTAAAATCCCCTTGGGTAAAGGGGAGCAACATAAGTTCCCCACTCCCTTTCCCTCATGGGTCTCCTAAGTCTGAAAAGGAGTGATTTCTAACTATCTCTTCCTTGCCCAGGGCTCTTTGGAGAAGATAAAACAAATGGGGTCAGAGGGAGGGCAGCCCAGCCAGGCGGGTGTCCAGTTGGTGGATGTTCCAGCAGGGCCTGGGCATGAGCCACCCTCCTTCCAAGTCTGTCTGTCTGGCCCAGGTTTCCCACACATCTGCAGTGAGGTGATAAGGGAAGCAAGAGGCATGGTGGGGTTATTTTGTTTTGCACCAGGCTCAGTTTTCCCTCTTCGTCTTAAAAAAGGTGGTTGTATATTGTTGACCCGAGAGAACATTGGGACCCAAAGAAAGTCCTTTATCTTCAAACCTGGAACCTTCTTTGAGCACCTCCCAGCAACAGAGCCCAGGGTTGGCCAGAGAAAGCACAGCCAGAGGTCAAATGGCAGTCTGCCTTGAGTCCCAGATGTGAGCCGTGGCTTCCAGGTAGGGGCTTAGACTTTTGGATTTGTTGTGTCCCCACATGGCTTTTGGCTGCAGAACTCAGGAACTGTTCAGCCTGCAAGCCTACTGCCAGGAAGAATTTTCTTCCACATTCTGGCTCAGGGCCCTGACAGCTCAATCCAAGAAACCGCAGCCTGAGGACCACAGGATTGGATATTTTGATGTGGGCACTGGTTAATCAGAAGCATCGCCAGCCATAAAGAGTTTTCAAAAGTTCTCTGCTGCAAAAGTCCACCTTGAATTTTGTCTTGACCCTGTGCACATTTTCTCAGTCATTGTCATTAACTTTCCATCTCTTTGGGCTCAGAAAATAAAAACTCTTTTAGGCCTACTTGGTATTTGAAGTGGGACAGTATTTCAAAGGTATCTGAAATCCAGAGGTCAGGAGAAGGGATAGGGAAAGAGAGCCTTCGTCTCTTGTTACCTTCGAGGAGTTAGGCAGACATTGGAGAAGCTGTTTTATGTCCTGATTTCTCCAATTGCTATGACACACACAAACTCTCTTCTTAATCTTTTTTTTTTTTGAATATGTGTTTACTTCAGGCCCTGGAACTTTTGCCTGGATTCATTCTTTAGGTTGGCTCTGGAGACCAAGGCACAGGGAAACTGGTGTTATTATTTTCCAAAGCCTGATATGGACAAGGGTGTGTTTTCTGACCTCAGAGAGAGGTTGAGCGATCCTCAACTTTCCCTTCCCATTTCTTGAATCCTCTTCTGTTACACAGGGAGAGTGCAACTGACTGCTTTATCCAAGATTTCTGTGCCTCCAGCAAGAGAAGCCAGTGGCCTTGATTTCTGCGGGGCTTCAGAAAGCCAAACTGGGCATAAGAAAACTTCACCTGATCCACAGCTGGCCAGCATGATGGACTGGTGATCACCATGGGAACCAGGCAATTGGAGTTCCTCAAGATTCCCCTAGAGGATCGTGTCTCCAGATTCCATCTTTTGCCTCATTCTGGAGGGTCTAGCTTGCTGGTGAAGAACAATTTTCTCGGAGTCAAATTTCCCCTTCCTTTCTGCCTTTCTCACTGCCCCCCTTAAACCTGCCTCTATAGCAGTCTATGGTCCACTGACTCCTCCAAGTTTTCCATTTTAAGAACAAGACCCTATTAAGAATAAGAAAACAAAACATTCTGCATCCAGAAATAGTGCCCGAGCCCCTGGCTGTCAGAATTTCCAAGAAAGCATCTGGGGTGGGCTGTGGGAGGTGGGGTGACTTGCAGCGGCCAGGTTGGTTGCTCTGCCCGACATATGGGACCATGTGTCCCTTGGGTATTTAGGCTGTTTCTTCCTCTGAGTCCCATCTGGCTGGTCTGCCA
The DNA here is from genome assembly GCA_026826555.1 of Tolypeutes matacus. Lineage (NCBI taxonomy): Eukaryota > Metazoa > Chordata > Mammalia > Cingulata > Chlamyphoridae > Tolypeutes > Tolypeutes matacus. The sequence goes on from JAKSZT010054226.1 coordinate 6,814,279, forward strand.
GCTGAGCAGTCCCAGAGGGAGTAGAGAAGGGCTTGGCTTTCAGCCACCTCATATGCTGCCTAGAACAGAGGTTAAGGGCAAGCACATTGGTGTCAGGCCTGCCTTCATGGGTCTTAATTGCATGACTTCAGATAGGTTCTTTAACCACTGCCAGTCTCGGAGTCCTTATCCATAAATGGGGGCTAGGAACATCTTCTTTATAAGTTTGTTGTGCTGACTAAATGAAACAATGTAGAGGAAATGCTTAGCAAAGGTCAGCCCATGACAAGTGTTCAATTCATGGTAGCTATTAGCAAACACAAATGTACCCATAGTGATGCTTGTTTCTTGGGGTGCACATATCTGTAAATGGAAGCTGGCTTGTCTGTCACCTTCTAGATCGTGAATTTCCACTGTCTAATCCAGGGCCTGAAACCTAGGGGATTCTTGCCAAATGTTTGTTGGCTGAAGCAACCAATGAATTGATTCCGTAGGTGGGGAGAAGGCACCCCATAGGGTGAACATCTAATTGCTTCTTCTGACAGGAGAGTAGAGATATGACCTTCGGAGGCCTTCAGGCACCACGTTCAAGCATTTTTCTTGGAGAAAGTGGAGTCTTTAGAGCTTTCAGCAGCTGAAGATGTTGTTCAAGCTGAGTAGTCAGCCTGGGATAGGGTGTTGGAAAGCCTGGCCGTTTCTGTTCTGCCCTTGACCTCTCTCCTGCCATTGGCCCAGAAAGGTCTTATCATTCCAGTGAAGAAGCACTAGACACACCATTCTGCACAAATCCAGGGGTCACCATCCTCATGAAAATTGGTGTGGGTGGAGTCTGTGGGAGTTGTGCTCGAGAAGCCTGTACAACCAGAGGCAGGAGCCCCAGGGGCTCCTGGCGTTAAGAAATAACTCAGATACCTTGACACTAGGAGTCACCTGCCAGTGGATGGCTTGTTTCCATATGGCCTGAAGGAAATGAAGAAAGCAGAAAGACTGAGGGCAATTAAAATATTTCCTCTGGAGACTGGTGCTGGACCACGTGGTGGGGGAGACCCCGACGGTTCCCATGGGCGCAGGAGCCAGCTCTTACTAGCTCACAAGACCCCATTGCTCAACTCTCTTTCCAGCTCTGAAGTGAGAGTATTTACACCATGGAAAATGGAAAATGCTACAAACCCAGGTGTCCCTCTAACCACTCTTTCCCCACCGAGAGCTGGTTGTTACATATTCCCAGCACACCACTGGTTTTGGCTGAAGGCAGACGTCCACAAGCAACAAGAGAAGGGATGGCCAGGAAGAGGATAAGAAGAAATCCTGGGGACTTGTCTGGGCCTGTGAAAACACCGTTGGGGAAATGGAATTTTGCTTGCTGAATGGAGTTTGAAAAGTGTTCCCAGCCCCAGGCTGCAGAGAACGGCTCTATTTTCAGTGTCTAGTGCTATAGCACAGGAATTTGGCAACAACTCTTTCTGGGGCGAACCCTGCTTTGACAAAGGTTGCTGTGGGGCTGAGGCCACTGGAGTGTTCCAGGAAGTAGCATTGGCGGGGGTGGGGGGGTGGGGTGGGGGAGGGACAGCCCAGTGCTAAAGCCGTCCACGTGAATTCCAACTAGATGATACCTGGATAATAACTCAAACTTCAACTAGCATGATGCCTGGCACATAGTGGACATGTTAGAAAGAAAGGCAGAAACCCCAATATTCACTGAGGGCTGTGCAAATTGCTTTACATATGTCATGTTATTTAAGTCTGAGAGCCCTAGGGATTGAGTACTATTATTCTATTCCCATTTTCCAAAAGAGATACAGAGAGGCAGGAGCTGGAAGTGAAAGATCCATGATGCAAATACGGGTCCATTTGAGTTCAGACCCCTCATTTTAAACTGGTGTGCTGTGCAGCTAGGTACTTGGGATTTTAACAAATATCAGGGCAAGAAAAGACGAAGGTACACGTGGTTTGCCTATGTGATGCCATCACTCAGTGACTCTGGCTGTGAGGTGCCATTTCGGTTTCAGGAGAATTTGACACTGTCTAGCATGGGTGGGTCAAACTGAAGCACTCCATCCTGCTTGTTCATATTATCCACTAATTCTGTTCTCTAGACTCCTGCCTTCTCCCTGGCTCTCATCTTCTATTTGTTCATCCAGCCACTCATGAAAGAGCCAGCTTATTCCCATGAAAGATACATGGTCTCTCTCTCTCTCTCTTTCTCTGCCTCTCCCTCTCTCCCTCTCCCTCTGTGTGTGTGTGTGGAATAATAACAATGAGAAACCCAACTCTTCGGCCACATGTTTCACTTTGCTGCTTGTTAATTTTAACAAGGCAGCTGGTGGTTTGGGCTGAGAGTTTGCTTTTCTATTAACCACAGCTTTTCCTCCCCATGGATTTCCTGTTTGCAGTTTTGGAGGTAGAGAGACTTGGTAGATGCAAGACCAAATCATTCTAGCTTAACACGAGAGCTCTCAAGAGCTTAGGCAGAGGGCTCCTTGTAGTGGGACAACCTTGGTCCTTCAGTATAAGACATTTCATAGCACACTGATTAGGGCCCAGAGGCTCTGCTAGGCGTGGGACACCCCTGCTCAGGGAGCGAATAATCTAGTAGGGGGGATTAAAAATGTTCCAAGAGCTATTTTAAAAACTGTGATAAGAATTCCAAGACTACAGGGCACAGGGTACAGCTGGAACACAGAGGAAATAGCAGATTCTGGACCTGCAGAATCTTCATGGAGGAAGTCCAAGGTGGATTGCCTTTGAGGAGCAGGCAGGTGATTTTATTTTTATTTTGCTCTTTTATAAGCAGGAGATAGGGCATATCAGGCAGGAAATAAACCCTGTGAGCTAAGGTCCAGATCTAAGCAGTTGTGGAAATTCTCTGGTTAGACCAGAGAAGAGCAAACCTGAGGAGAGAGAGAAGTTTAGAAAGGCATTTGGGAACCAGATCTTGGTGGGGGCTTGGAAGGTCATGTAAGGAATTTGGATTGTTTCCTGGCAAATGGCAGTCACTAAAGATTATCATGTACTAGAGGCATGTGACCAGAATGGTGCTTTTAGAAAGATAACTGCTGGTAGTCTTTAGGGTCTGGTGGTGGAGAGCTCATTTAGGAGGCCACTGTGGGAGGGCACTTGAGAAGTGATAAGTGCGGTGGGAGTGGACAGGAGGGACTGGGTGCAAAAGACAATTGAGAGAAAGGCAGAGAGGTGCTGAAACTGACTCTGAGGTTTTGGACCTGGTGATTTTGAGGATATTAATATAACAGCAGCGATAAGGGATGCGGGAGGGGTGGGGAAGAGACTTGGACAGATTGAGTTTAAGGTGTTGGTGAGTCATGCAAGTGAAAACATCCAGCTGCCAGCTAAAAGTATGGGTCTGCTTAGAAAGAGATGTCAGTGTTAGGGGTGTGGGTTTCGGACTCCTCTGGATGGAGGTGAAGCAGACATTCCAAACAGGAAGAGAACGTTAGCAGGCAACGTGGAAGGAGTGATGAGGAGAATCAGGAGAGTTGAGGGCTCCAAAGCCAAGAGGGGAGAAAATTTTAAGAAGGGGATAATCTGTGTGTTAAAGCTGCAGGCTGGTAAAGGAGGGTGGGAAATGTGGAAAGGTAGCTGTATTTTACAATTAGTAAGGCACTGTTGGCATCCTTGGGGAGAGAAGATTCAGTAGGGTGGTAGCTTCAGAAGTCATAGCATTGAGACATGAATGGAAGGTGCAAAAATGCTGGGTGCATTGTATTCACTTATTAATTCATTCAACCTATATTTTACAGAGTGCCTAGTGCGTTCTAGACTCTGCACTAAATAAGCACTAGGGATACAGCAGGGAACAAGCCAGAGACACTTTCATCTTTCGTAGAGCTTGCAACTGAATAAAGGAAGTAAGCATTAAACCCATAATTACTAAAAGGTCATTTAATTACATTATGCTTAGCCTGGGGATCTTGAAAGTTTTTCTTGAGAAAGTGACATTGAAACAGACCAAGTCTGAGTTAGTCAGGCAAAAGTGGGTGGAGGAATTGAGGCAAGGCGAGGAAGGGCAGAGGAGAAAGCCCTGAGATGGGAAAAGTGAGGAGTTCAATGAAGACTTGCATGGCAGGAGCTTTGTGAAGTGGGGAGGAAGAGTGGCTTCTTTTGGATATTTGTCAATGAAGCCAAGAAAGAGATGTGAGTGGCTTGAAGCAAAGTAAAGGACTAGGTGAAGTTGTTATGTTAAGGGAAACTCTGGTAGACAGAACTCTAAGAAGGTCCTGTGATCTCCACCCCTTGATGTCACTCCCTACACAATCCCCACCCCTTGAGTGTGGGCAGGGCTTGTGGCCTGCTTCTAGCCAATAGAATCTAGCAAAGGCAATGGGCTGTCACTCCCATGATTATAATACCTTTATAAAACTTCATCTTTGCATGCTGAAGAGATGCTCTTCATACATGAAAGAGATGCTCCTGATGGTCTTGAAGAAGCAAAGAGTCATGTTGAGAACTGCCTGTGGACAGGACCTGCAGGAGCTGAGGGCAGCCTCTGGCCAGCCGCCAATAAGAAACAGAGTCCTCAGTCACACAGCCACAAGGAGGCAAACTCTGCCAATAGCCTGGATGAGCTTGGAACAGAGTCTTCCTCAGTCGAGGCTCCAGATGAGAACACAGCCCACCTGATAGTTTGATAACTTATTAGACCCTGAGCAGAGGGCCCAGCTAAGCATGCCTGGACCCCTGACCCTTGGAGACTATGAGATAATAAACTTGTGTTGTTTTAAGCTCCTGGGTGTGTGGTCATTTGTTATACAGCATAGAAAATTAATACATTCAATATATTTTTAGCTAAAGTGTTACAGGCTATGGGGATAGAGCAATGGAATATGTGAGAGCCAAATGTGGGGAAGGGGAGCCAGCTATGAGGTCTGGGTAATTGGTAGGACAAGGCCATGGAGAAGGCAGGAGAGGAAAGAAGTCAGAGGAGAGAGTTTGGGGAGAAGGAGGAAAAGATACATTTATTCTTAGAGATATTTTATATTACATTTCTCCCATTTCCCTTCCATTCAAATAGTCCTTTGCTGAGAGAGTTTCCTCCTCTCCTTCCTCTTCATTAGGCCCTTCCCTAATGACTCTATGACTCCATAATAATAAATGCTGGGTGAACTAGGGCCTATTTGGTGCAACACTGATAATCATTTAAAAATGTTATTCCTTATTTTTATTTCTTTTGCAAATGTTATTATAGTAAAGGAAATTAAATATCTCAAGATCCTTTTTTTTTATTACAAAAAGAAATTATCCAGAATTCTGCCATCTTAACATGCAAATTGTTGTCAATATTTTGTGATTCTTCCTAGCTTCTTGACATGCAAACATCCCTTTACCTAGCTGTGATTGCAGTTACATATATTGCAATTACTATTTACATTTTTTTTTCAATTAGCAATAATCGCACCTTGAATAAACCTCATTGGCTACGATACTGCCACTGCACAAAGCTACTATTTACATTTTGTGGTTACAGAGTTTATACATGCTCTGTCTTAGTTTGCCAGAGCTGTTATGACAAATACCACACAATGGTTGGCTTAAACAAGAACTTATTAGCTCGTAGTTTTAGAGGCTAGAAGTCCAATGCCAAGATGTTGGCAGGGCTTGCTTTCTCCAAAGTCTGTAGTGTTCTGGCAATCCTCTGTCGTGTGGTGATCTCTCTCTCCTTATGTCTGCTCTTCTGGTTTCTTTCTCTGACTTTCTCTTGATTTCTGGTTCCTACTGACTTCTGACATCTTCTTATAAGGCCTCCAGGAATACAGACTAAGGCCCACTCTCATTCAGTTTGGCCACACCTAAATAGGATTTGAGAAGATCTTATTCACAGCTGAGTCCACACCTTAACTGATAATACATCTTCCAAGGGTGCTATTTACAAATGGGTTCACCCCCACAGGAATACAGATGAGGTTTAAGAACGTGTCTTTTGTTGGGATACGTGATTATTCTACTATATGCTCTGTATTAGTCAGCCAAAGGGGTGCTAATGTGAAATACCAAAAATGGGTTGGTCTTTATAAAGGGTATTTATTTGGGGTAGAAGTCCACAGATATCAGGCCATAAAGCATTAAGTTTCTTCTCTCACCACAGTCCATTGCCACATGTTGGAGCAAGACAGCTGCCAACGTTTGCCAGGGTTCAGGCTTCTTGGGTTCCTCTCTTCCTGGGGCTGCATTTCTCTCCAGGCTTAGCTCCTCTGGTTCTTCCACAAGGTCAGCTGTAAACTCTCAGGCGAATGGCTCACTTCTCTTCTCCTGGGGCCTTCTCTCCAACATCAAAACTCCAACATCAAAACTGCTTCTCAAAAACTGCTGCAGCTTTGTTCTTTGTGATGCCTTTTATATTTTCTTCCCCCACCCACCAAGGGGTGGGGCTCAATGCCCTACTGATGTGGCCCAGTCAACGCCCTAATCATAACTTAATCATGCCCAGATTAACAGATCAGTTTACAAGCATGATCCGATTATATTTTTGGAATTCATAATCACATCAAATTGCCCAACGGCTACATGCTCCTTATAGAGAAAATGCACACACAATGTTGAGTTTTGCCTTACCAAAAGCATTCTTCAATGTTTCAGAATGTTTGTTGAAATAACTTAATTTGCTTTAATTTTTGTTGGTTGCTACAATTGTTACATTTTATAGATCATGCTTCAGATTTATAAATGGAAGACTTTTGGATCTATATGCACATAACTGCTTTTCTTTGTTTGTGAAAATTTTGGATGCATTCTTAGTAAGTGGGATTTCTGGGTCAAAGGGAATAAGCATCTTTAAGTCTCTCTCTCTCTATATATATATATATCTCCATATTCTTTAAAAAATAAACATCGAAAGCAATCACTAAAGGTTGTGCTCCTTTAATACCCAAATAAGTAGTGAGTTGAAGTGATTCCTTTAGACCTATGACCGGTTGGGCAATGATTCAGAAAGGTGACCCTAAATATGATATAGAGGTATAATTCCTACAGACCATCCATCCATCCATCCATCCATCCACTCATCTATATCCATCCATCCATCCATCCATCCATCCACTCATCTATGTCCATCCATTCATCCATCCATCCATCCATCCATTCATCCATGCATCCACTCATCTTATCCATCCATCTATCCATCCACCCATCCATTCACTCATCTATGTCCATCCGTCCATCCATCCATCCATCCATCCATCCATCCATCCATCCATCCACCCATCTGTCCAGCATATATACAATAGGCATCCAGCATGGTCCAGGCAAAGTGCTTCTCCCATTACTGAGGCAGCATCAGGGTGACTCTTGTCCTTCTTCCATATCTATCCCTCTGGATGCCCAAAGCTTTTGTGACTTCCTTCCCCTACTCAAGTCTGTCTTTGATGTTCACTTCAGTCTCTCTTCCTGGATTTAAAATGTTGGCAGAATGAAAACCTTGGCCTACTTGTTTCACTTTCCTCCTCATGTTTATAAGGCCTCCTCTGCTCATATCACAAGCAGTGGAGATAGAATAGTATTGTTTCCCACTTAAAGACAAATAGCTCTTGTGTTTCACAGGAAGGGAACATGAATCCATTCTGGCGATACATTATTTTCACGAATACCAGGTCTGTCAAGAAATATGTCGGTAATCTCATTAAAATAAGGCATATTGTTTGCCATCTTGTGAAAAGAATTAGGGGAAGGTCGTTAGTATAATGGTTCTTAAGACACTGAGATTCTTCCTTCACATGTTATTCTCCACATTATTCTGCTTTTCATAAATGTCGATGTGGCAAATTGGGTGCCTCTCTTTGCTGGGTGCCAGTTAAAGCAGAGCATTGGGAAGGAAGTTGAGAGAAACAGAAGTCATGGCTCTTGTAACTCCACAGCCAGACTGGAATACGGACTGTCCTCTCCCTGCCTTCCTTCTTCCCTCCCTTTCCCCCTCTTTCCTTCCTTCCCTTCTTTACATTTCTGTTCCAAGCTATAGGAAATAAGTTCCTTGTTTCCATTAGTCTCATTTCATTCTCAATCATCACCAGGCTTGTATATATTGAAAATCCAGCCTTTACATCATTAAAAGAATAAAATCATTAGGTTGATTTCCTCTGAAGCCTTCTCCCTCTTCTAGGGTCCAAATTAATATTTTCTGACACAACTTTCTTTGCTTCCCATTACAGTCTTCTACACACAGAGAAAAGGTCATGTCTGAAATGAAATGCATTATGTGTCTAATAATTGGTGACGTGACACCGTCACTGCTAATTGTTTCCATTTTTAACTAGACCCCAGCATTTATTTGAAACTATTATTCAAACTCCCCCAGTTCCCTTCCCCTTGGCTCTTTGAAGCATGTTTTGTACTTGCCTCCCTCTCAGTTTCTTTTTGCCCATTCTTTTCCTTGCAACCTAACATTTTTAGTCTTAATCAAGCTCCCAACTTGTCCTAGTTTAGGTGAAGCCCCCTCCAAGACACATCTTCCAAACTTTGCTTTTTCTGCAGTTTTTCTCTTTTAAGCAATCCTGACTTTATACAGAAACTCAATCAATAAATACGCACTTTTTTGTTTGCAAGGCCTGGTGAGGGTGTCTTGGTGGAAAGAACCCTGGCTTCCTTTCACAATTAGCTTGCAGGATATTTGGGAGAGGAAATAGGTGCAAATAAAAGCGTCTAGAAAAACTCCAAACCAAAACAAATAAAAAACCAAAACAAAACAAAAACACCAACAACCCTACAGTGCAATATGTTCTTGTGTATACATTTCTTATAGAAGTTGTTTAACTAAAATGATTCTTTCACTAATTGTTGAGCTCTCCTTGAGGGATGGCAATTTCATCTCTGTAGGTTTCACTTAGCTCTTAATACACTCATTCATTAATTCAGAGAAGCCTTTGTCTGGCATCTTCTATTTGCCAGGCACTTTGTTAAGCTTGATAGCACTAACTAGATTGGTCAAGCCAGACAGTAAAACTGTCATAGGACTTCAGAAGAAGAAGAAAGAGATCATTAGGGGTTGGGTGGTTAAGGAGGTAGATGAGAAGGTGGACACTAAGAATGAGAAACATGTGGTGGAGTATGGCCCCAAGGGCTTTCCAGATTAGAGAAATAGAATGCACAAAAGCAAGAAGCTGGACTGTGTAATACATGCTCTGGGGGTAGTGAGTGGGACACTGTGGCTAAAGTGGAAGGTTTATGCTTGTTTTGGTATGTCCTGGAAGATGAGGTAGGGGAGGATGTAATGGGCCTCTACTTTCTCAAGTCTTTTGTGTTGGAGACACTCCACACCAATGGACACACACTTGCTCCCATTGCCAACTTTCCCACCTGCTTTTAAGCAGTTTCGATTTCTTCCTGGACCCTTCCATCTTTCTTACTCTCCTTAAGGACTGGGACTGGATATCTGAAGGTGTATCAGATTGCAAGCCATAATATAATGTGTGGATGCTGCAAATTCCTATGTTCTTGATTAAAATGTCTGGCTTACCTCTGCATAAAGCTGTCTTCTCTCAAGTGTCCCTGGTCCTCCATATTTACAGAAGGCTCTTGACTGCGTTACATATTTACAACTCGGCTGCCTTCAGTTCTCACACAGATACCTCTGGTCATCAGCCGTCTCTCAGCAAAACGCATATCATCAAATAATGTCAAAGTTAAAAGGGATTTTTAAAGCTCATTCAGCCAACCCCTTCATTGCACAGGTGATGAAGCCGGGTCCCACCGAGGATAGAAATTTGCAAATTCACATTGCTGACCTGTTAATTCATTAAGTTACCCCTTAGTTCATTCATTTAGTAAACCATTTGAGAAGTGCCCACAAAGGCCACATGCTGAAGCAAATATAGATGGAACATGAAGAAGAGACTTGAGGAACTCAAGTCTAGGGGGACAGAATTAGACAATTACCACCCATGACAAGTGCTATAAAGGGATATAAAGGGAGTGGAGAAAAAAGGGCCGACTATCTTGGGGAGCCTGGGAGGACTTCACAGAGGAGAGGTCCTTAGAATTGTGCATTGGAAGATGCTTTAAGGGGTCAGCCAGGCAGGGAGGAAGCAAGGGGCAAGAACACTGGGGTCTGGCAACGGTTAGAAGTGCATTGTGGCTGGGTGCCCTTGGCAAGGAGTGATGGGAGAAAAGTCCATAGAGGAATGGGGGGCCCAGATTGGGTGACCTGCAATGGCAATAACGAGTTTGTGGATATCTTTGATCAGGAGTGAACTGATTGGCTTTTTTTCTTTAATACGATAGCATCTATGGCATGGTGGCAGATGAGATGGGGCGTGAAAGACTGATAGAAGAGAAACTGAAAAGAGGACTGATGCTTAAACTGAATCCTGAAGAAGACCTGAAATAATCTGGTGGTAATGAATTTGCTTAAGAGGGACCTGATTTGGAAGGTATATCTGAGGCAGAATGGACAGGATTTGGTAACCAAATGGATTTGGGGGGTAGGAAAGAAGGAAGAGAGAAGGACGGCAGAAATTGTTAGCTTGCTGACTGCTCCCGAGGGACGACCTTAGATGAAGGAGTAGAGAAAGATGCTGTGTTCAAGCTGACTACAATTCATTCAGGAGGAGAAGGGCAGCAGGGAGCTGGAGATTTGGGCCTGGATCAATAGATTTGGTTTTCATCACCTTAGTGGCTCAGGGATGCTGCCCAAAGTGAAGTTTGCTGATTTCCTCTGTCCACATTCTAATCTATACTAACATGCTGCCGAACACCCTTTTCTCTCTCTGGATCCCAGTTCTTTGATTCTGACTGGAGTGAAGGGAACTAGCAAGATGACCTCTCTCAATCCAGTCAAGACCAAGGAGCCTTTGTTTTCTTTTTCTAAACTCATTTCCCAGGACTGATGGCACCCCAGGACTCCAAGGGAGAGCCTGTCAGAAAGAGTTTATTTATTTAATGAGAAAGAACTTAATAATTTGGTTTTATTCCCCCCTGGCTCTTTATTTTTCTTTCTACCTCCTTCTCCTTCCCTGGGCTTCGCAGGGCAGGAAATGGGTCAGCAGCTTGGCCAGAACATTCCTGAGTTCATCAGCCGTTTTACAAGCCTGCCTGGTTTATGTAGCTAATTAGTCTTCTGTTGCCCCTAGCAGAGTGTATATGTGTATGTGCGTGGATGCATGTGTGTGTGCACATGTGTGTGAGCGTTTGTGCGTGCGTGGGGGCGCCTGCATGTGTGCTGTGGAGAGAGGGTGGGTACCCTGTTCAGTCAAGAGAATGGGAAGCACAACGAGGCCTGGAGAGGCTGTCTGAGTTCTGGCTGTTTCTCCTTATCACACTGACCTTTCTCTGGTTCTGTGTTTTTGTGTACGTGCTCTTTGTGACTTCTTGCTAAGTCTGGGGAGCTCAGGGAGGTGGTTTATCTCAGGGCTTGCTATGAGGTTAGAAGACCCTTGAAAGGTGTAGAGAGATAAATTTCTAGGTTTGGCCATCAGGGAAATTCCTGTGTCCACAGGGCCCATATTTTATCCCAAGCAGACTGTCAATAGCCACACGCTTAGAAAGAAAAGTCATTCCCAGGCAGCTTTTACTTCCTTGGAAGGACTCTGATGACTAAGGAATTTTCTGCTGACCCACATCTCCAGCTGGCTGCTACTCTTCTCTTCTTGGGAAAACTGTAACCAACTCAACTGCAGCATCCTTTGGTGCTCCTTCTTTCATCTAATGACATCCCCCCGGACCAGTCCATCAGGCTGAAAAGTTCCAATCGATTTTAATTGGATCTTTTTATAAGCACTTCTGATCAAGGAGTAGTGGCAAGAGTGCAAAAGTATAGGGAGGGTCTTGGAATTCAGGAACACGTGGTGATGGCCATGTCCTTGCTAGAGCAGACCTGTTTCTCTCCATCAGACACCAAGGGATGATTCTGAGGGTCTGAAGTTTCCCAAATGTCTTGGACTTTATCTTAGGAAAATAAATATATTCCTAGTGGATTGAAAAGGGGAAAAGAATATTGTGGTGCATTGTTATGCACTAGGCCCTGTGTGAAGGCCAAATCATAAAAAAATAATGATCATTTCTATTATTTTACTCTTTTATTTATGCTCAATTGTTATTAATTGCTCTTTCTTGTCCCACTGTACAAATGAAGATACTGAGGGCCAGAAGGTTAAATATTGTGCCCAAAGTGGTTCAGCTAATAAGCCCAGAGCTGAGATGGGGTTCTCCAGACCCCACCCAGCAGCACAGAGTGATTTCCACAGCGTTTTCACATATGCTCACATATCAGATTCCCCACCACAAAAACGTGCAGCCAGGCTAGGTCTGATTATCCCCATCTGACAAATGAGGAAACTGTGGCTAAGAAAGGTTAAGTGACTTGGCCAGAGTTACAGAGCTAATTAGTAGTAAAAGCAGAACTAGATCTTGATCTCCTGATTCTTAGTCCAGATTTCCACCCATACTGCTCTAAGATGACTGCTTTTTCTTGTCACTGCTGTACTCAATCTTATTCCTGGGTCTTGTTTATTGAAGGGTGGAAAATTGCCCTGTTTTAATCTCCAATCTTGAAGTGTAACTTAAAGAGCTCCAGGGAAAACAAATCAACTGCAGCATGTTCAGTCCAAGCTACAAATACACTCCAGAATTAATAGGACAGTTATTGTATATAAAATGCTAACCTGATTAAAAACATATTTATTGAGGATTAGCAAGTCTGTAATAGTTATAAATCTCCTTTGTGGTCATTAAAACCTTAGAATATGCTTCCAATAACAATGCAATTATTTATGTAATAATCGCCTGAGTAAAATAGAATTAAATTCCTATTGCTGAGTGTGGATTTCAATCTGTAACCTTCAAAGAGAGAGCCTAGGATTGTGGGGCTGAGACCAAGGGAACAATGAAGGTCTTTCTGAAAGAGGAGAGAGTGTGCAGGGCCTTGCTGCTCTTTCCCTAGACTTTTCACATGGTGTCCATGCCAAGAATTTTCACTAACTTTCCAGATGTACCTAAAGTATTTCCTGGGCAAGAGTCAAGGCAGAAGGAGCAAGGTGATAGGTTCCAGCAGAGCAGCTGGGGGCAGCCCAGCCTAGATGGCTGACTTCCCTTGCCCTGCCCCAACCAACTCTTTGAACTTGCTGTTTAAGCAATATAAATGAGCGGAATTGCATAATGGTGTTGTTTTGCAAGGAAGAGTTCTATTGTCATTGTGATATTAGGGGGACATTATTTACCATATGCTGAGATAGAATTGATGGCATAATAAGCCAGTCAATATATGGTGTTTCCTACGCCAGCTTTGACTATGTAGTCTTACTTACACGCTCCCATATGTGAGGCTTTACATTATTTATTTGTTCATTGACTCATTAAACAAATATTTATAGAGTGTTTTATTAATTGCCAGGCACTATTTTAGGCCTACCCAATGCCTTTACTGGTGTGATTTCCAGGTGTGGGAAAAAGCTCTGGACTAAACTGTTTCCATCAAATTCATGTTCCCTTCACTTATTTATCAAAAGAAACCTCTATCAAATACTTATTATGTGCCAGGAACTAGTCCTGGTACTTGGTCTACTGCAGTACTGCAAAATGTCTCTGCTCTCATGGAGCTTACATTCTTGATGTCTGGAATTAACCTGTAGAGGGATAAAACGTTCTATTTCACAATTAGAAATAAAGCTTGAAAATGCAACATGATTGGAAAGAAAAAAGTAAAATATCTTTATTTTCAGATGACATGGTCTTATATACAGAAAAATTTAAGGAATCTACCAAATACTATTAGAGCTAAAAATGAGTTGTAGGTTTTAAGTTCAATATATAAAAGTTCACTGTATTTGTAGACACTAGCAATGAATCATCCAAAAGTGAGATTAAGAAAGCAATTCCATTTATGACAGGACCAAAAAGAATAAATACGTAAGAATACATTTGTCAAAAGAAATGCAAGAGAAATCGGATGTAGCTCAAGTGGTTGAATGCCTGCTTCCTATGTACAAGGCCTAGGTTCAATCCCTGGCAACTCCTAGAAACAAACAAACAAAAAAACCCAGCTCTTATTGGGGAGTGGCTGTAGCTCAGTGGTTGAGTGCCTGCTTCCCATGTACTAGGTCTTGGGTTCAATCCCTGGTACCTCCTAAAAAAAAATTATATTGAAAAAAGAAATGTAAGACTTGTACACTGAAAAACTACTAGACATTGTTGAAAAAATTAAATAATACCTAACTAAATGGAAAGACATCTTGTATTCATGGATTAGAGGATTTTTATTGTTAAGATGGCAATACTTCCTAAATTGATATACAGATTCAATGAAATCCTTATCAAAATCCCTACCAACCCCCCCCTTTTTTTGCAGAAACTAACAAGTCATTCCTAAAATCCACGTGGAAATGCAAATGACCTAGACTAGCCCAAACAATCTTGAAAAAGCAGAACCAATTTGGAAGATTCACATCTCTCAATTTCAAAACTTTCTACAGTGTTGCGGTAATTAAGACTCTGTGGTACTTGCATGAAGATATATCTATATACCAATGAAATAGAATCAAGAGTCCAGAAGTAAACCCTTCCATTGATAGTCAATTGCTTTTCAACAAGTGTGCCAAGACAATCCAGTGAGGAAAGAATAGTCTTTTCAACAATGGTGCTGAGTCGACTGGATATTCAGATGCAGAATAATGAATTTGGACCCTTATCTCATACCGTGTACAAAAAATAAGAACTCAAAATGGATCATAGACCTAAATGTAAAAGCTAAAATGATAAAACTCTTAGAGAAAATATCAGCATAAATCTTCATGACATTGGATTAAGCAATGGGTTCTTAGATATGACACCAAAAATATGAGCAACAAAAGACAAAAAATAGGTATATTATGTTTCACAAAAACCTTTTGTGTACCAAGAAAGTGAAAAGACAAACCACAGAATGGTAGAAAATATTTGCAATTCATATATCTGTTAAGGATCTAATATCTGGAATGTACAAAGAACACTTATAATCAACAATAAAAAGAGAGCAACACAATTAAAAAATGGACAAAAGATCTGCATGGACATTTCTCCAAAGAATTCATACAAATGGCCAATAAGCACATGAAAAGATGCTCAACATCATTAGTTATTAAGAAAATGCAAACCATGAGATACCATGACACACATTAACAACAAATTAAATGAAATAGGTATAAATCTAATAAAATATATATGGGATCTACATGAGGAAAAGTACAAAATTCTGATAAAAGAAAAGAAAGAAGAAAGAAATGGAGAGATAGTCTATGTTCATGGATAGGAAGACTCAATATTATTGTCAGTTCTCTCCAACCTGATCTATAGATTCAGTGCAATCCCAATAAAACCTTAGCAAGATATTTTGTGGATATCAACAAACTGATTCAAATGTTTATATGAAAATAAAGCCAGAGGACTGACACTGTCTTTCTTGAAGACTTACTATAAAGCTATAGTGATCAATACAGTGTGACACTGACCAAAGAATAGACAAATAGATCAATGAAACAGAATAGAGAGCCTAGAAATAGACCCATACATAGATATTCAGCTAATCTTTGACAAGAGAGCAAAGGAAATTCAGCAAAGAATGGATAAACTTTTCAATAAATAGGGCTGGAATAATTGGACACACACACACAAACACACACACACAAACACACACACACACACAAGAATCTAAACCCAGACCTTACATTGGTCACAAAAATTAACTCAAAATGGATTACAGATCTAAACGTAAAATGCAAACTATTCACTACTAGAAAAAAACATTGGATAAAATCTATGTGACCATGAGTTTGGTGATATCTTTTTAGATACAATACCAAAAGCACAGTCCATGAAGGAAAAGATTGCTATGTTGGACTTCATTAGAATTAAAAACTTTTGCTCTGCTAAAAATGCTGTTAAAAGAATGAAAAGACAAGCCACAGATGGGGAGAAAATATTTGCATATCCAAAATATATAAAGAAATATTAAAACTCAATGTAAGAAAACAAACAACCCAATTACAAAGTGTACTAAAGATTTGAACAGACATCTCACCAAAAAAGATATACAGATGGCAAATAAACATATGAAAAAATGCTTAATATCATGTGTCATTAGGGAATTACAAATTAAAACAACATTGAGAAAGACTATACACCTATCAGAATGGCTAAAATCCAAAACACTGACAACAGCAAATGTTGGCAAGGATGTGGAACAAGAGGAACCCTCATTCTTTGGTGGTGGGAATGCAAAATGGTATAGCCACTTTCTGGTAGACAGTCTGGTAGTTTTTTTACAAAGCTAAACACAGGCTTAGCAGTCTGATCCAGCAATTGTGCTCCTAGGTATTTACCCAATTGCCAATATTTGGAAGGAACCACGATGTCCTTCAATAGGTGAATGGGTAAGCAAACAGTAATGCATCTATATTTAAAGATAAAAAGAAATGAGCTAGCAAATTATGGAAAGACATGGAGGAAACTTCAATGCTTATTGTTAAGTGAAAGAAACCAGTGTGATAAAAGCTACATACTGTATGGTTCCAACTTTATGATATTCTGGAAAGAGTAAAATATTAGAGACACAGTAAAAAGACCAGTTCAGGAGTTCATGGGGAGGGAGAGAAGGATCAATTGGTGGAACACAGAGCATTTTTAGGGCACTGAAACTATCTTGTATATTACTGTAATAGCAGATATATGACATTATGCATTTGTCAAAACACATTGAACTGTACAACGCAAAGAATTAATCCTAATGTAAACTATGAAATTTAGTTAATAATAATATATCAATATTGGTTCATTAATTGTAACAAATATATCATACTAGTGTGTGATGTTAATAATAGGGGAAACTGTGTGTCGGGGGAAGTACATGGGAACCCTCTGTATTCTGCAAAATTTTTCTGTAAACTTCAAACTGCTAAAAAAATAGTCTATTTTCTTTTTTAAACAAAATAACAACAGCAACAAACCGCAAATGAGATGCCACTTCACACCCAATAGATGGCTATACTCAAAAAGGACAGAAAATCACAGTGTTAATGAGGATATGGATAAATTGGGACCTCGTATATTGCTGGTGGGAATGTAAAATGTGCAGCCACTTTAGAAATCAGTGTGCCGATTCCTCAAATGATTAAACATACACCTACCATATGACCTAGCAATTCCATTCCTAGGTACATAACAGAGAGAAATGAAAGTATATATCCAAACAAACATGTGTACATCAATGTTCATAGCAGCAATATTCACAATATTCCAAAATTGGGAATGAGTCCAAATGTTCATCAATTGATGAATGGGTAAACAAAATGTGTTATATCTACACAATGGACTATTATTAGGCTATAAAAAGGAATGAACTACTGATACATGCTATAACATGGATAACCTTGAAAATATTATGTTAAGTGAAAGAAGCCAGACACAAAAGGCCACATATTATATAGTTCCATTTACATGAAAGGTCATTAATAGGCAAATCCACAGATACAAATATAGATTAGTGGTTGCCAGATATTGGGGGGATGGGGAATTGGGGAGTAACTGCTAATAGGTAGGAGGTTTCTTTTTGGGGTGATGAAAATGTTCTGGAATTAGATAATGGAGATGGTTGCTCAACTTTGTAAATATACTAACAACCGCTGAATTGTACACTTCAGAAGAGTGAATTTTTTGGTATGTGAATTATGTCTTCTTAAAAAGTATGAAAAAAAAAAAAAGAAGAAGTAAGATTTGAAAAGCAAATATCCCCAAAGAGAAGTTATAAATGCAGTGCCTGGTACCTAATACATGCTGGTTAATAGATGCGCAAGGTAGATTTGTTGAATAAATGGATGAATGATTAAGTTACTTTCTCAGGAATCAAGAAGAGACAAAGAACAAAGAAGCTAGAAAGAGATCTGTTTTACAATACAAAGGAGAGGGAAGGGCATGGGAAGCCTGGCAACAATAATAAAGACTTTTTTGCTCTTCACAATTTCCCTTGCTGCTGATTTATGCCTTCCTTTCCTGACCTGGTTTTGTTTTGTTTCCTGGTGTATCTTAGTGCCTTGCACTTCACAGGCTCTCAAGGAAGGCTTGTTGAACAAATGAATGATTCTTCTCTCAGGAACCAAGGAGTCTATGACTCCTTGGTAATCTTGGGGGAGATGAGTTTGAGAAAATGTGCAGATCTTAGGTAAGGCAGCCAGCTTTACCTTAGGAAACAGGATCCTCCTCTTGGATGGAAAAGCTAAGCCTTGACCTCTTAGACGCTCTTTACAGCTCTGAACAAGGCCAGGGTGTCTCCCCTTCCATATCCAGGGTGGCGTGGAGTTAAGCCAGGCCTTAGGAGGGAAGGGATGTTCCTGGAACAGCCCACCCTGCAATTATCAGCTGACTTGTTCTCACCTAATGGTGGAGAAGGCCCATGGGCTCTGTACCGTCTCTAAACTGCCCAGTTGATAGAGTTGGCTAAGGATTACTGCGATGGTTTTTATGGGATGTTTATCATTAGCTAAGAATATATATATATATGGGGTCGGGGGGAGGGGGGGAAGTAAATTCTTGTTATTCGTAGTAGTTATGTTCTATAACATCATTGTGAATACTGAATTCCTGAATACTGGATCATTGCTCCTAAGGGAAATACAGGGTTGGTTCCTGTGAACCTCTGGTAGCAATATAGTCAACAACGATGAATACCTAAGCTTGTTTTATGTGTGTTTCTGTTCAAAGACACCTTATTTAATATATATTAAATTGAAGTCAGGGCCTACAGCACTATCACTCATGCCTATATGAGGCGTATCTAACACATGTATTCTCTCCATAAGGCACATCACAGCCTTCTTGTGCTTAGGAATTCTAGACAGCACTATACTTGGGGAACATTTAAACAGTGAAGTTACCAACAAAGAGTACAAAAATGCAAAAAATGTGACACTAACAATATCACAAAAAGAACAATTGTTTACAGTACAAGAGCAGAAACAAGATGGCTTGTTCAATTTCAGGTAAGAATTCAGTTTTTTTGCCACTCTGTGTGTGTCCATGAATGACTGCAAAAGTGCTGCAAGTATTGATTCAGGGCTTAGAAATAAATGTTAACAAGTAGGCAAATCTACATATATGAAATTTACAAAAAATGGGGACCAACTCTATGTATACATATATACACATACACATATACACATGTATGTATTGCTTTATATATGGATGCTATTTAAGAAAGTATAAAACATAGAAAACAGACATACACATGCATATGAGAGAATTGGAATAATGTAAGAAGGACTGGATTAAGTTTTTATTCTGCTTCTGTCTCTGAGTATGGGTCTTTAGATACATGGCCTTACCTCCCACATCCTCATCTGTAGAAGCTCAAAGTTTCATTTCTAGCTCTTGGGTCTACCTTCTTCCAGGTACTTAACAGAGGGAATAAGGGACAGGGAACATTAAAGCTAAAGCCTTCCTTAAGTTATTACCAAATAAGATCAACATGACATGAAGACAAAGATCTCTGATTTTATAAAATCAGGGACAGTATTAATAATAATAGACTTTACTCTTCTGTAAACTGAGACTTGCCTGGGGTCAAAAAAGTGGGACTTAAAAGACCAAAAGAGACAGAAAGAAAAGCTTTAAACACCACAGGGGAGATAGATTGCCTTCTTCCCCATCTGCAATCATGCATTGATGCACTGGGTGTAGGGTCTACTGGCCCTTTATTTATCAAATTCTAAAATAATGTGACAACAGCTAACACCTTTTTAGTATTTGCTGTGTGCCAGACATTGTGCTAAACAGTATACTGTTATTATATAATTTGATTTTCACAAGAGCCTTATGGAGTAGATGGTATTATTATTTCCCTTTTATCAATGGAGAAACTGAGAATCAGAAAAGTTAAGTAACTTGTTCAAAGTCAACTCCTAGCAAGTGACAGAGATGGATTTCAAACCCAGGGCCACCAGCACTCTTTTAATTACTGTACAATGCTGTCACTCTTTGTTTAATGATTCTGACATAAGAAATCATGACTCAAACATATTGTGTGCTTGCCCTCCCAAAACTTTAGAGAAGGAAGTAATAGAAAGTAGGGTAAAAATAGATAGTGGTTTATCATCAATGGAGGAAGGATCAATTCTTGAACCATACTGTGGTTTTGCAAGAGGATTCCTTTTGGTAAGTCAGTTGGCTTCTTTAGAGTGGAACCAGCCATTGGGATGGGTAAGTCAAGGCACAGGCACAGGTCCCAGACCCTGTTCTCTATGTCCTTCTTTTTTTTTTTTAGGTATTGGAGCAGGGGATTGAACCCAGGAACCTCGTATGTGGGAAGCTGGTGCTCAATCACCAAGCACACTCCTCCTCGTCCATTTGCTTGCTGTTTTTTTTTTTTTTTTGTTCAGGAGCCACCAGGAATGGAACCTGGAATTCAACTGCTTCAGCCACATCCGCTCCCATCTCTATGTCCTTCTTAATTGATGACAAGTTGCACTGGCAGATTTCAGAGTCTGGTTTTCTATGGAGGTCTCCTTGATTTTCATTTGGGTGCTGGACATAAAGAAAATCAAGGAAAGTATGGGAAGAAGGGAGTTTCTCTTTACCTTCCTTTAGAAGTGGAGTTGAATGGTGTTTCACAGTGGCTACTTCATTTCCCCATCGGTGATTCAGAGGCAAGAACAACCAACAAGTACTCAATTATATGGGAGAGCAGGTCTGAGGGAAGTTCAGGTTGATCCCAGATCTCCTTGCTTAGGTTCCCAGGCTTTGGTCTGTGAGCAATAAATTCCTCCATGAAACTTGTCTTTTCATTTTATTGGAGAAAATTCCCTCATATAAACTCTCCCCAAACCATCAAATCTCTCCCAAACTCTTGTGGTGGTTTGGAGCTATGCACCCCCAGAAAAACATGTTCTTAAGCTTAATCCATTCCTGTGGGTTTGAACCCAATGTAAGCAGAAACTTTTTACGAGGTTACTTCAGTTAAAGTGTGGCCCAACCCAGTGAGGATGGTCCTTAATCCTATTACTGGAATGCTTTATAATTGTAATGAAACTCAGACACAGAGAAATAAATTCCCAGGAAACAAGAAGTGGAACATCAACGGAACCTGGAAGAGAAGGGAGAGACCAGGAGATGCCACCTTGTACCTTGTCATGTGACAAGTTAAGGACCAAGAATCACTGGCAGCCAGCCCCAGAAGGCCACAGTCTTCAGGAAGAAAGCATTGCCTTGATGACGTCTTGATTTGGACATTTTCCCAGCCTCAAACCATGAGCAAATAAATTCCCATTGCTTAACCCAAACCATTTCATGGTATTTGCTTGAGCAGCCTAGGAAACTAAAACACTTGGAACTACATTACATCTGCATGCCTTGTGATTTTCTTCTCCTTAAAGGTCCTCTCTTCTTCCCCTATTAATAGTTCTATTCTTTCTCCCTCTCCATTCACCCTAGCCCAACTTGTGATCCCAAGAAGCCTTATTTTCTTAGAGCCACCATTTTGAAAATTTTGTTTTCTACTCTAGGAATAGCTTTGTGGGTAAGATTGGGCACTTTTCCACTTATCTATAAGGTGGGGGAAAAATCCTCTAAAGGGAGGTAAAGAGAAACTCCCTTCTTCCCATACTTTCCTTGATTTTCTTTATGTGCAGCACCCATTTGAAAATCAAGGAGAAGACCTCCATAGAAAACCAGACTCTGAAGCCTGCCAGTGCAGCTTGTCATCAATTAAGAAGGACATAGAGAGGGGAGTGGATGTGGCTCAAGCGGTATAGAGTTTAGATATCATTTATTCAAACTTATCTCTGAAAACAAGGGTTGTCTCTACAGGGTTTGTGTCAAGGGTCATCTGGTTGCTATTTTAACACCCTTAGTAACATGGGCCAGCCTACTCAAATTTTCGACTATTCTGTTACAAACATTTTTGTTAAAGTGCAGAAATGCAACATCCAGCCATTGGTCCACTTTCTGCTCTCATTTCTGTGATAAGTCTTTGAAAATCTGAAGATCTCTGTCAAAGCTTTTGCTTCATTACTCATCCTAAGACAAGACATTCTTCCTCAAGGCTACATGTTTTGTTCTTTCAATGACTCTTTATGTATTATCAACACCCCTCTTGAAGAATGATGTCTGGAAGTGAAGCGAGGCATATTCCAGATGTGGTCCCATGACACTGAGTTGGAGACAGGCACAGCAGATGTGGCTCCTGTGTTCTGTGTTGCATTAATTATGCTAAAGATATGTTAGCTTTTTGTTTGGTAGCCCATCCCTTTGTTAAACTTTTGGGAAATCAAATCCTCAAGTTTTTCTCACTAATGTTGCTATTTAAACATATTCTGTCTATGAACCAATGATAATAATATGGTCAATAGACTGAGCACAATGGTTCTCTTTGCTAGAAAGAGATAGTCTCTGATTGTGTTGTGACTAGCTAGTTGTCTGTGCATTATGTGCAGCAACTGGTTAGATGTTCAAAGGCTTGAGCTCTGTATTGTCATGGAACTGGCTCAATTCCTTGGTGAAGAAACTCAAGTGACCCTTGACCAAGACCAAGGGACTGGGGTAACAGAAAAAAGCTACTGCTTCACTAGATATTTAGCAGGATGTGACCAGGGTACTTGGATTGGTTATGAAAATCAGGGTAGAATTTATCAGAGAAGTCAGGGAAAGAATATACACAGTCAAGAATGAGTGGAGGGAAACGGATGTGGCTCAAGAGGTTCGGCGTCCGTCTACCATATGGAGAGACCGGGGTTCGAACCCCAGTACCTCCCGGTAAAAAAACAAAACAAAACAAAAAAACCACAAACAAACAACAAAAGAATGAGTGGAATCCAGTGACTGCACTTCCATTTGTTGATGTGAGGGGAAGAAACTTAGACTCAATGTCTCCACTCAGAGCTTGTATTGTTTAACCTATGTATACCTTGACAAATTGTCATCCCTGAACTGAAGACATTTGTGTTTCAATCAAAACAAACATCTTAACCATCAATATGGCTTACCACTGAGAAATTAGATGGGAAAGAGACAAAGATGTGTTCCTAAGGCATTCTTTTAGAAATTTCCTCAATGGTGGAAGACACGTATTTCTTCCTGGAATCTTCTAGGAATCCCTGTGTCCCAGAAGTTTAGCAGACTTGTTGATCTCAAACTTAAAACAGGAATGGCATTACCTCCTAATCCCTGAGGAAGAGGTGCTCTGATATGAGTGAAAAGTGAGATAGAGCCCAAGGTCACCCCACTGTGCCACTGAAGCCAGAAAGTAAAATATTGGTGGTAGGAATGAAGGGGTGGCATCTTCAGTTCTTAGTATCTACTTCTCTATCACTTGCCTCTTTCTGATCTCTCCTCATTTCTCCCTCCTGCTGTGGGAGTGGACGAGCTGGAGGGCCTCCATCAGGGCTTGGCACTGGGGAAGAGGGCATAAAGAGGTTGTCCTAGATTTTCTCTAGACATTGGCCTTAGGTAAGAGTGGGCAAAGGCTTTAAGCTTGTCATGTAGGTGAGTCCAGCTCAGCAGGCTGAAATCTCAGGTAATATTAATGGAATTGCACCGGGAGCTTCCCTGTATAAGTGACTCATTAGGAATCTAGCAGCATGATGCCTGGAAGGATTTTCAGATATCTCCTCATCTCCCATTTTTAATGATAGAGCCTGGAGCTAGAACCACCTTTTGGGTCACCTCTGAACCTGAACTCCTAGCACAATAGCTGGCCCTAACTAGGCATGGAATCAGCCTGAGCTCTGATCATAATTAAACTTCAGGCTAGTTTCCTAAAATAGGGTTAGCCTTTCTCAAACATTCTGAAAGTGTTCAGGGTTGCATGAACCAACCCCGAGGAACTATATGGAGACTGGTTTTTTGTTTATTGTTTTTGACAGACACCCAAGGACAAAGCAACTTCCTGAAAACCCCCACAGAGCATCAATAAGGACCTTGGAAAAGCACCAGGAACCCTGCCCTGTCCCTTGCTCTGTCAGGCAGCAAACCTTGCTTTTCCTCGCCAGGAACAGTGACCCAACCATGCTCCCTCTGCCAGATACACACTTTCCTGCCGAGTCTGGCAGAGCTGGGGCTGCAGACATCAGCCAAGACGGGCTCAAGTAAGCTTGCTTGCTGGTGATGCATGTCAGGAGTAGGTGAAAGGTGTTACATTTCACACAAACTATATACCAGATGGGAGGTGAAGGGTAGAGCATCCCTGAGCTCCCCCTCTGAGCCCAAACCCTCTCTCTGGTATGCAGAGAGAAGTGCAGCAAGTTGCAGAACAGAACTCAAAGTGTCGTGGGGCCGGTGGGGTAGCAGGAGCCTGGACTGTTCATTAGAATGCCTACATGGGAGTGCAGCTCCCACCAGTCATGTGGCTTTGAGACTCAAAAGAGACAATAATCTACACCTTGTTCTGAAGTGCAAGCCATGCAGTAGAGAATAAAACAAGTGGGACAACGTGTGTGAAAGCTCCTGTGAGCTCCAACAGGCTGCACAAATGCACATATAGTCATCATGGCCCTGCGTCTGTGCCTTGGACAACTCTTCTTGGCCAGCATCCTCCTTGGGATGGCCTTTCCCTAAACAGCAGCCCCCTCCATAGTTGAAGCTCTCCTCCAAGGGCTCTAATGAGGGTGCTAACTCTCAGATGCTCACGTGAGCAGCTGCCTGCATCTCCAGAGCCTGGGCAAATACCTTGTGCCTTCCTTTCCCCAGGCACCATTAAGTGATATTTTTATAAGAACTTTACTATAAACTAACAGAAAGAAATAGGAAATAAAGACCAAAAATATGAACGTCATCCATCGCAAAGTAGCTCTATTTATTGAACACATACCATAGGTTAGGTCATAAAATGAAGTGCTTGTCATATGTCATTTTTAATCCTTATAACACCCTGGAAGGGAATTATTACAGCATTAAAAAAAATAATTTAGGAAACCGATGCTTGGAAATCTTAGGCAAACAGCTGGGTTAAAACGAGACAGGAATCCTCCTCTGTGTAGCCCAAAAGTCCTTCTTTAGTCTTTCCTCTATTCTCCTTCTAGATTTTCATCCAAAGGACATTAATAGAATAGAGTTTCATGGATGCCTACCTGTTCCATGAAATCCTTGATCTACGCTGGTTTTAGGTGTTTTGTCTGGCTCTTGGTCTATTTGCTCCTGCCCCTTTCTTTGTATATCTCGTGGAACATTGGCTTTGCTTGTTTTGTTCAGCACTGTGCCCCTATTTATGTTGTAAATATATTTCCAAAGTTTAATAAAGGAGAAAGAGCAACCAAAGAGACAATGACAATTAAATGCAATATGTGATCCTAAAAGGGATCTAATGATGGAAGATAAAAGAGTCAAAAAGACATTATGGGGATTATGAAAAAATTGGAATATCAACCATAAGCTTTACATCAATGTTAAATTTCTTGAACTTGATAACTGTATTTGAGGGTGTTACTAAGTGAATATCCTTATTTTTAGGAAATGTACATGGAAGAATAATGTGTCCAAAGAGCAACCTTCTCCAAATATTAAAAAAATAAATGGATAAAAAGTAGAGATATAGATATTTAAATAGATAGGTAGATAAACTGATAGAGCAAATGTGACATGTGACAAAATGTTAAAATTGGTGGATCTGGGTATCTGGATGGGGTATGTTGAGTTCTCTCTATGGGTTTTGTATTATTTTGGCAACTATCCTTTAAGTTTGAAATTTTCAAAATCAAAGGTTAAAGAAAAAACAAAGGTTAGCACATAGTAGGTGCTCATGCATATCTGTTGAATGAATTAATGTGTCTTCTTAGCAACATTGCATTCTTCCTAACATCTAAGAGCTGGTGTGCCAGACCATCATCTCCTGTTATCCAAGGACAGATGTTAACTTTGATTTATATCTCATTTTTCAGATCCCAGTGTCCCCCTTCTTGATATTGATTTCTGAGTGACCTTATTTGTTCTCAGCTAGCTTACTGAATGCCAGTGAATGAGCAAGTCCTTCCATAGGCAAGATTACCTGCTCTAACAACCTTCAGAACATGGCAGACAGTATTGTTCACTCAGGTGAATATGATGGTGATGATGAAGGTAAGGTTGATGAATCACTAACATTTATGTAGCAGTTAATAAGATCTAGGGATCTTGCTAAGAATTTTTCATGCATCATCCCATTTAATCCTTATGGCATTCCTTGACAGACCTGATAATTATCTCCATTTCACAGATGAGAGAAACTGAGACCAAGAAAGTTTCAGTGAAATGGTCAAAGTCATGCATAGTTCTTCCTATCTCCAAAGATTTATACTACTTTTCACTTTGTGACACTAACATTTTTTCCTTCTCCACTTACAAAACAGACTCAGAAAAGCTCCACCCATTACAGCAGATTTATGGTATGACAATACGCTACAACAACCTACAACAACTATAACATCTGCCCCACAAGAAACAGCTCCCACTGTGTAATGGAAGGGTCACCTTTCCACAGGGATATGGAATCCTACTTGATTGACCACATTGGGCCATCTCCTATCTTTCCAAGACTATTCACCAACACTATTTTCTGACCCACTTCCTTCCTTCCAAACAACAAAGCCTTTCCAGAAAGTCTTCAAGCTGTATAATTGTTGACTGGACCCCATTCAAAACGAGTATTTTGCACTTAATCTGCTTCTAGATGGAGCAGTCAGGATCAAGAGGATTTATGAGGAGTGTTCTCCTGGACCCTGAGCTTTCTTTTGTGTTTTATTATTTATATATAGTCTAGTGTCTTCAGCGAAGTTCAGCCACATCCTGAGTCCTTGAGCTGAATGATGCTATGAAATCACTCCTCACCGCTGAAGTGGATGTTCTTGGCGAAAAAAGGAAAAGGTCAAGGCAAAGGTGAAGTGTAGACACTTGATGCCTCGGCAGCTTAGGGAAATGGCTTCTCAGCACTTTGTTCTTTGGCTTTGCTCTGCTACGCCTGCCTGGAATAGATTCATGTTCTTGGTGCTCAGTTTCCCTGCCATCTTTAAGATCAGAGCCCAAGTTCTCCTTTGTCCCTGGCTGGCTCATGTTCTGCTGATTACTGATCCTGTGTTTACCTTTGGAGATGGAGAGGACATGGAAAAAAAAAAAAGGTATGAATTCAGTTGGAAAAATAGAGACAGTATTTAAATAAGTCTTCATATTGCCACTGGAATGACTTCAGGTTCCAGAGTGGCAATGGCTGATGTCCCTCTTCAAGGTCAAACCTTCCATGATTCTAGAATGAGCAAATCTGTGTTCCCAGACTTGCCCAGTGAAGCCTGCGTCTTCCTGATGAAGGGTTTTCTTGGCAGTCTCTCCCAAGCCTCCTGATCAGGGAGGTGTGCTTGCTGTGCTCCTCCCTTCTAGTGTCGCTTTGAGCTTACCGCTGTTCATTTCTCAAGGGAGTGCTTTATTTTAAAGTTCATAGTGTTCACTTTTTGGTTTGTTTGTCTTTTTCTTTGCTGCAAGGAGGACTCTGAATTCTAACTGAAATCCTGACAATTAGAAAAACAGCTTTACATTCTTCCTGAAATTTTGTGGGGTCACTTGTAGTGCTAGGAAAACTGGATACCAGAATTTTCAAATTCCTGGCAGAACAAGAGGGATGGACAATAACCTGGCCTTCAGAGCCCTGCAAGCTTTCTTTGAGAGACCTGAATGATGGTTCTTGGGGGATTTTTCCCACTTTTAAGTACTTTGTACCTGGCTTTTAAATAAAATATTTCACACATACAAAAAGAAAATATAATGTAGGTAAGATATAAAAGATAATTAAATAAACTCTTAGACCCATCACCCAACCTAAGAATTAGAATGTTGCTGGCATTATGTAAGTACTGCCCTCCCCCACAATACCCCTCTTTTTTTGGCCGACTCCTTCCTTTTAAGGGAATTTTGTGTCATCTTGCTTTTCATGACCATTTAAAAGCATATTTAATAAAACAAATATGTCTTAGAATTTCATGTGCATTGGAACTTTATATAAATAGTACCACAGAGTAAAAGTTTTGGTGCCTTATGGTTTTGAGATTCATCTGAGTTGGTGCATGTAGCCAGAGTTAATTCATTTTGTTGCTATATTATCTGTGTATACCACACTTTATTTATCTTTCCTCTGCCAATGTGAATTTGGGTTGTTCCCGTTATGCTATTAAAAATAATGTTGCTAATATGGAGGATTAGAGAAACACAGGACTCATTTCTTTCACAGAAAAATAGCTAGAGGACTGGAAGAAACAGCCTGTAAAAATGTTCTAGGGCTTAGGACATGAGGGGACGGCTAGGCACCACCCAGAAGAGAGAGGGGTAAAGAGAAAAAAAGAGTCTTGATGGGAAATGTCTCTTCCTTCTCAAGGCCCTTGGAAGTTGGTCTGCAACCCATTACTGGGTCCATGGTCTGGATTTGAGCAACTAAAGAGGGAAAGGCTTAAAGAGCTAGAACAGGTTGAACCAAGAATCAAAGAACAGCAATAAATACAGCCTCCTGCCACTAAATCCCCATGCAAGAGAGAGAAATTGAGCATCAGAGTAAACTCACCATCATACTCAGATGCCTAGAAATCAGCAAAAAAAAATTACAAACCATACTAAGAAAAAGGAAGATATGCAGAATTAGTAAAAGAGTTGCTTGTGAATCTTCGGTGAGAGCACACCACAGTGTTTGTAACTAGTGTGTTAATATATGGGTATGATAGTAGTTGAAAGGGAAAGTCCAAGGTCCTGTATATTACTAGAAGGAAAGCCAAATAAAAATAATATGGGACTGTATAACATAGCGAAACCTCATGTGAGCTATGAATATGGGTAATATTGAATATATAACAGTGTTTTTCTTTGAAACAATTGTATGTTAATGTTATAAGATGTTAATATCAGGCAAAAATACAACCAAAGCAAACTATGGACTGTATGTATAGTAATATATTACTGATTTTCCATTAAGGGTAAAAAAAAGTAGAGGAAATATACTAAGTGAAAGAAACTAGACTAAAAGTACTATCTATTGTTTGACTCCATCTATACAAAATATAAATACAAATAAACAGAATAGCAGCTATATCTTTCAGGGGAAGGATAGAGAGATTGACAGGTGATTATTAAGGGGTAGAGTCTTTTTGTTTGTTTGCCTGTTTTTTTAATTATTATTATTGGAGTAATGAAAACACCCAAGTATTGATTGAAGTGATGAATGTGCAATTCTGTGATTATACCTAATACCATTGATTGTACACTTTGGATGAACTGTATACTTTATGAATATTTATTGATAAAATTGAATTAAAAAAAGAAAAAAAATGCTGCTATGACTATTCTTAGCCATGTCTCCTGGGGCACACGGGCACAATTTTCTCCTGGTCCTCAGTATTTACTTTTCCCTCCTTACCCACATTCTCACTTTCTCTTAACCTTTGATTCTCTGTCTTAAGTGACCTGAGAGCCTTTATGTAACACACACTGGTGTTATAAATGTAAGTAAGGCATAATCCTTTTCTTTGGTACACTCATCATTTAGTGCATTTAGTGGAATAACTAATTGCAACATTTGTGTTGACGACCCAAGTGAAACCCTGAGGCTGAGTTCTTTGTGGTAGGCTGGCATGCAGTGTCCAATCTTCCATTCTTTCTTTTGATATAAGCCATGCTGCTGAGGTCAGGAATAGTCTGGGTCATTCCTATCCAGTATCCAGCCAATCCTAATTAAGACCATGATACACTAAGAGCCTAATTCTTTGGGATCTTTTTCTCCTTCTCACCTCCAACCACCTTTTAGCTTACTTGCCTGGCCTAGAGCCTGCCTTGAACACCAGCTTACTTGGCTAGAGTCTGGCTACCCTGCCTAGCTCTAGCCAGGTCTCTACCCCCACTGAAGGGTCTATACCCTGCTCTCCAGAACTACCACCCACTGGCTGGGGTCATATTCAAACATGGATGAGGCACCCTGAATCATAAAGTTACTAGCTACCTGACTCCAAGTGTCTCATGAACTCAGTGCTATCAACTTCAAGTAGGTGACCCCAGCTCTGCTTTACCTGTCTCCCCTCTTTCTTAAACTTACAGAAAAGTTGCAAGAACAGTAAAAAAGAATCTTTTTTCCTTGACTATTTGAGAGTAAGTAGGTGACATGATGTACCACCAATCCTGAATACTTTAATGTGTGTTTTTGAAGACCAAAGACACACTTACACCTGTTCAAAATACAACCATAAGAAACGAGGAATTTAACATTGATACATCACTACTATTTCATTCTCAGACTACTTTCAAGTTTCACATTTTGTCCCAATAATTTTTTCTTAGCCATGGGATCCAGTCTAGTATCAAGCATTGTATTTATAGCTCTTGTCTCTTTGTCTCCTTCAATCCTTTGTTCTTCAGTCTTTCCTAGACTTCATTGATTTTGAATGTTTTGAAGATGACAAGTCCAAATATTTTAGTAGATTAACTTTATAAGCTATGCATCTTAGACAAGAATATCCAGAAGTGATGCTACATTCTTCTCTTGAACCTATTAGAAGGCATATGATTTCAGTTTTTCTCATTATTGACGGTGTTAACTTAACTTTGATCACTTTATTGAGATGGTGTCTCTCAGGCTTTTCCACTGTAAATTTACTCTCCCCTCTCCCCTTTTGTAATTAATGAGTATTTTATGGTATGATACTTTGAGACTATGTAATTTCCTATTCATCATCAAACTTTCAATTTTTTTATTTCTTCACATATCAGAATGGATCCATGGATTCCTATTTTCTTCAATGGATTATAATATATTATTATTTGTCATCACATTTTGGTACTTAACTTGTTTGAGATTTGGCCAGTGGGAATCCCTTTGAACAAGCTTCTGTTTACTTTTGATATGCCCCATCATTTTTGAAGCAATGCCTTATTTTCTGTTACAACAAATTGCTCCAGGCTCATCTTTTACTTTCCCTATCCAGCTCTGGAATCAGCCACTCTTCCAAGGATCCCTGACTCCTTGAAGCATAAAATGGTATTGAGGAAGAAAATCTAGTTGCTCAATGAGCCTACTGGTTTTGCGGCATCTCTGCTAATCAGAGGGAACACACACATACATTTATATCTAGGTTTCTAAGTATATATTGATAACCATGAGTTCATATCAATATCTTCAATTCCAATCCACACGGTTCATTCTAGTTTTCTTCCTTTCCATACTGGTAACTTAGTGAGAAAACTTGGATTCCATTATCCTCATTTATTGTTTGACCAACCCCCCATATGTAAACAATTTCCTTTTGTCCCTACCACCCAATTCCCCCAGTGTGGAAACTATCCTCACCTCTGACACTGTAGAAGGTCAATTATGTTGGATTATGTGGCTCCAAAGCACAAGTTCTTGATATAACTCTGTTTTCTTGTGGGTATTAGCCTATTTTAAATGGGATTGCTTGAAGATCTTGGTTTAGTTAAGATGTGGCCCCACTTAATGAGTGTGGGCCTTAACCAGATTCCTGGAGTCCTATATAACAGAAGGAATTTAACCACAGAGAAAGAGAAGACCAAGGGGAGAAGCCAGTATCTGGAAGTCAACAAAACTCAGAAGAGAAAGAAGACATCACCATATGACAGAAAAGCCAAGGAACTCAAAGATTGCTGGACAGGCAGAAGCTACCAATCTCAGGAGGAAGCAAGCCTTTTAGCTTCTGAAATTGTGAGCCAATAAATTCCCATTGTTTAAACCAATTCATTGCGTGGTATTTATCATAGCAGCCTGGTAAGCTAAGATAAATGCCCCAGCTGGGCTGCCCGCATGTGCAGGTGTCCTCTTTGTCCACTTCGGGTTTTGGCATCCCAAGCCATGCCACACTTTTGTACCAACACCTGCCTTCCCTGGCTTGGGCTCAGCCTCTGGACCCACTGCTCCAACTCCACCAAATAGCTTTGGGACTGAATTGTATGGGAAGGAAAGGGAAAGGAGGAGAAGAAAAGGAAAGGGAAGAGAAATGGTGGTAAAGAGAAATAAGAAAGGAAACCTGGTTTTCTTTCAAAATATAGTTTTTCTTTCCCAACTGTTTGTCATTGATTTGCCACTGCCATTAGTGCATCCTATAGGCACTTTAAAACCACACATCTGGGGAAGCAGATGTGGCTCAAGCATATGGGCATTCGCCTACCACATGGGAGGGCTCGAGTTTAGTTCCTGGTACCTCCTAGAGAAGACGAGCAAGGCAGCAAGCTGGCACAACGGGCTGGCACAGCGAGCTGATGCAACAAGATGATGCAACAAGGGGACACAAAGAGGAAACACGATGAGAGACACAACAAAGCAGGGAGCAGAGGTGGCTCAAGCAATTGAATGCCTCTCTCCGACATGGGAGGTCCCGGGCTCCGTTCCTGGTGCCTCCTTAAAGAGAAGACGAGCAGACACAGAGAGCGCACAATGAATGGACACAGAGCAGACAGTGAGCACAAACAACGTGGTAGAGGGGGGAGAACAAATAAATAAAAATAAATCTTAAAAAAAAAAAAGAACAAAAAACCCACATATCTGAAACTACTCATATTTCCTTTTCAGTAAAAACCTTTCTTTACTCTCCTATCTGCACATGGGAATATAAATGACTTGTGCCTTCTGGAGGATGATTTGGCAATATGTTGCAAAAGACTTAAAAAACACATTTCCTTTGACCCCAAATTACACTGTTACTAAGGAAATAATTAAATCTGTACATAGATATTCACCTTCAAAGATATTCTTTACAGCTAAAATGGAATCATGCAAAATATTTAGCACCAATGGGACAGATTGAGTAAATTGTGGTAAATCCATAAGGTGGAATTCTACGTAATGAATAAAATGATGCTGAATTACAATTATTGATGTGAAAAGATATTCATTTTATATTGTTAATAAAAAAAAGTTATAAAATGGAATGATTCCAATTTGTGATTAAAAATGTTAAAAATTTAAAAATATTTAAATTTAGGAAAAAGAAAAAAACACTTGGCAGGGTATGCCAAAAGGGAATATTAACAGTGAGATAGATTATGGACATCTTGAAGAATTTTTTTTCTTTAACTGTGCTTTCAGGTTTTTCTTCAACAAATACTTTTTATTTATACAATAATAGCTATAAAAAGAAAAAGACCCATGTCCTTGTCCTGACCTTGCCATGTCTGTTCATGGTACAGCCATTCTTGAAGTCACCCAGCAGTAAGCCCTTTGAAGGTTCATTGACACTTCCCTTTCTTTTGCTTCATCTCATCTGTCACAGAGTCATGTTGAGTCTCCTTTCACTTTATTTCTTGGGTCTTTCCCTTTCTTTCTGTTTGCTTGCCACTATGCCAGCTCAGCCTTATCACTGCACACCTGTGCTATTGCAATAGTTGCCTTGTTGCAAACTCCCTAATCTATCCTGGACCAGACAGCCAGATTAATCACCATGGAGCAGCTCTTTGATCACATTGTTCCCCTGCTCAGAAGTCTTCAGTGACTCCAGATTCCTTATCCTAGCCCTCCACAACTTGGACTCAGCCAGTTTTGCCTTGGGATAGTTTCACATTCAAACTCTGTTCTCTAATAAGTGTGCTCTAACTTTACTTTCTTTGAACATACATTGCATTTTCCTGCTTCTGTGATTTGCTCAATTTGTTCCTGGAATTTCTTTTCCCTACATACTTGTTCTTGCCTCATTCCTTCAGTGCCCTCATCTCTTCTATGATGCCTTTCCCGGTTGTCCCATGTCTGAAAAACTATAGTATTTTGTACCCCTCCCATTTTATACCCCATTTTCAGCACTCTCTTCTTTCAGTTGGGCCAATTTTCCCCCTGTGGTAGAGTCAATTCATTCCAGAACCTAAGCCTTCTTCCGTGGAATTCCCTTCCTTAGCTCTAACATCCTGTCCATTTCATTCCCTAATCTATGTTGGAGAAAACCAGACATGAGGTCATAAGAATTGGATTTGAATCTTCTTACTCTTCCTCTTTGAAATTGTCTCCTACTCAACACATTAAAACCTAGTTTCTGAACCTACTGAAATCCTATAAAAATTGAACCAGCAAATGATCTTCAGCTGCTAAGTCCACTAAGTTCATGTCTGTGAGGGATTTAGCCTATCAGAGCTGACTCTGCAACCAGATAGACTAGGGTTTGAGTCTAGGCTTCCCCTTGTACTAGCTCATCTTATACAAGTTATATAAATTCTTTAAGGATTAGCTTCTTTGTGCTTTAAGTGGAGAAGAATAATAGTGCCTACTTCATAGGAATGTTGTAAAATTCAAATGAGGTAATGTTTTAGAATGTTTGCATAGGGCTGTACAGCAACAAAGCGCTCTGTGAATGTTAGCTACTGTTATTATTTACACCATTAAATCGAAGATCATTGCACTGGCTTCTGCCTATTCTTTACTCTCGCTTGTTATTGAAGCCCCTCCCTCCTTTCCATGTACTTTATGCTTCAATTAGAGTAGGCTGCATATAGTTTCCCAAATACATTCACTAGATCCCATCTCTGAATTTTTGTGCTCACTCTTCCTTGGACCACAAATATCCTTAATTCATTTCTTGTTTGGTGGACTCCTATTCCTATTTTGAAACCGAATTCATATTTTACCTCCTAGAGGAAGCCTATCCTCTTCTTCCCAAATAGAGTGATTTGTTTTCTCCCCTGTCCAATCTTTGTGTCTCATGTATATTTCCCTGTTGCACTTATCTTATTTGTTCACATTGTCAATCCTTTCCTCCAACTGTAAACTCTGCTACTCTGCCTCTATTTCTTTATTCAGTACCTACCACAGTGAGTGGCATATATTAGGCACTCAAAAAACATTTAGTAAATGAAAAATATGGGAGGAAGCCAAGCTCAGAAATAACAGAGACAGGACTTGAAATCAGGACTCCTTATTTCTAATTCCATGTTCTTTCACCAATAGCCCCCCAAAGTCACAAACACATTGAGTCAGTTTTGCAGGCTGTCATCTAATGTCTCATGGCCTTGGACTGACCCTGAGAGTGAGATTTACTGCCTAGCATTCTAAAGGCTTTAAACTCCTGCTCATCTCAATGGAGTTCCATGAAGGAGGGACCAAGGAGCCTTAGAAAACAGTGAGGATGGGGCAGATTATTAGGCTGCAGGCAGGAGCCTCCAAACACCCCATCAAAACCAAAACAAAAGCTCTTTTTAAAAGCTCAGTAAAAAAAGAAAGACACTTTAAAAATTTGATATTAATGTGATCTCCAGGCTGTGTTTATTGAAACAATCTTATGTCTATAATCAAAACAATGTTTTATCATTTCCCCTCCAGGCTGGTCACAAGCTACAAACTAGATCATTTGACACATCTCTTGCACACTTGAAACCCAAATTGAAACTCTGCCATTAACTGTAAAAAGAAAAATAACATTTCAAAGCCCCACATATATATTTTTCTGATTCATCCTTTTGATATTTTACTTGGACCAAAACCCAAATTCACTTGGTTTCCTCCAAGCACATATTTGGGCTACTTCCATCATTGTTCTTGGAAACGATCTTTCCTTTTGACATACTGTACATTCGATATACAACCTGGTCAACACCATTACAGTCCAAGCATTCACTCCCTTGTGGGCTGTCAGAAGCATCTCTAAAATATTGTGTCTCCACGTAGGTTGACCAGCTGCTCAGTTTTGCAATGTTCTTGAAAACGTGCATGTCTGTTTATGTTAGCATGTGTGGGTTTTGTGTCTGCTGGGGAAAATGCTGGGTAAGCATGTTTTTCAGAAGGCTTTGGAGAATTTCTGCAGTGTGTTTGATGATATGAACAAATGTCAGAACATGTTTGTGGAAGATATGTGTATATGGTTTCATTTATCTGAGGGAGTATCCTAAGTATAGGAGGAGTCTGAGCATGGAGAGGCACTGCATCTCGTTGGCCATGTAGACAGGGAAGATTTGTTAGGAGAATAGGAAAAGCTCATCAAAACCAGGAAAGATTTCACCTTATTTTCTGACAGTGAGAAGAGTAAGTTTGTTCCATTATTGTGGGGTTTGACCAGAAACTGGAGCAGCCCATCTAAAGCATGAGCAGAAAGAATGGAGCCAACTCTGCTTAATGCCAAGCTCCTTTCTTTCCAGGTCATTCAATGGGTCAGCTGCCACCACCAAGCAGAACTCAGATCCTCTGCATTACCCATCCTCAGCCCAAGCTCCCTTCCACATCTGGTCCTGACACTATTAACCTTTTCCGTAACTGGTCTTGCCCCATCACGCTTATTCTTAAGTACCCTTCCCCCTTCTCCCCTCTTTTTCAGGCTTATCTCTGTTTGTTATTGGTTCAGGCAATCTTCTTCAATGCTCTCAGTCTGTTCCACCTTAACTAACCCCATCCTATTTTATTTTTGTCCTCATCTTTCCTCTTGTTTCATGTCTCTGCTCCATCTTTAGGATCTGCCTTCCTCATTCCTGGCTGCTCATCTTCCCTGCCCTCCCTTCCTTCCCACAAGCTCTGGATCTTTACTATCAAATGGGAACCCAGGAAAATTGTTGACTGGTAAGAAAGACCACAACCCAGAAGACTGGATAAAATTAATCCTCTGTTGGGCAGGAACACTTGGAAGAATTAAAATCCTTTCAACTTAAGCTGTTCTTAATTCAAAATAGGAGAATCAGAGCCAATTAAGCAATGATGCTGTCTCTGGCATATTGCAGTGCATTTTAATAAATGTTACAGCTGGATATAATGACCAGATGACTTTTGAGTCCTCCCAATTTTGAGATTCTATGGATTGTCAAATATTACAGCTGTAATGTTTTAAAATAATATATTTGTATTCAGTCAAAGGTGTTATATCTGTCTGTTCTAATTGTGTTATAGGACAAATTTTTATAGTCTGCTTGAAGAAAGAAGGGCCAGCCATATTCTAAGCTCTGTGGTTTTATTCGACCAGACATTGCTTACCTTTCTTCGTGTTTTTGCTATAGCCAGAGCCAGGGAAATCTAGCACATCCAGAACTTTCAGAAAGGCCAGAGTTGCTGCTTTCCAATTCTTCCCACAGTTTAGGGAGGAGATGAGATATCAGTGCTCTTATTCCAGCGTTGCCACACCTCCAGAACACCATGAGGGAATTTGAGAATGGCCCTGGCTGAAACTTCAGTCCCACCTTCAATGTCCTCATTGTCTTGAAAAGCTCTACTGGGCCCTCCAGTTTGTCAGCCCAAGTAAATGTGTACCAATGGATATCGGAATCTCATCCAGGAAGATCCTCTATATCTTGAAAGGCATCTTCCTGGGATCTTTCCACCAGAATCCAAGTTGCTACAAGGTATGGGACAGTATATAGTTTTTGGCTTAACTGACCTGGTGAGGATCCACTTAGAGGATTCTTATCTGATTGGTTAATTTATTCCTGTGAGAAGGTCCTTGTAGCAACTCATTGAGTGTTCATATTAAACTCGATCTTGGATGAGTGACTATGAGATATCCCTCCTTTAGAGTGACCAACTGTCCAGTTTTAACCAGGGCTAAGGGGTTTTCTGGGTTGTGGGAATTTCAGTGAATAAAATCAGGACACCCAGAATAACTTGGTCACCCTACCCAAATTTAACTTTTTGGTCTTCTGATTTTTTTTTTCCCCACTGCAGAGAGTGAACTTCCTGCCAGCAAGCACATTTACACCTTGGTTGCAGAATGGTCTTGGGAGTCTTGACCTCGGCTGCCAAGGGACTTGTGGGTTTGGTGAGTATGAGGGCTGCAGCTGCACATCTGCGAGGACAGGCCCTGAACCTGCCTTCTAAAGGTAGCGTCCTAGGATTTGGCACATCCACCCCCCAGGGCCAAGGGTCTCCCAGTCATGGCTTGTGATTGGCTCCCAAGTTGAATATCTATGCTCAGATCTCTTGAAAAAATCTAGACAAGTCCAAGGCCAGGGCCCTTCCTTGGTCAAATTCCTTTCCTTCTGGGTTGGTTTCTATCCCCCAACCCATGCCCAAGTCTGTAAGCTTGGACAATGGGCAAAGTCAGCAGTGATGGGGTTAAAGCCTCCTTGCCTGATCACCCTGCTCTTCTCCTCCCTGAAGCCCTTGAGCCACAGCATCTGGAGAGAGGGTGGTATGGGAAGCCCTCAAGCCTTTGGGTCCTCACTGCCCAACAGTCTATGTGGCATGTGGCTTTTGATGTGAGAAGCTGCATATGGGAGGTCATTGTGTTGTGATTTGCTAGGTGCTAAACTTCAGTGCTCAGAAAAGCCAAGACCTCATGGACTCACCTAATTATAGCTGCTGGTCAGGAAACCCACTCATGCAGCCACAGATATCTGGAGGCAGAAACTAAACTTCTAGGAGGTCTATGTAGCATGTTCAGTGCTGGGCATTTGCATATATTTACTCATTAATCCTCTCATTGAGCAATAGGTGATGTTTTCTCCATTTCACAGACAAAGAGTCCAGGACTTAGAGATTAAATGCCCTGTCCAGTGCCAGAAAGTGAGTAGAGAAGCTAGGCTTTGACACCAAGTTTTTCTGACTCAGTCCAAATACCAGTTTTCTTCTTCTGATGTCTCATGGCTTAACAAGCTCAAATACATGACATACTCTTATCTCAAAGACTTCATCTTCTGTGAACTCAAAATTAAGATGGATTGATTGTAAAAAAAAAATGGCCACAAATTCTTCCCATCCCTGCATGCATATTCCATACAATGTGAGTTGATTGTTTCTCCTATAAGGAGGTAGGAGCTCTGTCTTCACTCCTTGGATCTGTCCTTGGCCATTCAACTTGCTTTGGCCAATGGGTCATTAACAAATGTGAAACAAGGTGAGGCTTGAAAGTGCTTGTGCACTGGGGCTTGCCTTCTCTTGCTGTTGGGGAACTTCTCCTTTACTATGTGAAGCAGCCAGTCAAGCATGCCTGCGGCATATGGTTTAGCCAACAGCCAGCACCAACCTCCAGAAATGTGAGGGATGCCACCTTAGTCCAACCAGCTCCCAGTGACTGCAGTTCCAGCAGTGACTCCAGCAGAGACCAAGAGAAGAACCACTCTATTACTTAATTACTTGCAGATCTGTGAGCTAAAAAAATAACTGGGATGCCTTGTTATACAGGAGTAGAAAACATACAAAAGTTAACCCTTTCCCTTGGACATATGAGCAGCAAATGCACATGCATGCACACATACACACATGTAATAGATAATCTTTTGTGACTTAGCTATTTTGTTATTTTGCACTGCACAAAAGAGAGAAGGCTCACTGCTAAATCCTCAGAATGTCCCACGTGGATGGCTGAGCCTTCATGTCCTGTCTTTCTCCCTCTTTCTATTACTTCCCATTATCGTCTCATTTCAGACCTTGTGTCTGACATTGCTGTGTTGGGTTGGGGTGGGAGTGGGAGTGTAGTGCTTCCCTAGGACTATCACCCTTCTATGGATATTGAAGTACCAGTTCTCTGGATCATTCTTAGGCTTTGCAAATTCCATAGCCTCAGAAGTTTCCAGAATTCACTGTTTCCCTCCTTTACTTCTATCTGTTGAAAGCAGGGTTCAGGGTCTCATTGTTTTCCTGGGTGTTTGGTGATGGTGGTGGGATTGGTTTGCTACATCTTGGAGAGGGGGAGTGGAAGTGAGAGAAAAATGAGCTGTAGTCCATGAAAAGTGATGGGGGTGGGTTAGAAAACGTTGAGGAGCTTCCACTTTAGGGAGGAGTTGGTTGGTACACGAAAGTGAGGATTAATTTCTTCATAAATACTAATCCTGCCCTCCTCTCATCTACTTTACAAGAGACATTTCTATTTTTCTTATTAACGTAACAGAGACCTTATTTCTTATAACCTACAAATGCTGGGCTCAGAGAAGGAAGCAAAATAATCCAGAATTAGAAAACAGAACCCAGTTCTCCTGACTTTTAGCCAATGGTACAGCAATTGGTCGTTATCCTTCTTTGAATATATCCAACAAGGTTTCAAGAAACTTAAACACCTAACATCTGCATATCAATTTATCTTCTTTTATACAAGAACTAATTGAATCTCATAAGCCGACTTTCTCAAAATCACAGAGTCAAGGAATGATAGACATAGGCACAGACTCACGCCTGTGGACTCTAAGGTTGCTGCTCTTTTCAGCTACTTCAAGCATTATGGCCCTTTTGACAGTCTCTGCAGACAGAGCTCCACCTGCTTACATCAGACAAGATGCAGAACCAGTAAATTAGGGATAAGGGGGTAAATCCCCATTTCATCGGTTGCTTTGGTCCTGAATGTGTCCCTGGGGTATGAGCAAAGGAGGTGAACCTTCTTGGGTCCTGTCTTTGGAGGTTAGATCCTGGGAGTCTGGCTTCCCTCGTATGAGCTCTGAAAGTGATTCTAGCTCTTGAAGTTAAGGATCTCCAGAGCTTCCTGGTACTGCCCCAATCAAATGCAAGACTCTGGTATCAATGCTTTTGTTGCCTGGTATTCTAAGGGATTAGAGAATGTAAGACATTTGCTGAATAGTGGACATTAGGTACAAAATAATTCAGGCAGCCAAGTGCAGCCCTAGAAATGCTTTCTGCAGTCTGGGAAAAGGAAGTGGTGAGTATTTGTATCCTTGGGGCCAGGTATAGCAGGGGCATTGCAGGGTGCTCGGAGAACAAGGCATCAGGTGTGGGCCTCGTATCTGTCAGTCCTGGCCCTCCAGTCTCTGTGACACCCTAGTAGGGCAGTAGTGTCCAGCGACCTCCTCACACTCACATTCCTGCTGTCTGCTGAACCCAGCCCAGCTGAGCTTGGCCTGCTAACTACCCTGCACACCAAGCACATTGAACTGCCTGGAGAATGCAAGGGTTGAGGCGAAGACCTGCTTGGGTTTATTATCATTTGTTTTGTTATATTTATTTAATTGCATTTGAAATTTCTTCTTTATTTTCCTTCCTCACTATTGGGATGGCTTGTGGCAAGTCTTTTTAGCATCACACCTGATTATACTATTTTAACATTCTCCCTCCACTTCCAAAGCACTGGCAAATATTTTTTTAAAAACTTGATGGGATTAAAACTAAGTTGACCGGGGCGGATATGGCTCAACTGGTTGGGCGTCCGTCTTCCATATGGAGGGACCTGGGTTCGATCCCCGGGACCTCCCGGTAAAATAAAAAAAAAATAAAAATAATAAAAAAATAAAAAAAAAGAAATCATCTAACTTTAAAAAAAAACAAAAAAAATCTAAGTTGACCAGATGGCTTCTCTGCACCTAATTTAGCACAGTCCAGTGGTGCCAGATTTCTAGGGCACAGGGACCCATTATTCCCTCACTCACTTTCTTGAGCAGCTCTACTCTGTTCTTTCTTTTATATTTATCAAATCTGGAAACGGATTTAAGGAAATGGACACATGTTACAAAGCTAAGAGGAGCCTTGGGGCTTTAGAATTTGGCAAAGAAATGCAACAATGTGCTGGGGAGAGGCCCTAAGTGGTGTGAATGGGTCATCTCTTCACTCTTGAGTTCTGCTTCCTAAAGCTCAGCCAACGAGGAAGGTAAATGCACTGGGACTTTGAGGCTGAACCTGGATTTCATGTTGTGTCCCTGTTGTGTTCATTGTCCA
The DNA here is from genome assembly GCA_026826555.1 of Tolypeutes matacus. Classification (NCBI taxonomy): domain Eukaryota; kingdom Metazoa; phylum Chordata; class Mammalia; order Cingulata; family Chlamyphoridae; genus Tolypeutes; species Tolypeutes matacus. Next base: position 6,855,710 of record JAKSZT010054226.1, read on the forward strand.
AATTTGTTAAAGGGTATGGGAATTTCTTATTTATCACTCCAATTCATCTATCTTTTAGCATTTCCTCAGTTTCTCTAATGTGCTAGACACTGAAATAGATTCTGGGGCTATCATAGGGAATAAGACAGGCCATCCCTGCCCTGTGAGAACCTATGGACAAGTTTTGGGGAAAATATTAAATAAAGGCAGTCCAGGTGTTGCTGAAACCTCTCCTTTTTCGCAAAGGGGAGTCTTCACTAGCTTACAAGGCAATCAGGAGATTCTGACCCCTCTGTCTCTCTCTTGAAATATCCTCATTCAGGCTTACAAGCTTGTGGAACTCTCTGTTTTAGTTGAAAGCCATGAATGACCCAGCAACTTTGCCCACCTAAGGAGCTGAAGCCCACCTCTCCAGTGCATTGCTGGGTCCTAGAAAAGGGCAAAGAAGAACATCACTTTCTGTAGCTACACAGTCCTGTCAACTTCCACCATGTACATGCCATCTATATTACCTTGGGTCCTCCTTCTGATCTGGCTGCCCTGATGACAAGTTTACATTTGTATTCACAAGTATCCCTTCTTCAAGTCTCTTAATCTGACAGCCCTCTCACACCTTTTCCCTGATAAAATCTTCCTCCTCCACAAGTGGAGGCTTTAGGCTCTCCCTTGAGTTTCAGCCTCAAATAGCACCCCCTATATGGGTACAGATGTTCACTGACTCCAGGTTTCTCAGGCTCCAGGAATGAGTGGGGGTACAAGTGGGTCTTGCCTCTACCACTGAAATTTGTTGGCCTCTTGGCTACCTCACTAAGTGGCATGCTAACTAAACATATCACTCTAAGATAAACATCTGCTTTTCTTAGAGCCCAGATGGTCATATCCCATGCTAGGAACCTAATATGTCTATATTAGCAGGTCTTTCTAGCTTAGACCTTTAGGTATAATGGGTCTCCATGAGTGGACTAAAAGGTTCCAAGCTCTTTTCTGTTCTGCTCAAAACCTGGTAGCATCACACTACAGTGACTGTAGTTTTTAATGGTTATTCTGAGTTATTCTATTTAATGATCTTTAATCTTGGGAATGATCCCAACTCTGATTAAATTATTTTGCTTTCTGATCTCTCTCTACAGGGAAGAGGGGAGTCTGGTAATTTGTTTCACCTCAACTAATATGTACAAGTTAGAACCCAAATGAAATATAGATAGATAGAAATCAAAGGAAAAATACAGGGTTCCATGATGTACACAGCTGGGCATGCCAGATTTGATCTGGCAAGAGAAGGAAGGATTTCCTTAGGGAGCTGAGATATAAAAGGTAATTAATGGACTTCCACTTCCATTCAACATGGAGTAAAAGAGATGAGAGAGCAGCATAGACAGAGAATTCTGGAGATATGCAGAGACTTCCTTTCAAATATTCAGTTATGTACTGATCAGACAAAGCATGTGTCTTTTCCCAGGCATCTGGAAAAGAACCACCATGAAAGGATTAGAAGGAACAGTAAGTGGATGTCACATAGGGTCAGAGTATTGCATGTTTCCAACAACCACAGTGGAAAATCTCATAATTTAAAGGACATGAGTTAGAGTTCTAAAAATTGTCTTGCTTCAATAGTGGCAATATTAACCCTAGACCAAATGTGGCTTTGGTCTCAATTAACAAAGTTTGAAAGTAACCCCTAAAAGTATCAAACTGTTTCTAAGTAACTTAGCTATATCCCAGAAGCAAGATTAAGAATATTTATAGGAATTCAAAAATATCCAGCATAGAACAAGGGAAAACTCACAATGTCTGGCATCCATTAAAAAATTATTAGGTATGGGAAAAAAAAATCAGAAAATATAACACATAATGAAGTAAAAATCAATTTAAAGTGATACAGAAATAACATAGATGATAGAATTAATAGAAAAGGACATTAAAACAGTGTGACTGTATTGCATATGCTCAAGAAGGTAGTGAAAGATTGAATATGTTAAGTAGAAACATGGAGAACATAAAAAAGACTCAAGTCAAATTTCTAGAAATGAAAACTGCAGTGTCTGAGATGAAAAATACACTAGAAGGGAATAATGGCAAATTGGATATCGCAGAAGACAAGATTAGTGAACTTAAAGAAATAATAATAGAAACTATACAAAATGAAACAGTGTTAAAAACTGCTGAAAAAGATAACAGACCATCAGTGAGCTGTGGGACAACTCAAATAGACAAGTATCTGCATAATGGAATCCCCTAAAAAGAGGAGAAGAGGCAGACAGAAACAATAAATAAATAATGGCAGAAATAATTTTCAAGATTAATGAAAACTACAGACACACAGATCCAAGAATGTCAACAAGTCCTAATCACAAGTAATATGAAGTAAATTACACAAAACAAATATTAATCAAAATTTTGAAAACCATTTATAAAGAGAAAATCTTAAAAACAATAAGAGTAAATAGACACACCACAAATAGAGGAAGAATTATAAAGGCAGTTCTCTCTAGAAACATTGCAAAGTACAGAAAAAGAGTAGAACATTTTTAAAGTACTGAGAGAAAAATGTCAACCTATAATTCTTTATGCAGCAAAAATATCTGTCAAAAATTAGGGTGAAATAATTTTTTTTTTCAAATATAAAAAACTGTGATAAATAATCACTAACAGATCAGCACTGCAAAAAAATTTAAAGGAAAATCTTCAAGCACAAGGAAAATTATACTAGGTAGAAATCTGAATGTGCAAAAGAATGAATAGCATCAGAAATGGCAACTTATATGGGTGAATATGAAGACTTTTTTCTTATTTTTAAAATATATTTAAAAGTAATTGACTGTTTACATAAAAATAATAACACTTTATTGTGAGATTATAACATACAGAACATACACAACTCATAACATATGTAGAAAATGTATAACAACAATAGCACAAAGATGGGAGGGGAGAAATGGAAGAATATTGTTGCAAGTTTCTCATATTATACATGAAGTTGTATAATATTACTTGAAGGTAGGCTGTGATAAGTTAAAATACATATTATATGTGTTCATCAATTGTAACAAATGTACCACACTAATGAAAGATATTGTTAATGGGGGAAAGTTTGGAAAGGGGAGGGAGTGCTGCATATGGGAATTCTCTATATTTTCAATGCATCATTTATGTAATCTAAAACTTCTTTAAAAATAAAAAAATCAATGTTATTACGGTAAAAATGCGTATTATAAACTCTAAATACATCTCTTAAACATGATGAAGAATCATAGCTAAAAAGCAAAGAAAGGAGGTAAAATTGGATCATAAAAATAATAGAAAGGAGGGTAGAATAAAGGAAAAAGAACAAATTGGGACAAATAGAAAACAAACAGTAAGATGGCCGATTGAAATTCAACTATATAAATAATCATGTGAAATGTAAAAGATTTATGCACTTTAATTAAAAGGCATAGAATAGAAGTAGGTGTGGTTCAGTGGTTGAATGCCTGTTTTGCATGTACAAGGTCCCAGGTTCATTCTCCTGTACCTCCTAAAAAAAAAAAAAAAAAAAAAAGGCACAGAATATCAGTGTGGTAGTTTGAGGCTTTTGTGGATCCCAGAAAATTATGTTCTTAAATTGGTCCATTCCTGTGTGTGTGATCCTACTGTGAACCTTTGATTAGATTAGATTCAGTTAAGGGTCATTTGATTAGATTACTCCACTAAGGTGTAGCCCAGGGTGGGTCTTAATCCTCTTACTAGAGTCCTTTATTAACTGGATTTAGCAGAGCTGCAGAAACAGAGAGAAACCTCCAGAAACTAAGACAGAAGCCCCAGGAGACAGAAACTGAAATCAACAGAACACAGAAGCTGAGAGGAAGCCAAGAAGCTAGAAGCTGAAAGCAACAAGCCCCAGAGGAGAGGGGAGAGACAAGTGGACACCACCATGTGCCTGATCACCCACTGCTGCAACCTGGGGAGAAAGCATCTCCTGATAATGCCTTGATTTGGACACTTTCATGGCCTCAGAACTGTAAGCTTATAAGTTAATAAATCCCCATTGTAAAAGCCAATCCATTCCTGGTATATTGCCTTGCCAGCCTTTAGCAAACTCAAACAATCAAATAACATAAGAATAAAACTCAACTTTATGCTTCCGAGAAGAAATTCATGTTAAATATAAAAATGATCAAAAGTAAAAGGATGGAAAAGAATATGTAATGCTAACGCAAGTCAAAAGAAAGCTGGAGGGCTGTATTACTGTCAGATAACATAGATTTAAAAGAAAAATATATTCCAGGGATAAAAAATCTTCATTTCATAATAATTAAGGGGTCAATTCAAGAAGACATCACAAATCTAAATGTTTGTGAACCTAATAACACAGCTCCAAAATACATGAAACAAAAACTGATCGAACAACTAGGAGAAATACACAAATCCAATGTTATATCAAAGATCTCAACACCTCTTTGTCAACAAATAACAGAACAAGTAGACAGAAAATCACTAAAGGTAATGAAGACTTGAAACACACTATCAACCAACTTGATCTATTCACTGAAAATACAAAACAATGCTGAGAGAAATTAAAGAAGACTTAAGTAAATGAAAGATATATGTTGTTTATGTGCTGGAAGACTAAGTAGTGTCTAGAATTCAATTCTACCCAAATTGATCTATAATTCCAGTGCAATTCCAGTCTAAATCCCAGCAGGCTTTTTTGTGTAGAAATTTTCAAGCTGATTTTAAAAGTCATTGGGGAATGTAAAGGACCTGGCATAGTTAGAACATCTTTGAAAAAGAACAAAGTTGAAAGACTTACACTACTTACTTCAAGGCTTATTATAAAGTTACATTTTTACTGTCTTAGTATACCAGGCTGCTATGACAAATATCATACAACAGAAATGTATTGGCTCAGTTTCAGAAGCTAGAAGTCTAAAAGCAGGGCATCAACAAGGCCATGCTTTCTCCCCCAAATCTGTAGCATTTTGGTGCTGGCTTGCCACAATACTTGGAGCTCCTTGGCTTGCATCTCTGCCTCTTGTCACATGGCAATATTTCTACTCTTGTGTCTGATATTCTAGTTTCCACTGCTTTCTGGCTTCTTCCTGTGGCCTCTTTATTAGGCCTCCAGTAAGTCAGATTAAGGCCCACCCTGGTTTAGTTTGACACATCTTAACTAAACATAACATTTTCAAAAGGTCCTATTTACAGTGGGTTCACACCCACAAAAGGCAAGGATTAAGATTAAGAACATGTGTTTGTTGAGGGTACATAATCCACCCTCTGAACCCCCAAAATATATGTTTTTCCCCACAGACAAAATACATTCACCCATCCCAATATCTCAAAAGCCTTAAGTCATTGTAATAACAACTCTAAGTACAAAGTCTCATAAAAATCAGTTATGTGATTTTTACCCATAATAAAAAAAAAAAAGAAAAAAAAAATCAGTTATGGATGTAGTTTGCCCCTGGGCAAATTTCCTCTCCATTGTGGACCTGTAGGACAAGTTATTTGCTTCCAAAATAATATGGTGGACAGGTATAGGATAAACATTCCCATTAAAGAAGGGAGACTTTGGAAGAAAAACGGGTCACAGGTTTTAAGGAAGTGCAAAACCTAGCAGGGCAAACTCCATTAGATTTCAAGGTCTGGGAGTTGTCTATGGCTCATTCTTCCTATAGGTCTGCTGGAGCAGCAGCCCCACTCTTCCCCAGTGCTGGGAAAGTGGCCACAATCTTCTTGAATTCTGGGGCCTATACTCCACTGTCTCTGAGCACTGGAGTGGCAGCCTTGTTCTGCGTGAAAACTGAGGCAGACTTCCCACCATCTCCAACATTGGGGTTGGCTGCCAAACTCTTCCAGAACATTAGGGTGGAAGCCCTGTCCCCTCCAAGTACTGAAGGCTGGTCTCCTCCAAGGTCATGGGTGGACCTGCCCTTTGCACCTGCATGGAAAGTAGAGCTTGGCACCAGGAGATCTCTTCAGTCCAGGCCTCTGCTTCCATGGCTTTAGCCTTGAAGTCATTTTCCCTTCAATTCATCTCTTCTCTGTCCTTTCAGTCTAGGATTGCAGAGCTTCTGCATATGTCTAATTTCCTTAGTGAAAGGTTGTTTAGCTACACCTTTGCATGGGGCCCCATTCTCTGGGGGCTCATCTCCCAGGAGCTCAGGGAGGGCTCTGATTAGAGCCACTTCTGCCTCTAGTCTAAGAAAAAAAATCTGGACAGGCTGAGGATTTTCTAAATTATCGATTGCTAGTTCCTTTGTATGTAAAATCCAGTCCTTAATCTATCTCTTTCCTTTTTCATTTCACTATAACCAGCAAGGAGAAACCAGGACATGCTTTCCACACTTAGCTTGAAATCTCTTATATCCAAGTTCATTGCGGTGGCAGTTGGAAGCTGGGTGGGTACCAGAAAATCCTTTTCTTAAAGCTAATCCATTCCTGTGCATGTAAACCTATTGTAGGTGGGACCTTTGATTCAATTACTCCAGTTAAAGTCCTTTGATTAGATTGTGTGACCCAGGTTGGGTCTTAATCCTCTTACTGGACTCCTTTATAAATGGAGGAATAAAAAACCACAGACACAGAAAAAAAGCCACAGGGACAGAGAGAAACCTGAGAGGCTGAGAGAGGTCCTTGAGGCTGGAAGCTGGAATCAGCAGAGAACAATGGCATGGAAAGAGGCCCCCAAGAGGCTGGGAGAGAAGGCTCACAGAGAACAAGAGGCTGAAAGCAACGCAGCCTGGAAGAGAAGACAGGGACTTGCAGAGTTGCCACGGTGCCCTTCAAAGAGAGAGCTCTGCCTGATACCCTGATTTGGACATTTTTCTCAGCCTCAGAAATGTAAGCTTATAAAATAATAAATCCCATTGTAAAAGCCAACTTATTGCTGGTATATTGTTTCCAGTAGCTTCCCCCCTACCCCCAAGATGGCTCCCTCATGTTTGTTTGTTTGTGCTCATTGTTTTGTTTTTATTTTCTTTTTTCTCATTGTCTGCTTGTTTTTTTTCCTTTAGGAGGCACCGGGAATTGAAACTGGGACCTCCCATGTGGGAGCCACATCCACTCCCTGCTCGTTTGTTTTTGCTTGTTGTCTGCTCATTGTTTTTTCTCATGGTCTGGTCATCATTTTTGCTTGCTGTCTCCTTGTTTTTGCTCAATGTCTGCTTGTTGTCTGCTGGTTATTTGTTTGTCTTCTTGTGTTTGAGCCACATCTGTTCCCTCCCAGTAGCTTTTAGCAAACTAAATAATTGCTTACATGTCTTCCTTCCAGCTAGCATCAAAACACAACTTGACCAAATTCTCTGATACTTTATAATAAGGATAGACTTTCTTCCAGTCTCCAATAACACATTCATCATTTCCTTCCAAAGCCTTAAAAGAAGTATTTTTAACATCCATATTTCTACCAATGTTCTCTTCATGGTGAAGTATGTACTCTCTATGATGTTACAGACTTTCTCTATGGCTCTGCCTTATTTTTGAGTCCTCGCAAGAAGCACCTTCAAAATTCCTGTCTCTACCAACAGTCTCTTCAAAGAAATCTAGGCTTTTTCTGCCAAGCACCTCAAGATCCTTAGAGCCTCTTACCCATTACCTCAATTCCAAAGCCATGTCCACATTGTTAGGTATTTGTAATAGCAGCACCCCACTTATGATACCAAAAGTGTCTTAGTTTTCCAGGGTACTGTGACAAATATCACAGAATGGGTTGGCTTAACAACAGGAATCTGTTAGCTCTGGTTTCAGAAGCTAAAAGTGTAAAAGTAAGGTGCTTTCTTCTGGGAGTCTGCAGCATTCTGGTGCTGGCTTGCCACAGTCCTTGGGGTTCCTTGGCTGGCATCTTTGCCTCCATCACATGGCCATCTCTCTCTCCTTGTGTCCGCTCTTCCAGTTTCCACTGCTTTCTGGTTTCTTTCTGTGGTCTTCTCTTTATAAGGCATTCAATAATCCAGACTAAGGCCCAACCTGGTTCAGTCTGATACCTCTTAACTAGAAATAACATCTTTAAAAGCTCTTGTTTATAGTGGGTTCACACCCTCAGGGATGCAGATTAAGAATATGTGCTTGTTGGGACACATAATTCAACATACCACTGTCCCATTTACTTCAAAGTAGACAAATGGATCAGTGGAATGTAACAGAGTCCAGAGATAGATCCTCGCACATGCAATCAATTGATTTCTGACAAAGGAGCAAAGGTAATCCAGTGAAGAAGACATTATTTTAACAAATGGTGCTTGAACAACTGGAAGTCCATATTAAAAACAATAAAAAGGACTTTCATCCATATCTCACAGCATATTAAAAAATTAAGTCAAAATGTATCATAAAACCAAATGTAAAACCTAAAATTATAAAACTTGTAGGAAAAAACTTTGAAGAAAAATCTTTGTGAACTTGGGTTAGGTGAAGTTTTCTTAGATACAAAATAAAAAACATGATCCATGAAAGAATGAAAATGTTAATCTGGAATTCATCAAAATTAAGATTTTTGCTCTTCAAAAGACACTGCTAAGAACTGCTTTTCAAAAGACACTGCTAAGAGAATGAAAAGATAAGCTATGGACAGGGAAAAACATATTTGCAAATTTTATATCTGATAAAGGATTTTTATCCAGGATTTACAAAATCTCTTAAAACTCTATAAAAAGGGGGAACAAAACCAACCCAATTAAAAAATGGGCAAAAGATTCAAGTAGACACTTCACCGAAGAAGATACACAGATGGCAAATAAGCATATGAAGAGAGGCTTAACATCATTTATTACTGGGGAAATGCAAATTGTGGTAGTTTGACACTTCTGTGGACCCCAGAAAATCCTGCTGTTAAAGCTAGTGCATTCCTGTGTGTGTAAACCTATTGTAGATGGCACCTTTTGATTAGATTCAGTGAAGGGATATTCCTTTTAATTAGATCACTTCAGTAGGCATGACCAGGGTAGGTCTTAATCCTCTTACTGGACTTCTTTATAAAGGGAGGAATAAAAAGCCACAGACACAGAAAAAAACTTCAGAGACAGAAGGAAGCCTTCAGAAGTTGAAATAAATGAATCCAGGAGAGAGAAAAGCCACAGACAGAGCAACCAGAAGCTGAAAGCAATGAGGCCCAGAGGAGAGGGGAGCAGATGCTGTCATGTGCCTGATTGCCCACAGCTGCAACTCAGGAAGAAAGGGTCTCCTGATGATGCCTTGATTTGGACACTTTCATGGTTTCAGTACTCTAAGCTTTTAACCTAATAAACTCTATGGTATATTGCTTTGGCAACAATTAACAAACTAAAACAAAAACGTACATTAAAACCACAATGAACTATAGCTACATCTCTATTAAAATGAAAAAGACTGAGCATACCAAGAGTTGACCAGGATATGGAAGAACTGTATCTCTCACATGTTATTGGTAGGCATAAAAAATGTACAACACCTTTGGAAATAGTTTGGCATTTTTGTGAAAAGTTAAACATACAGATACCATATGCCCCAGATATTCTTTTTCTAGTATTTGTCCAATGGAAATAAAAGGATATGTCTTCATAAAGACTTTTACATGAGTGTCATAGCAGCTTTGTTCATTACAGTAAAAAACTAGAAACAACCAGATGTCCTTCAATGGATGAATGGTTAAACAAACTATGGTATATCCATACCATGGAATACTACTCATCAATAAAAAGGAATGGTATATGCAACAACTTGGATATATACAACAACAGTTTTTTTGTATGAACATGAGTTCATAAGAAAAATTCTGTGTTAAATGTTCAAGAATGCAGTTGCTGGGTTGTAGGAAGTTACAAGCTTAGTCTTATGAGAAACTGCCAAATGTGTTCCAGAGTGACTGTACCATTTTACATTCCCACCAGCAATGTGTGGGTGATTCCATTTTTCTTCCAGTTTTTGGTGCTGCCACTATTTTTATTTTAGTCATTTTGATAGTTGTGTGATGATATTCCATTTTGGCTTTAATTTGCATTGGTGTGTGATTGTGGAAAAGAAATTCACTACTTGAAGGAAAACACAGAAGAGTAGTAGATGCTCAGCAAGAAATCCTTTAACTATCCTGTCCCCTCAAGTTGAGGAAGGACCTCATAAAAGTCCTTGAAGGGTAGGTTGAGAGGATGTTCTATGAGGTAGAGCATCTACCGGCCAGGTAGAGTTCTAACAATGTACCTGAAATGTGTGCAGAAAGCTTAAAGAATAAAACCTCCTTTTAAATATTATGAAAATGTATGCAAATTAGTATGTTTATGTATCATAATCATTTATAAAGTAAACGAGGACTTGAATTTTCCTACCTTGCTTTATCAGTTCAATAATCAGCTTAAGAGAGCATTGCTCAAATTTATTCTTCATAACTCTTGTTCTCCGAGATGTTCATAGTAAAAATGGCTTTATGAGAGGTTAGAATACTCATCATATGAAACACTGGAAGATCATTTACTATGTAAGAGACTATAGATATTCAAACTGTGGAATACTTCCCTTTTAGGAGCATTTTCTGAGACTAATGTTCCATGAAATACACTTTGGTGATGCTGACCTAGAGAAAAGCTTATGCTCTGCCAATGTAATTTAAAACTGAGACCAGAAATCAATCAGATGTCAGGGAATAGTTAAGCAGGGTTCCCTCCTAGAGATAGTAAAGATAAAAATGCTTACCTTTATATGTTATTTCTTAACTTTATTAAACAGCTTGAAGAGCAGGGGTCTGTGCTGTGGTGAGCTAGCAGCCAAGGTCAGGTATGGGAAACCCTCCATGCTGTCTGGGAGGTGGTGTCTTGGGGAGAAACCAAATCAGAAAGCCAGGCAGACTGCCCATGAGAAGGCCCCAGGCAGCGAGGAAGAAACTGGGTATGTGCCAGTAGGAAGGAACTGCAGTTTTCATTAAAATTTTTCACAGATGCTATCACCTTTCTACTCTTTGACTTAGAAATTGCAATTGTTCTATATCATGGTAGGAAGAGCCTGGGGAAACTCCCTTTGCCAAAGAGTGCAGGGGTCATAGCTCTTTATGGAGACCAGAGCCAGAGGCATAGGAAGGGAGAGAGCTTTTAAATGTGACCCTGTATAAGCACATTCTCCCTTTCACCTTGTATCCCTTCTTCTGGGTGGAAAGGGCTGTGCATTTTCACCTAGGTAAAGGTCCTGATTTGCTCTGAGATGTTTCTTAGGTGGGAAGCAGTCTCAAGACCATTTGTTTGACTTCTACCTTCTCCATAGACCAATATTGTTTGGAAGTTGCTGGGGATACAGCATTTCTTTCGCTACAGACTCAAGTAACCATCTAGTGATGTCTAGACTATCAAATAGGCATGCCAAGTCCTAGGAGCTCTACCCATGGCTTTTGGACTGGCTTTGGATTTGGTCCATAGGACATGTTGTGGTTGATGGTTGGGTGCTGCTTAAAACAGTTCTTAAAATGTTATCTAGAGGGGATATCAGTCAATTAAACCACAGCCCCTAAAACAAGGGGTCTTCAACTTGCTGTTCAGTAAGTGCTAAAAGCTAGTTGAGGCATTTATGTAGGCCAAATGTCTTCCTTGTGTTCAAAATGAGTTGTGTGCATTTAGAAGGCCATTTCTCAATCACCATATTCCTAGAGACGAAGTTGTAGGTGTTCCAGAGCCAGGATTTCATAAAAATTCCTCCTACACAGAACTGGTTCAAGAGCTAAGTGATGGTACAGGGCAAGATGGCGTTGGTGTAGGAGGGCGCACACTGCAAGCTCCCAGAGCAAGGCGGATTGGGGACGGGGTCCTGCCCGGGGGTCTGTGCTGTGCACGCGTGAAGTGAGAAGCTTGGGACATCTATCTGCGCGGATCGGCGGTGTGGACCGAACGGTGGAGATTCGTGAGTTTTGAGGCTGCCGGTGGAGGTTGGCACAGGCGGCTGAGCCCCGCGGTTAGGGAAAAAAAAATAAAACAGCCATTTGGAGCCGCGGGCGGGGCGGAAAAGTTTTATTTTCTGGGGAGCTGGCTGCCTGGCGCCCCTTGGACCTTGTGTGAACAGAGCAAACGAGCTAGTCAGCACCCGGTGAACCCGAGGGGGGATTTTGGTCGGGCAACGCAGCTGATTTCCCTAGCCACCCAGGGATAAGACCCGGGCCGCTGCGGAGCCAGGAGGAAGGGACACTTCCCAAAGAAGGGAGGGTTCGGTTGGAAGACAGGGAAGGATATTTTATATTTTTAGACATTGATCTGGCTGCCTGCACCGCCCCATAGCTTTGGGGAGCAGATAAGCCGACCTGAAGCAGCATTAGGCTGAGAGCAGACGCGAATCTGCACTCAAACTGATTTACTGAGCAGCCCGGTGACGCTGGAGCTCGGTGCCAGAAGGGGCGGAATCCGCCATCTTTAGCACTCCTCACTGACTAA
>JAKSZT010054226.1:6878044-6906016 GCA_026826555.1 Tolypeutes matacus
GAGATCTGAATAAGCCTGGAAGAGGCAACCCCCTCTCTTTTTATTCATTACAAAGCTCTAGGATTTACATAGGAAGGAAGTGGAGCTGAAATGGATGTAACATCTTTGGATGAAGTGGCCCACTCAGCTGTGGAACAGGCAAAACTACCCAGCCTGGAAGCTCTTTGTCTCTGTGGGTATCAGTGAGTAGTAGGTGAGGGTGCGTGCTGTAAGGCCCCCTTGTCTCAAAGATCTGGAGGCTGGTGGACCACACTAGGTATGAGCAGGTGGCTAATGGGGAAATTTGGTTTGGGAGCTCTGTCCAGCCTTGGAAGCCTTCTCAGAACTGTATTTGATTTGACCCAGAACCCTGGCTGAGATGTCAGAGCTCTGGGACTTAGTAGGCCACTGATCCTTTCTCTGACAAAGCTGGTAAATGGTGTTTCTGACCATTCCTGGCTGTTAGGGAGCTCTGGCAGACTTTTAGAAGCAGCCCACCAGGCAGAGGAAAGACATTGCACACTGTTGTACATTCCATTCCATAAATGGGAACAAAATGTGACAGAATTTGACTTTTTTTCTACCCCTGTGGGACAGGATATTTTAGTTTTGATTATTTACACCCTGCTTCATTCCACAAAGAATATAAGGCAGCTTATACAAATACACATAACAAAAGGAATGAAAATAAATAATTGAATGAGTCAGGGGGATGTGAAAATATGGCTACATAAATGAAGCCATGGGTACGTTCAATACCCAAAAATGTACACCCATAATCTTGTTTGCTTCCTAGAGGTGGGCTGCAAATTTGCACCTACAGTGAAGGAGTGCTAAATTTTAAAATTCTGTAATGCGATTTGTAAAAGCAGTTCCAATAAAAGGATAAATCAATGTAGTTCATGAACTAAACCTAAGAGAATTGTTTTCAGTTTTCTGTATTAACTTTAATATTTTATTTGATTCCTACTAAAATAATATTTGTATCTTATACATAAGTTATAAAACATGTAGTGAACACTCATGAACACACAATTAAACCAAAGGATGAGGACATTTCCAATAATTTCCATCTACTTATGTGCTCCTCCCTTATCCTTTTGCCCTACTTTCCCTTTCCCAAGAGAATCGCAATCCTAAATTTTCTTTATCACTCTGTTGGGGATTGAATCATGTACCCTACAAAAGACATGTCTTAACCCACATTCCTGTGGGTGTGAAACCGTTTAGAAATTGGAACTTTGGAGATGGTATTATTAGTAAGGTATGGGCAAACTGAATGAGAGCAGGTCTTAATACAATATAGTTCAAGTCCTCATAAGCAAAGGAAATTGGATATGAAAGTAGAAGCCAGATATCAGTGGATAGCAGAGGAACAGACACAAGGAGAGAGAGATCACCATGTGATGGAGAATGCTAGACCCCTGTAGAAAGAAAGCCCTGTGGATACCTTGATTTTGAACTTTTAGTCTCCAAATCTGTGTGATGATATATTCTTGTTTTTTAACCCAACCATTCTGTGCTATTTGTCATAGCAGCCCTGGCAAACTAAGACCATGTTCCTTTGCTTTTTTTGTTCGTTTTTTTCCCAAATACATGCATACATAAGTAGTATTTTGTTCAATTCTGCTTGTTTTTCAGATTAAAAAAAAAATTACAGATTGACATCTGGGATTTTTCTCTTTTCCATTAAACATTATGTTTCCAAGATTTGTTCATGTTGTTGAGTGTATAAGTAGTTCATTCTTTTTAACTGCTTTTGTGAATTTGCCACATTTTACCCATTCCCTTGTTGTTGACTTCTAATATTGTGCTATTTTGAACAATAATGCTGAGACCACTTTTGAATATGTCTCCTGGTGCACATATTTAAGAGTTTTGCTAGGATGTTTACCAAGAAGTGGAAATGTTGGGTATGCTTTATAAGATAATGCCAAAATGTTTTCCAAAGCAGTTGTATAAATTTACAATCCCACCAGTAGAGTATGAGTTTCCCCAAATCCTTACCCTTTCCAATATTGACATTGTCAGATGTCTTAATTTTTATATCTAGTGACATAAAATTTATCTCATTGTGGCATTAATTGGCATTACATTGATTAGTAAGGCAGTCGAGAATATTTTCATGTGTTTATTTGTTTTCTGTTTTTCCTCTTCTATGAAATATTCTTTCTATATGCTTTGGGATGGTTATCTTATAGATTCATAAGAATTTTTTATAAATCTTTTCTTTGTGCAACTTTTCTTTTCAACTTATATCTCTTGCTAGGCATTATCATTTTATCTTATTATTTCAATTTATTTCAATATGCTTATTCCTCACAAATCTAAATATGCAGCCCAAGACTTTCTTCTGAGTGTCACACCCACGTATCTAATCACATACTCCATAACTTTACTTGGATGTCCCACAGGATTATCAGGCTCAACAAGAGCTCAAAATTGAGCTCAGCATCTTCCCACCCTGGCTTATTCTTCTCTTTTATTTTTGGTCTAAGAGATATCACCACTAACAACCCAGTTGTCCAAGACCCAAACTTAAGTGTTGTTTTTTTACTTTGGCCTCTCCCTTATATTCTATGTCCAATTAATAAACAAGTGTTAGAGATTCTAATTCCTAACTATCCCATGAATCCATTCCCATCTCTGCATCCCCAGTGCTACTCTTTTATTCAACATTCACAGGAAACCCAAATCACTGCAGGGGCTTCCTAATTTGATTTCTGGCTGCAGTCTTGCTACTCTCTAAATCATGTTCTGTTTTGGAGCCAGGGTGATAACTTCTAAAGCACATTGTGTGGTCACGTAACTCTCTTGTTTAAAACTCTTTAATGGCGCCTAATACTTTCAAAGCTCCAAGCACACTATCGCTCAGAAGACTTTTCATGATCTGATCTCAGTTCATCCCTTGTTCCTCATCTTTTGTCATATACTTTGCCTACTCTGTCCTCCAGCTGTACCAAGATATGGTAGAAGCTGTCTTATCTGATAGGATGAATTAAAACAGTTGAATAAAACAAGTAATCTAACAAATGATGTATACATGTCTTTCATATTTTATTTTAACTCAAAACACATAAATGTATATTTATTCAGCAATGTATTGAAATAAGTCCAAGAACTTTTCCTGGAATATGAGTAAGTTGATTGATTTTCGGAGTCATCTTTCCTGCATAAACCACACCAATAATGGTTAATTTATGATTTCCAGTTACAGTTTATTTAAAAGGTGGAGCTAGAACTTAAGGAAACTTGTGAAGCAGTGTGCGTGCAGAATTCTTCTACATTTTAAAGACTTTTTTCTCCTCCACACTATTAGGACTATTTTGCCCATATCTAATTTGATAGCCTCTTCTTTTTTAGGACTCATCTACATTGAATATTTTCAAAGCATTCTACTTAGAATAAAACAACAACTTTCTTTTTGCAACTATATTTCATCAGTTTACATAATATCTAAATAACTTATATAATGAAAATAACATTAAAACTGATATAAATATATTTGGAAACAAATAAAACTGACCTCTAATAAGCATATAATTCACCCAGTGTAGCATAAGTGCACAGCTCAGTGGTCAATCTGTATTACAAATGAGTGTAAGTGAAGGTTGGTTAAAAGAACATCTACTCTATTTGAAGTTCTTTGAAGTCTCATCTCCAGGGTTTTGCCCAAGCACTTTCTTCTGTCTGAGATTCTCTTTCCTAAGTAAGTTTCCTTCTAAATCTTCTTCAAGACTTGGTTTACATGTCACTGCATCTAATAAGCTTTCTCTGACTTTCCAGGACTAACAGAGGAGCCTTGCTGGGTGCTACCATCTGCTTCTGTTTCCCTCTCTAGGATTTCTCAATGATGGCACTGACATTTTGGGCCAAAATATTCATTATTGGGGTGGGGGGACTGTTCTGTGCATTGTAGTATGTTTAACAGCACCCCTGGGCTCCCCTGGATGCCAGTAGCAACCCCCTACCCACAACATTGTGACAACCAAAAATATCCTCAGACATTGTTAAATGTTCCCTGGGGGACAAAATCATCCCTGGATGTAAACTACTGCTTTAGATTATAAATGCTCATTGAACGACTGAATGGTCTTATTTCTTGGATAGAGTGAATTCAACAAAGCAGCAGATAAATTTAGGAAAGTACTCAGGTGCTGTTTCAGACAAAATTTCTATCCTATAAAATAAATTTCAGAGCATGTTATTTGGAGCAGTGCTGCCAACCTAGGAAGCTGTTACTACTACCTGCAGGAAAAAATGGCTAGTGATTAAAAAAAAAGAAAATTATTGTGTTAGCATATATACAACATAAAATTTCCCATTTAAACCACTTTCAAGTGTATAATTTAATGATATTAATTCCAATGTTGTGCTACCATAACCACAATCCATTACCAATCTTTTCAACACTCCAAACAGATACTGTGTGCCCATTAAACAATGATTTCCCATTCCTCCCCAATCCCTAGCCACTGGTAACCTATAATCTACTTCATCTGTGAATTTGCATATTCTAGATCTTTCATGTAATATATGTCCTTTTGTGTCTGACATTTCACTCAACATGATGTCTTCAAGGTTCATCCATGTTGTAGCATGTATCAGACTTCATTCCTTTTAATTACTAAATAATATTCCATTGCCTGTATATATCACATTTTATTTATCCATTCTTCTGTCAGTGGACATTTTGGTTGCTTCCACATTTTGGCAATTGTGAATAATGCTGCTATGAATATTGGTGTACTGCTAGTGATGTTTTATATTTTCAATTACTCTTTAGCCTGCTGCAAGTATGCCTCTCCTTCATCCTACGATGCCATCTGTCAAAATCTTAGACCCTCCTAGTGGGAAAGATCCACTCTGCCAGTCAACTGAGATCCAGCAACTCATCTCCAAGCAAAATTTCAACTCCATGCCCCTGAAGTGTGTGTGGGAATAAATATATGTAAGGGGGGAGCTGTGTAGTGGGAGGGATGAGTCAGAAGTGCAGTTAGCTAACCCTTCATCCTATTCAACATTCTCTCTGTATCTCATGAACATAAACTCACTCACCTTTTAGGCAGGAACAATCCACAAATCCTTTGCACCATTCTACAACTATCCATTGGACCTTTATTTATTTACATAAAAATATTTTAAGTACCTAATATGTGCCAGGCACTGGATTAAATGATGTCCATTATACATGTGTTTGTGTATTTTGCCTAAAAATAAGTCTAGTTTATAGGACATTAGTCCTGCTTTGAGCTAAATGCTGGTCAGAATCTCTGAGACTATCCAGTTTATGCCTCCCTCAATTTAAGGGAAGTGGTTGGGCGGTGATAAAGAAGACTTAAGGAATTGTCAAGAACACCGAAACAACTCTTATGTGGGAGGATAAGAGCTGAGGTGACACCTCCCATCTAGAAAAAATGTATCTGTTAACAGATGATGAGTTTTGTTTCCAGATCCATGGAGCACAGTATGTCAGGCTTGAGGGATGTAGATATGCAGCAGGGGGCACTCCCGGACTCACATGCCTTAGTGCACAGTAGGTGACCAATGTTCCCCCTTCCCTTCCCCACCCCCAAACTACCTTAGACCAGCATCTCCTGCCTTAGTTGCATAGACACCATGGGCTCCGGTGCCAGTGATTCTCATGGTGAGATACCCACTCACTAATACTCTGCTTGGGGAAAATGGGTTTGCGCAAATATTCCCAGAAGCAACTGCTATGGTTTATGTTTTTTTTTTCCTTGAGATGTTGGACATGGCAGTTTTGATGACTAACCTCAGAAGACCATGTTAGCTTTCTGTTAACTGATCGCCTGCTGAGGATCACAGGGAAATTCCTGCTGAACTCCCTACTCTGGTCCACCCTGGCTCCGTTTTCCATCTCTGGAGCCTTCCAGCCGTGCAAACATACACAGTGTCACCATAGCGACTCTGGGGCAGATATATGCATGTGAAAAAACAGAAGGCAAAATTTTTCCTCTGATGCTTTGTTAGGAGGGGAAAGAAACTTTTAAAAGCTTTTAAGGACACCCTGTTTCATCACTTGATTTTCAGAAGACAGCATCTACCTCAATCATAAACATAGTATCTTTTTCTATTTCCTTTTGCTTTGCTTGCTGAAATGAACTAAAGCTAGCCTGATCTGAAGAAAGCAGTCCAGGATGAACAGAGCCTCGCATCCCAAAGACCACCCTTGAAATGGTTTGCTAATTGTTGGGCAGGAAAGAGGCATAGATGGATTTATTAGGACTCTTACTCAGGATTGTTGAACTGACTGTTCTCTCACCAAGACCTCTCCCTTTCTCTTTCTGGGCGTCTGATGCTGGCTTTTCCCTCTCCATTCTCATCCTATTTGAAGCTGTCATTGTCTTATGCTCAGGTCATGTGGCAGAAGCCCAAAAGCTCCTCTTGCATCTGATCCCCCACCCACCCACCCAACCTCCATCCTGTGTACCAAGGTCGATTTATTTTATCAGGGTCATTCTTGAAGAATCTGGCCACATTGCCGTGTCCCACTGGGTTCTGTTTCACTTCCAACATTTTTTTTTTTTTTAGTTTTAGGTGAATATCAAGCAGTGATAGAAACACAACCATAGCCTGGGAATGTATATAGAAGATGAGAAATGATGGTGCAAATGGTGGAGTGATTGTGGTGGTAGGAAGCTCAGGAGGTGGCAGAAAGGAAGATGGCAGGCTGTATCTGAATCCAACTCTGATAGTGTGGTAATGGTTTTTTTCTAAAGAGCACTTCTGAGAAGAACTTGGAAGTTGCATTCTGGTTCTATCGTAAAGATTGCTGGTGGTTGATTTCCAATTCATTATTGGTGCAACAGGAGGGATTTCCCTTCCATGAAAATAAATGGACCTACTTTGCCTAAAGATTGGCATAGAGAAAGTAGATCTGAATAAATCAATTGTTATCAAGTCTTCCCTTGGTTCTAGAGTGCCTACTTTGCCATCAAGCCCAGAGTCCTTTCTCTAGCTAACAAGAGTCACCTTGAGCTGGCTTAATCCAACTTTACCTTCTACTTCTCTACACACCCTCCTGCTGCAGTTAGACATGTCCCCTTTTCAGTCCTTGAAGGCAGCACCCAGTGGCCGATTTCTGTCTTGAGTCCAAGGTCTCCTCTACTTCTCTCTGCTTCCTGAAATGACTTGCTCTAAAGGGCAAGTTCAGTACTACCTCCTCTTATAGCATTGCTGACAAAACCATTCTCTTCCTCTCTGCACAGCCTTTTCCCCCTTGATCTGCATATTCTAGATAGGCACAGAGGTTCTCTCTCATAGCCTCATGTACTCTAGGCTTGTCCCCATGTTGACTAAGATCAAGGGCAGAAATAAGATTCTGTTCTGACATCACCAAGGACAGTGTCAAACACGTGGGAAATGCTTGGCTACCACCTGTTGAGAACTACCAGCCAAGTCAAATTCTTTTATATTCAAAAGTTTGCCTTGTAGGAGTGGAAAAATCTTGCTTGCCTGTCCTATATACATTCTCCTTTTCTTCATTGGCCATAACTCTGGTTTTTTTTTTTTTTTAAGATACATTTTGTCTTTTTTAAAATAAATTTTTATTAGAGAAGTTGTAGATTTACTGAAAAATCATGCAGAAAATAGAGTTCCCATATACATCCCTTACATACCCAGTTTTCCCTATTATTAACACTGCATTAGTGTCTGATACCTTTGTTACAATTGTATTAAGTATAGTCCATAGTTTACATTAGGGTCCACTGTTTGTATTGTATAGTCCCTATCATTTATTTTAAAATTTTTATTCTAATAACATATTTGCAACCTAAAATTTCCTCTTTTAACAACATTCCAATATATAATTCACCACTGAATTACATTGCTACCATTACCATCTTCCATTATCGATACTTTTTCAACAGTCCAAACATGAAGTCGTTACCCGTTAAACAATAACTCTCCTTTCCTCCGTACTCCCAAACCCCTGATAACATGTAATCTGCTTCCTGCCTCTATGAATTCACATATTCTAGGTATTTCATGTAATTGGAACCATACAATATTTGTCCTTTTGAGTCCGGCTTATTTCATATGTCTTCAAGATTCACCCATGTTTTAGCATGCACTAGAACATCATTTCTTTTTATTGCTGAATTATATCCTATTGCACACATATACCACATTTTGTTTATCCAGTCATCTGTGGATAGACACTTGGGTTGCTTCCATCTTTTGGCATCTGTGAATAATGCCACTATGAACATAAGTGTGGAAATACCTGTTTGAATCTCTTCTGTCAATTCCTTTGGGTATATAACTAGAAGTGGGATTGCCAGCTCATATAGTAAGTCTATACTTAACCTTCTGAGGAATTGCCAAATGCTTTTCCACATTGGCTGCACCATTTTACATTCCAACAATGAATAAGTGTTCCTATTTCTCTATATCCTCCCCAACACTTGTAAATTTCAATTTTTTAAAATAGTAGCCATTGTAGTAGGTGGGAAATGGCACCTCATTGTGGTTTTGGTTTTCATTTCCCCAATGTCTAATAATATTGAGTATCTTTTCATGTGCTCATGGAGAAATGCCTATTTAAGTCTTTTGCCCATTTAAAAAATTGAATTGTTAGTCTTTTTGTTGTTGAGTTGTAGGATTTATTTATATTTTCTGGATATTAAACCCTTCTCTGATAGTTGGTTTCCAAATATATTCTCCCATTCTGTAGATTGTCTTTTTACTTTCATGAGGAAGTTCTATGAAGCACAAAGGTTTTTACTTTTGATGAGGTCCCATTTATCTAATTTTTTTTGTTGTTGAACATGCTTTTGGTGCAAAGTCTAAGAAACCATTGCCTAAAGCAAATTCCTGAAGGTACTTCCCTATGTTTTCTTCGAGCAGTTTTATAGTTCTGTTTTTTATATTTAGGTCTTTGACACATTTTAAGTTAATTTTTGTATTTGATATAAATTAGGGGTCTGCTTTCATTCTTTTTTATATGGAGATCCAGTTTTCCAGCACCATTTATTGAAGTCACTGTTCTTTCTCCATTGAGTGGACTTGGTACCCTTGTCAAATATCAGTTGGCGAGAAGCGGATGTGGCTCAAGTGGTTGAACTCCTGCCTACCACAAGGGAGGTCCAAGGTTCAGTTCCTGGTGCCTCCTAAAGAAGACAAGCAAGACAGCAAGCTGACATGATAGGCAGGCATGGTGAGCTGATGCAACAAGATGACGCAACAAGAGACACGAGGAAAGCATAATGAGAGATACAACAAAGCAAGGAGCGGAGGTGGCTCAAGCGATTAGGTGCCTCCCTCCCACATTGGAGGTCCCAGGTTTGGTTCCTCATGCCTCCTAAAAAGAAGACCAGCACACAGCAAACAAACGCAGCAAATGCAAACAATAAAGGGGTGGGGAGAAATAAATTAATTAAATAAATCTTTTAAAAAATCAGTTGGCAATAGAAGTGAAGGTTGATTTCTGAGCTCTCAATTCAATTCCATTTGTCTATCTATATGTCTGCCTTTGTGCCAGTATCATGCTGTTTTGATTACCGTGGCTTTGTAGTAAGTTTTAAGATTGGGAATGAGTCATCTAACATAGTTCTTTTTCCAGAATGTTTTGGCTATTTAGGGCCCTTTACCCTTCCATAAAATTTGATGAGTAGCTTTTCCATTTCTGCAAAGAAGGTTGTTGGAATTTTTATTGGGATTACATTGAATCTTGTAGTAGTTTGGTATTATTTATGAATTCCAAAAATAGATATTGGATTATGTTTGTAAACTGGTCTGTTTGCACATTAGATTGTATTGTATTGGATTCAGAGGTTTCACTTTTACGTGATTAAATAATGATTAAGGCTTGATTGGGCCATGCAGGTAGGAAGTTGAGTCCCTGCCCCCTTGGTAAGGCACCAAGGGGGAGGGGACTAAACGGCAGAGCAGAGGAGTTAGTTGGAGTTTTGATGCTTGAGGTTTGAGCTGGAGCCTGGGAAGTAAGTACACAGAGGAGCAGAGCAGCTGAGCCTAAAGACAATCGAGCCCTGGGGAGAGAGACAGAGCCACTTGCCTGATAGTCTACGGCTGGCCTTATGGAGAGAGCAGGGCAGCTGAGCCCAGAGAGAAAGGAGCGCCAGTAAGAGAGGAACCCAGGAAGCCTGAACTCTTGGCAGATGTTGGCAGCCATCTTGCTCCAACACATGGCAACAGACTTTGGTGAAGGAAGTAGCTTATGCCTTATGACCTGGTAACTGTAAGCTTCTACCCCAAATAAACACCCTTTATAAAAGCCAACAGATTTCTGGTATTTTGCATCAGCAACCCTTTGGCTGACTAATACAAATCTGTAAATCACGTTGGGTAAAACTGGCATATTCATAATATTTTATCTTCCAATACATGAACATGGAATCATGGAATGCCCTTCCATTTATTTAGGTCTTAGATTACCTTTAGGAATGTTTTGTAGATTTCTGTGTTCAAGTATTTTATTTCCTTGGTTAGATTTATTCCTAGATATTTGGTTATTTTAGTTGCTCTTGTAAATGGCATTTTTTTTCTTGATATTTTCTTTGAATTGTTTGTTGCTAGTGTGTAGAAACATCACTGATTTTTGGGTATTGATCTTGTACCCCACCACTTTGCTGAATTCATTTAAAACCCTAGAGTGTTGTGGATTTTTCATGATTTTACGTTTATAAGATCTTGTCATCTACAAATAGGAACACTTTACTTCTTCCTTTCCAATTTGGATGCCTTTTATTTCTTTCTCTTGCCTAGTTGCTCTGGCTAGAACTTCTAGTACCATGTTGAATAACAGTGGTGACAGTGGGCATCCTTGTCTTGTTACTGATCTTAGAGGGAAAGTTTTCAGTCTTTCACCTTTAAGGTACTAGTGTGGGTTTTTTAATATATACCCTTTATGATTTTATGATTTTGAAGAAGTTTCCATCTATAGATAATTTCTATATTTCCCTCTGATTTTTTGTGGATTTTCTATATCTTCCTCTGTTATTGATTTCTAGTTTCATCCCATTGTGGCTGGGAAGACACGTAATATGATTTCAATATTTTTTAATTTATTGGGACTTGTTTTGTTACCTAAGCTATGGTATATTCTAAAGAATGATCCATGTGCACCTAAGAGGAATGTGTTCTATTATTGTTGGTTGAAGTGTTCTATATATGTCTGTTAGGTCTAATTGGTTTAGAGTATCATTCAAGTTTTGTATTTTCTTACTGATCTTCTAACTAGATGTTCTGTACATTATTGAAAGTGGTATATTAAAGTCTCCTACTATCAATGTAGAGCTGTCAATTTCTCCTTCAAATCTGTCAGTATTTGCTCCATATATTTTGGGGTTCTGCTATTAGGTGCATGTATATTTATAATTGTCACCTCTCCTTGTTGAATTGACCCTTTACCCAACTTAGCCTCTCATAACTCTTTTTGACTTAATGTCTTTTTTATCTGATATTACTATAGCTACCCCAGCTCTCTTTTGGTTTCTACTTGGCCGCCCTCAGAGATGGTTCCCCAGTGATTTGCAGTCACTAATGATAGCTGTGATCAGCGATCGGCTTATGCCCAGCCTGGATCTTAGGGGAGTGGATTTTTATGTCCCTCTGGCACCAAGAAGTTAACCAGGTCAAATCCCCTGTGGCCTGTAGGAAGAGTGGGGTTTAGGTGCTGGTAACTGCCATGTAGAGAGAGCAATTTACTGATATTTTAATTTACCAGCTTTTTTCTCCCATGCTTCTCCAGATGCTGTACAGTATTCTACTTGATTATAGAGTTTTGAAATAGCTGATTCAGACAGTTCCTGCCTGATTAATAATTGCTGTGATGGAGGGACTGATTCCTAGAGCTTCCTACTTTGCCATCTTCCCACAATCCTCTCCCCAGTTTGCCGATTTTAATGATCTTTTTAAAGGACTAAATTTTGGTTTTGATGAAAATTGTTTTTTAATTCTCTATTTCATTCATCTCTGCTCTAATCTTTGTTATTTCTTAATTTCTGCTAACTTTGCAGTTAGTTTGTTCTTTTTTTAGTTCCTCCAGTTGTGAGGTTAGAGCTCTGATTTGAGATCATTATTCTTATTTTAATGTAAAAACTTAGAGTTATAAATTTCCCTCTCAGCACTGCCTTTGCTGCATCCCATAATTTTGGTATGCTGTGTTTTTGTTTTCATTTGCCTCATGATAGTTCCTAATTTCCTTTGTGATTTCTTTTTTGACCCATTGGTTCTGGAGTGTGTTATTTGATTTCCACATCAAATAACACACTCTAAAATTTTTGTGAATTTTCCAGTTCTCTGTTTGGATTTCTAGATTCATTCCATTGTGGTTGGAGAAGACACACAGTGTATAATTCAGTATTTTAAAATTTATTGAGACTTGTTTTGCGACCTAAGATATGATCTATCCTGGAGACTGGTCCATGTGCACTAGACAAGAATGTGTATTTTGCTGCAGTAGGGTGAAACATTCTCTATATGTCTGTTATATCTACTTGGTTTATATATTGTTCAAGTTTTCCATTTCCTCATTGATCTTTTTTTTAGATGTTCTAACCATTATTCAAAGTGTTGTACTGAAGTGTCTTGCTATTAATGTAGAATTGTCTATTTCCCTCTTCAAATCAGTGAATATTTGTTTCCTATATTTTGGGGCTTTGCCACTAGGTGCATAAATGCTTATAATTGACATGTCCTTTTTTCTGAAGTGACCTCTTTGTCAGCATATAGTGACCTTCTTTGGCCCTGGTAAATGTTTTTGACTTAAAATCTATTTTAACTGATATTAGAATAGACCCCAACTTTATTTTGGTTACTAATTGAATGGTATGTTTTCTCATCCTTTCACTTTCAAGCTACTTCTATCTTTGAACTTAAGATGTCTCTTGTAAACAGTTTATAGTTTGGTCATGTTTTTTAACCCATTCTGCCAACCTCTGCCTATTCACTGGAGAATTTACTCTATGTATACTTAAAGTAACTACTAATAATATAGGACTTTCTTCTGCTATTTTGTTATTTGGTCTTTTCAGCTTTTTGTGGATTATAATTTTTTTCTTTATTAGAGAAGTTATGGGTTTATAGACCAATCCTGCATAAAATACAGGATTCTCATATACCATCTCACCACCAACACTATACATTGGTGTGGAACATTTGTTAAAATTGATGATAGCTCTATTTTTATAAGGTCTATAGTTTAGCCTAGCATTCACTATTTGTGTAGTGTAGTTCCATGGATTTTTAAAATTTTAATTCTGTTACTGTATATACAATCTAAGATTTCACTTTTGAATCATATTCTGGTATGTATTTCAGTACTGTTAATTGCATTCATAATATTGTGCCACCATCACCACCATCCATTGCCAAACCATTTCCATCATTCCAAATAGGAAACCTGTACATTTTAAGACTTAACTTCTCTTCTGTAACTCTACCCCATCCCCTCCTAACCTATATTCTAGATTCTGACTCTATGAGTTTGTGTATTCTAATTGTTTCAAGTAAGTGAGATCATACAATATTTGTCCTTTTGTTTCTAGCTTATTTCACTCAAAATGATGTCTTCAAGGTTCATCTATGTTGTCGCTTGTATCAGGACTTCATTCTTATTTACAGCTGAATAATATTCTATTATCTGTATGTACCACATTTTATTTATCCATTCATTGGCTGATGGACACTTAAGTTGCTTTCCTCTTTTAGCAGTTGTGAATAATACCACTATGAACATCAGTATGCAAATATCTGTTCAAATTCCTGCTTTCAATTCTTTTGGTTATATACCTAGTATTGGGATTGCTGGGTTATATGGTAATTTTATACTTAGCTTTCTGAGGAACTGCCAAATTGTCTTTCACAGCAGCTACACCATCTTACATTCCCACTAGCAATGAATGAGTGTTCCTATTTCTCCACATCCTCTCTGAAACTTGTTAATTTAAATTTCTTAACAGCAGCCATTTTTTTTTTTTTTTTTACCGGGAGGTCCCGGGGATCAAACCCGGGTCCCTCCATATGGGAGACCGACGCCCAACCAGTTGAGCCACATCCAACCCCCTGACAGCAGCCATTTTAATTCGTGTGAAATGGTTTTGATTTGCATTTCCCTGATGGCTAATGATGTTGAGCATCTTTTCATGTGCTTTCTGGCCATATGTATATCTTCTTTGGAGAGATGTCTGTTCAAGTCTTTTGCTCATTTTTAAGTTGGGTTGTTTGTCCTTTTGTTGTTAAGTTAAAGGATTTCTTTTTATATACTGTATATTATTCTTTTATTGGATATGTGGTTTACAAATATTTTCTACGATTGTGTAGGTTGTCTTTTTACTTTCATGATAAAATCCTTTGACGAACAAAAGTGTTTAGTTTTGATAAAGTCCCACTTATCTGATTTTTCTTTTGTTACCTGTGCTTTGGGTGTAAAGTCTGAGAAACCATTGCTTAACACAAGGTCATGAAGCCACTTCCCTACATTTTTGTTTAAGCATTTGATAGCTCTAGCTCTGATATTTAGGTCTCTGATTCATTTTCATTTTATTTTTGTATATGATGTGAGGTAGGGATCCTCCTTTTTTTGGCAAATGGAGGTCTAGTTTTCCCAGCACCATTGTTGAAGAGATGATTCTTTCTCAATTGAGTAGTCTTTGCCACCTTGTCAAAAATCATTTGGCCATAAACGTGAAGGTTGATTTCTGAGCTCTCAATTCTATTCCATTGGTCTTTATGTCTGCCTTTGTGCCAGTTGTTTTGATTACTGTGGCTTTGTAATAAGTTTTAAGATCAGGAAGTGTGAGTCCTCCAAATTTCATTCTTCTTTTTCAAGATGATTTTAGCTATTCAGAGCCAGTTACCCTTCCATATAAATTTGACGAATAACTTTTCCACTTCTGCAAAGAAGTTGTTGGAATTTTGATTGAGATTGCATTGAATCTATATAATGCTTTGGGTAGTACTGATATCTTAATGACATTCAGTCTTCCAATCCATGAACATGGACTATCCTTCTATTTATTTAGATGTTCTCTAATTTCTTATAGCAATGTTTTGTAGTTTTCTATGTATAAGTCTTTTACATAGGTAGTTAAATTATTTTAAATGCTATTGTGAATGGTATTTTTTCTTGATTTCTTCTTCTGACTTTTCATTGTTTGTGTATAGAAACAACACTGATTTTGGGGTATTGATTTTGTACTCTACCACTTTGCTGAATTCATTTATTACTTCTAAGAGATTTGTTGTGTATTTTTCAGGATTTCTGTATATAGAATCATCATCTGCAAATAGGGACAGTTTTACTTCTTTCTTTCCAATTTGGATGCCTTTTATTTCTTCTTCTTGCCTAATTGCTCTGGCTAGAACTTCCAGTACAATTTTGAATAACAGTGATGACATTGGGCATCCTTGTCCTTTGTTTGTTCCTGATCTTAGGGGAAAGTTTTTGGACATTAACTATTATATAAAATCTTAGTTGTGGGTTTTTCATATATACCCTTTATCTTGTTGAGGAAATTTCCTTCTATTCTTAGTGTTCTAAGTGTTTTTACCAAGAAAGACTGCTGTATTTTGTCAAATGCCTTTTCTGTATTGATTGTGATGACCATGTGGTTTATGTGGTTTTTCCCTTCATTCTATTAATGTGGTGTATTACATTAATTGATTTATTTATGTTGAGCCAACTTTGCATACAAGGGGTAAATCCCACTTGATCATGGTGTGTAATTCTTTTAATATGCTGGTGGATTCATATTGCTAGTATTTTGATGAGGAATTTTGCATCTTTATTCATAAGAGCTATTGGTCTGAAGTTTCCTTTTCTTGTGGATCTTTATCCAGCTTTGGTATGAGGGTGATGTTGGCTTCCTAGTATGAGTTAGAGAGTATTCCTTCTTTTTCAACTTTTTGGAAGAATTTGAGAAGAATTGGAACTAAATTTTCTTGGAATCGTTAGTAGAATTACTCTGTGAAGTCATTTGGTCCTGGGCTTTTCTTTGTTGGGAGGTTTTTGATTGCTCAATCTTGTTACTAGTAATTGGTTTGTTGTGATCTTCTATTTCTTTTTGAGTTGATGTAGATTGTTTCTCAGAATTTGTCCATTACATCCAGGTCATCTAATTTTTTGGCATATAGTTGTTCATAGTATCCACTTACAGTCCTTTTTTTTTTTTAATTTTTAAAATTTATTTATTTTAAAGAAACTTTAGATTACATAAATGTTACATAGGGGATCTCCATATGCCCTACTCCCTCCCCCTCCCACATTTTCCCACATTAACAACATCCTTCATTAGTGTGGTACATTTGTTACAATTAATGAACACATATTGAAGCATTGCCACTGTGGATTTTATTTTATTTTATTTTTTTATTTTATTTTATTTTTTTCCCATTTATTTAAAAGATGCTTATATTACATAAATGTTCCACAAAATTTATAGGAATTCCCATGTTCCCCAGATCCCACAACCTCCCACATAAACATCTTTCATTATTGTGGCACATCACCTGCAATGGATATACACATCCTGTGGCTTTGCCACTAAGAATGAACCATAGTTCACATTGAAGACCACACTCTCCCCCACACAGTTCAGCATATTATATGCTGATGTAAAATGGCCTATATCTCTTCTTCTTTTTTTTTTTTTTCTGTTTCCACTTCTTTTTTTTTTTTTTAATTTATATATATATATAAATATATTTTAAGAGGTGCTTAGATTACCGAAAATACTACACAGAACCCCCTGGGATTCCCATGTTGCCCACCCCCCACACCTTTTTATTTCACCAGGGTCAGTAGTAATGGCCCCCTTTTCATTTCTGATTTTTGTTATTTGTATCTTCTCTCTTTTTTGTTTGTCAGTCTAGCTGAAGGTTTATGGATTTTATTGATCTTTTCAAAGAACCAACTTTTGGTTTTGTTGCTTCTCTCTATTTTTAAAATATTTACTATTTGATTTATCTCCATTCTAATCTATTTCCTTGCTTCTACTTGCTTTCATTTAATTTGTTCTTTTTCTAGTTTTTCCAGTTTTCAGCTTAGGGGTCTGATTTGAAGTCTTTCTTCTTTTTAAATGTAAGCATTTAGAGTTATAAATTTCTCTCTCAGCCCTGCCTTTGCTGCATCCCATAAATTTTGGTATGTTGTTGTATTAGTCAGCCAAAGGGGTGCTGGTGCGAAGTACCAGAAATCTGTTGGATTTTATAATGGATATTTATTGGGGGTAAAAGCTTACAGTTACAAGTTCCTAAAGAGTCCAACTCAAGGTTATGTTCTTACCAAAGTCTATTGCCAAGTGTTGAAATAAGATGGCAGTTGATGTCTGCAAGGGTGCAGCCTTCCTCTTTCCTCTTAAGGCTCTGTGGGTCCAGCTCCTTCCTATCTCAGCTCTAGGATGGTGGGCTCATTTCTTTCTGGGCTCAGCTGCTGTTCTCTTCGTAACATCAGCTGTAAACTACCAGGCGAATGGCTCACCTCCCTTCCTGGGGCTGCAGGATCCTCTTCTGTGTCTATGGAGCTCCCTTCCTCTGTGTATCTTCTCCTGTGTATCTACTTCTGTGTGTCTCCTTGATTGAGTGTCTGTTTATATTGCCCTCAAAGGGGGCAGGGACTCAAATTGAGTCACTCTAATGATGTGTTTGAATCAAAACCCTAATCTTGAGTTAATCAAGTAAATGTAAAGCCTTTGAATTTAAATCAATCAAAGGGTATCATGCCCAGAAGAACAGACCAGTTTACAAACATAATCTATATCTTTTTGGAATTCATAAATAATATCAAACTGCCAGAGTTGTATTTTCATTTTCATTTTCCTCAAGATATTTCCTAATTTCACTTCTGATTTCCTCTTTAACCCATCGTTTATTCTAAGAGTATGTTGTTTAATTTTCACTTATTTGTGAATTTTCCCTTTCTCCCTCAGTTATTGATTTCTGGCTTCATGCCATTGTGGTTGGAGAATATACATTGTATAATTTCAATATTTTTTAATTCATTGAGACTTGTTTTGTGACCCACCATATGGTATATCCTGGATAATGACTGATGTGCAGTCAAGAAGAATGTGTATTCTGTTTTCTTTGGGTGCAGTGTTCTATATATTTTTGCTAGGTCTAGTTGGCTTACTGTATCATTCAAGTCCTGTAATTCCTTATCAATCTTCTGACTAGATGTTCTATCCATTATTGAGAGCGATGTGTTAAAGTCTCCTACCATTAATGTAGAACCATCAGAGATCATTGGTTTCCTTGCTCCACTGGACTGGCTATAAGGCCCTGAGATGCTGAACCTCCAGGGTTGCAAAGTCTCCACTGCCCTTGGTTTGAACAGCAGCAGCCACTTCCTACAGAGGTTATGAAATTAATTAATTAACACTAATTAGTTAATAACTTCCTGTTGGGAGTGAGAGCTGGACTCCTATAAACCTTTCCTTCATGGAGGCAGCTTCTTGCCCCCAAATCTTCCAAGTTTCTGGACAGACCACCCACCAGCTGACCTTCCTGTGTCTCTTTTCCAGAGGAAACTCCACTATGATTAAACTAAGCCTCAGGGCTGCCTTCAAGCCGTGGGCTCACAGACTGAGGGTTGGGTGGAAGCTTGGAGATTGGCTTCTCCGACCTCTAATTTTCAGAGGAGAAAATCCAAGTCCAGAGATGTGAGGCACCTTGACCTAGATCACACAATTAGAGGTAGACCCAGGGCTAGAAGTTGGTTGTCCTCTCTCCCTCCCAGGCCAATGTTCTTTTCATTAACACAGAGAAGAAAAATGGAAAAGGCACAGACTCAGGAGGACTCAGGAGGTGGCCAGACCTGAGTTTGAATCCCGACTTTTCACTTACAACACATGTAACCTTGGGAAAGTTACTCAATCTTTCTAAGCTTCAGTGTCCTCATTTGAGAACAGAGATAAATGCTCAGCAAATATTTATTCTTTCTGTGCCTGGCACAAGTATCCAAGTCATAGAGCTCACATCCCAGTGTACAGGGAGAATGATAATTGTGCCTATCTGATAATGTTATCACAAGAATTAAATAAAAGGAGAGAGGTGAGTCTCACAGCACAGTTCCTGGCAGCATGTAGGTATCCAATAAATGGTGGTTGTAATCATAATTATTTCTATGTCCCAAATGTCACCCTAAACTCCTAGGATGCCCAGGTACTGTCTCATCACAGTTTCCTATCCAGTACCCCAGTGTCTAGCATCCTCCAGGCAGCCTCTAGCAATCTTTTCAGTGGACCCAGACCTGCCCTGCCCTATTTTCAGACCTGTGAGTTGGGTCCTTGCTTCTGAATTCCCTGACAGTACATTGACTGATCCAGTGATGTCTTTGGATTCTCAGCTGGCCCCCTATTCCCTGCAGCTGGAGTTTCCCATGGCCCATTGGCTTCTTTGTGCTCCTCTGGCTTCCACTAGGTCCTGCTGTCACTCTGGCCCAGACTTGCCCATTTGGCCCCCTGATGCCTCATAAAGGGATGGGGTTATTCTCTCCTGTCCCA
The DNA here is from genome assembly GCA_026826555.1 of Tolypeutes matacus. Taxonomy (NCBI): domain Eukaryota; kingdom Metazoa; phylum Chordata; class Mammalia; order Cingulata; family Chlamyphoridae; genus Tolypeutes; species Tolypeutes matacus. Next base: position 6,897,514 of record JAKSZT010054226.1, read on the forward strand.
TCTTGAGGTCCTCTCTGATCTCTCTCAAGCTGCCAACAATCCAGCAAAAGCCCTTTATGGCCCGAAGTGTACCTATTGTCTTCCATCCCATGGCCTCAGCCCATTCTGAAGCAATGGGACCTAGGGGTGGGATGCAAAGCCCTCAACTTCAGAAGCTCATCAGCTCTTTCCTCCATCCACCCCACCTGCACATATAGGCAGGGTGAGCCATCACTGAAGCTGATGGAGATAAAGGCAACTTTTCAGAAAGGAGAAGAGATGGGAGTTAGAGTGATTCATGCACACAAAGCAGGGTCCTGCTGGAATCATCTGCACCCTTCCACTGCCAAATGGTTTCCTGGTGAATTTTTTCTGATATAGTGCACTCTCATTTTCCAGTTCAACTCACAGGCTTTTCAAATCAGAGAAAACTGGGGTTGTAAAATGAGCTAAATAAGTTTGAGAGAGTGTTTTTCTTTACAACAAAGCCAATTTCTGAGTATTCATTAGTCCTTGCCTCCTCTTTGGTGAAGATAATTAAGAATTGGACAATAACAATAGTCAATAACTATTAACACTCACAGATACCAGATACCATTCTAAGTAGTTTACATAAATTAACTTATTTAACTTATTCAAAACAATCCTCTGAGGTGGGCTCTCTTATAAGGCACTTTTTATTACAAATGAGGCACTGAGAGGTTAAGTAATCGGCCCAAGGACACACAGCTGGTAACATTCCCAGTTGTTTTGGATTCTGAGTCATCACACACTACCACCTGCACTAGGTCGATTAATGTCTCTGCAAAATTCATGTCCATCCGGAACCTCAGAATGTGAGCTTATTTGGAAACAGGGTGTTTGCAGATGCCATTAGTTAAAGATCTTGAGTGAAGTCATCCTGGATTTAGTCAGGGCTCCCAATCCAATGACTGGTGTCACTATATGAGGAGGAGAGAACATAGAGACCCACAGGGAGAAGATGCCCATGTGAAGAAAGAGATGGAGATTGAGGTTCTGCTGCCACAAGTCAAGGAATGCTAAGGATTGCCCCAGCCACCAGAAGCCAGGAGGGAGGCATGGGGCAGTTTCTCCCTCAGAGTCTCCAGAAGGAATGAACTCTGCCAACACCTTGAGTTTGGACTTCTGGCCTCAACTGTGAGAAAATAAATGTCTGTTATTTTAAACCACCCAGTTTGTGGTCATTTGTTATGGCAGCCCTAGGACACTAATCCCCCACCTATGATCCATTTTCTACTCTATAACTCACACAAGAGAAATGCCTTTTATCATGTCCCAGGCAAGAGCAGTGATTTGTGATTTAACACGAGTATGCATTCCATCCTCACTTTGTTGTCAGAAACCGTTACCAGGGGCAGTGATGGAAGGGAGGCCTGTGGTATGTGCCAGGCTGCAGTTTTCTCTCCACTGCACCAGGGCAGGGAGGAGCATCTTCCCCCTTCCTGTGGGAAATCAGCCTCCAACCTCCTGTCTCTCCTCAGCAGCCTTCGTCCACCAGCTCAGTAGGTCCCTCCTTGAGACTGTCTTTGCTCCAAAGAACTTGGTTCTCAGAAGAGACGTCACTCCATATGTGCTTGAATGGGAAGTGATTTTTCTGACTTGTAATTTGGGGAGCAGGACCTGGGCCCCGTGTGGCTCTACCACTCTCCTTGCATCTGTTGGAAGCACATCACTCACATTCTACCCTGCTCCTTCAGCAGAGAATTGAAAGGGTGGTCCTGCCTCTTCAGGTGAGCACACCAGGTCTAGCACGGCTGTGGCTGGGTGGGTAAGTCTGTTAAATTGCAGGGTTCAGAGTTAAGGAAGCTCATCACCACTCTACATCTAAGCCACGTTCCCAACAACTATATTAGTAACAAAGCGGGGCATTTTGACTTTCCTTTCTCTGTTGGTTGCAAACATAGGCATGGAAATGGGGAGCTATTTATTGCTCCTTTCAATTCCTAACAGCTTCCTTTCCCATCACTGGAGTTGGTAAAACTGATCATAAAATATGGTTTAAAATACCTATGTATATAAATACAAATACAGATACATAAAGAGCTGTAGATGAAGAACCACAAGCATTTCAAGGAAATGCTGGTGTGTGGTGGTTTTATCCTCTTCCCCTAAACCCCATCCATTGTGTTTGGGAGCCAGGCACCTAGGAGGTGGAGAAAGGTATAGTGTCCCAAAGTAAATTATCTATTGTCCGTGGTGCTGAGCATTCTCTAATCCTGTCCTTTCAAGGAGCCAGGCTGGAATGCAGAAAGAGAACAGAGCAAGGGCAGTTCCAAGAGAGTAGTGGTGGTGCCAAAGCAATGTTGTGCTAGGGCTAAAAGCACAAACAAGAGTTGGGTTAACCTGGGCTCAGAGATCCCAAGCTTTGGCACACAGGATATAGTTTAACCAGAAAGATGAACAGGTGTGTACAATTTGGAAGAGAATTTGATGGCATAAAATAAATGTTATTTCCTGAGTGCTTATTATGCAGCAGGCATTGTCATATCCTTTCTCACTTATTATCATGGCCAACCTTTGAGGAAACTGAGAAGTGGAGAGGTTGAGATTAAGGGGTCTGCACAAGTATATAACAAGAGGTGAGAATTGACTCAGGTTTATCAACACTAGGACACATATTTTTTACATTATATGGTGCTAATGACACAGAATGGCAGTAAGTGTGGATTGTCACCATTTTAAAGGAGCTTACAGTTGAGTTGAGAAGACAACACCCATGATAAAAAGATTAACTACCACTTAAGAGTCAGCTATACTGTTATGTTATGAGTAGGCACATATTTTAATTTGTATTTCTCCAAGAAGCAATAGATCATACTAAATCATCCGCATTCTTTTGCTTGGTTCTCCCGTATGATCAATGCCATATAAGGTCTTTGCAAGATGGCCAGCCAAACTTTGGCATCCATATGTGGGAGAGTCCTGCCATCCTCTCAACCCCCTACCTGCCATATGAATGAGTCTAACATACTAATATTCACTTGAAAATATATTACTATATTTTGGTTTTAGAATTTGGGATGTGGACAAACAGGATATACATGTAATGTGGTAGTGATTCTTTTTTCTCCTATAAAATGCTATTATATTGATGATTTATCTTAAAATAAAATAAATGGTATTTTTAAATAGAAGAAATATGAAAGCAACCTTAAAATATGAATTGTAGGTAAGGATCATAAAGCATAATCTGTCAGGAGGGAATTAAGTAAGAAGACTTAAGTTGAATGAGGAAGACCTTGGAGATAACTTCTGGGGCTGGATAGAAAGAGGAGGTACAGGTTGGAAGAAAGGAAGAAGGCTTATCTTTTAAGTAAGAACAGACTAAGGAAAGATATATGACAAGAAATAAGTACTTCCTGAACACTGGGAACTGTAAGCAAATGGTTGAGATTATGTATAATACACGGAACTCTTCATTGACCAAGTCTAAGACATAAAACTAGACTTCAAGGAGTTTGCCACTTGAAGGCAGTGAGACCAGTAAAAAATAACACAAGAGTTCACTGACATCCTAGGGAATGTGTGGGGATGGGGAGGGGGTGGGAGAATGGCAAGGATGTATTATATGTACATTTTAGCAAGTGTCTTATTGTGTCTTTGGCAACAAGATTTAAAAAATTGAGTGTAGCTAATGAATTTACGGTGGTTGAACACCCGTAACGAAGGAGTGTATGGGAAAGGGACTTCCTGTTACCAAGTGAGGCTAATCCTTCTGGACATGTCATGATTACTGGACCATGGAAATGCTGTTGTATCCCCAGCCTGTGGTAGGGAAGGGTGTCTCCCTGTGTGGGGAGGGGCTGCTCCAGAATTGCTGCAGGTTTCAGAAGTGGGGATATGAGAATATCTTTGATAGGCGATTGTTATTAGGTAACCACAGGTAAACTATTAGGTGATTACTTTTATGACTTCCATTTTCAAATAGAAAAATTGAGGCTTAGAAAAACAAAGTAACTCTTTCACAGCTGGGACCCCAAGTCAGATCTGCTGACTTGACCCCTTGCTGCTCTTAACTGAAGACTCAGGGCAGGCCGTGCCCCTAGCCAGGCAGGTTTCTGGAACTGGTCTCTAAAGAACTCGGCAAGTTTTACGTTGTGTTTTAGTAAGGGATGTGTTATTTTATGTGCTTCTTAATGCTCTAGAGTCATTCCAAAGGGAGACATCTAGAACTATAGGACTTCCTGTATTACCCTCAAACTTGATATGTATCTCTTATGCTTTCATATAATTGACCGTTAATAAGGTTGAATAAGAAATGGCCAGAACTGGGCAGCATTTCAAAATAGTCTCAAAAGAATGGAGTCATGGGCCAAAATCAATAAGATGAAATTCAACTGGGTAAAATATCAGGTCCTTACTTGGGGCAAAAAAAAAAAAAAAAAAAAAGAAAAAAAAAAAGAATCAATTTATATAAGTATAAGATGGCAAAGACCTAGTTTGAAAAAAGCTTGCAATTTAGTAGACTACACCCTTAAACTAAACCCACATTGTGAAATAATGAATAAAATAGGTTACAACAAAACAGTGTAGTGTCCAGAGAAGAGGAAATGATAGACCCATTGTACATGGTGCTAGTCATTCCCACCTAGAGACTCATATTCAATTCTAAGTAAAGAGGATCATTGACAAAGGGAGTAGGATGGTTAGTGTTGCGAAAACCATGACAAATAAGAAATAATTTAGAAACTTGAGGGAGTAGAGAAGGGCTTGGATAAGAGCCGTGTTTTAGATTCCCAGCTGCTAAAACAAATGCCATACAGTGGGTTGACATAACAACAGAAATTTATTGACTCAATGTTTTCAGAGACGAGAGTGCTTACTTCCTCCTGTGGTAGGTATCTTCTGGCTGGCTTACAATTTTGGGGGTTCCTTGGCTTTTATGTCACATGGCAATGCACATGGCGGCATCTTCTCCTTTCTCCCTGGTTCTGTTGACGTCCAGCTTCTGGTTGCTCCCTGTGGGTTCTCCTTCTGTGTCCAATTTCCTCTGTGTCTAAGGACTTCAGCCATATGGGATTAAGGCCCACCCCATAAGTTGGGCACACATTAACTAATAACATTTTCAAAGGTCCTATTTACAAATGGGTTCATACCCACAGGACCAGGGGTTGGGAACTGAACATGCCTTTTGTGGGAGACATGATTCAATCCCCTACAAGAAGACTTTGTGTATAGCTACCTTACACATTCGCCACTAGGGACTCACTAGAACTCCTGAATATCTCCCATGCCTGCAGGCATAGGTGTGGAGAATCCTGAGGTGAAGGAAAGAATAGAGAATATTCCAATCCTTCCTTCCCTTTCTAAACAAACACATCAGACCACCATGTCAACTCTGTTGCAAGCACCCCATGGTGTCTTTGGGCCCTCAGTGAGGCATTCAGATGGGAGTTCCAGATAGGAAGTGGGCTCAGGCTCCTCCTGATTTCGGCATTCCCCTCAGTCCATCCAGTGTTTCTATTCTCTCTGACTGTGGCAAAGACTGGGGTGGGCACTGGATTCCTAAGGGAATAAGTCAGGTTAGACTGTTGAGATGCTTCTGTGCTCCCCACACTATGGCTTTCTGTAATCCTCTGGTCTGAGCTGACCACATTTGGCTCCTGATACTTAAAGTGAGCTTTCAGATTTTACAGTGTCTCTTTTCTCTTTTAACAAAGTTTATTGTCCTGCTGATAATCCAAGAAGGTCATTTTTATACACATTGCTGAGTAAAAGCTTCTTTGATCTAGAGGTTATCTGTCTCCCCCCAGAAGTAATGACAACTATTGATTCTATAATGTGGTGCTTTACAGCACCATAATTTAAGGGGAATGAAAAAATGCATTGGTTTAAATATTATTCCTAATATTACACAGGTAATGTGTGGTGGGAGCAAGGAGTGGTAAGGGAGCTAGCAAACACTAGACTCCAAACTAAAGTGAAGTGTTGTACTTGAGCCACATCTTAGCATTCTTAATAGAGAGTTGAAAAATTATTGAATAAGATAAACTTTTCTTAGAACCCATTTATTTGTTGCAAGTATAAGTCTATAATTGATTTCAACAACACAATAACTTCATAGAAGTTTTATTAAAACAAAACAAAACAGGGATGCCTTTCATTTCTCTATTTCTTATGCTAACCCCTGATCCACACCAGATGCTGGAAAACAGGAAGCACTTGATAAATGATTGCTGAAGAAAGGCTATGTTTAAGAACTGAACTGTTTTGTATAGAAGATATATATATGCATATATACTAGGAATTAAATGAATGCAAAGAATGAGTTTTCAAGTAGGGAAGTCTCTCTGGACAATAGGTTGAGGCATGATGGTGAAGGTGCTTGCATGACTGTTAAGAGATCTATGTTCTCTATCATTGTTGAATTCACCTTTATATTTAGGAGATTTACATGGAAACATTAGATTAGTCAAGGGACCAAATTATCTGGCTCTCTCCATCAGAGTTTAGACATGGTCTTCAACTTCCTGTAAACTTACCAGCACACATCTTCATTTCATCTTTCTGAGCCTTGGAGAACAAGGCAGTGCTCGTGGCACAACTTTGAATTAGACTCCAAAACAAAAGAAAAACAAAACAATGTAATACCAGAAAATAACTATAGGTAAATGACTACATCAGGAAAACAAAGCCTCAGTGTCCATAAAAGAATCCCGAATTATCATATTATTCATTGTATTCCTTTAGCACCATGTATTATTTGAGTTTTACTGTTCTGACTACACTCTCTTACATACTTTTGCAAAGTTGTAGCGTGCTCCACAAAATACATGATTCTTCTTTTGCATTAGCTTGACATTATACTTGTTCTCTCAGCACTTATTTCTTATTTACAGACATGGTACAGAACTCTTGATGTACCATCCCCACCCTTCCCAACCTTTCCACTGAGCATTCTGTATATTGGCAATTATAATATCCATACTCGTATTAGTCAGTGTTCTATAGTGAACTAGAACTGACAGGATATATATATATGACTCATGTGACTATGGGGCTTGACAAGTCTGAATTCTCTAGGGAAGTCCACAAGCTGGGAACTCTGTAGAAGGTTTCAATAATTCCCAAGGAGAAGATGACTGGCTGAAGTAGAGATAGAAATTCTTCTTTCTGACTCCTGAAGTCATCAGTTCTCTCTTCAACTGATTGGATGAGACTTCTCTCATTCCTGAAGGCATTCTCCTTTGTTGATGGTAGATGTAATTGACCATAGATGTAACCAACTGACTAATGATTTAAATCCATTAAATACCCTCACCGTAACAATCAGGTCAGTGCTTGCTTGACCAACAACTGGGCACCATCACTTAGCCAAGTTAACACATGATTCTAACCATCACAATATTCAATTTAAAAAATGAATCTTATAGATGGATCAAAATGGAGAGGCACATTGTTTTGTAGGGTAGACCCATTGAGAACCACAGTTCTCTTTCAGTGAACGCTAAGCCATGGATTGTGTTCTTGCCTAATTCCCTGCTTTGGGAGTTTGTTCCCAATCATTTCTCTCTCTTTATGCTTCACTATCAACCTACCTTTCTTTTTCTTACTTTGACTTGATATCCCCGTTTTTATTCTCTCCTCTCCTGGCCCCAGGTACCAATCACTCTCCTCCTTTTAATAAGTTTTCAGAAAAGTTTATATTCACTCACTCTCATTCTGCACACTCTGTTCATTCCTCAAACTACCGTTGCCTACCTTCTACCTATTTTCTACTGAAATTACTCTCGCTGTGGTCACCACTGACCTAGTTTTCAACTCTTTGTTGGCCTAATTTACTGAAACTCTGTTCCATTTGATCATCGTCATCACTCTTTCCTTCTCACTATTCTTATTCCTTTGGCTTTTGCTCCAGATCACTCACAGAGTTCTTTTTTTTCTTCTGCCTATCCTTTAAATGTTAGTACTCCATAATATTAGTACTTCCCAAACTTGACCAGCCTCATTCCAGCACACCTTATGGATGATTTTGTCCACTTACAAGGTTTTAAACATAACTTGTATGTGGATGACTCTCAAGTCTAAATTTCTAGCCCAGAATTCTCTTTTATGCTTCAAATTAATTATGTCCAAAATAGAAATCCTCTTGCTCCTCTAAAATACACCTTGAGTTTTCTATCTCATTGGGTGGTACAACCATTCTATAGTCACCCAAGATGGAAATCTGGATGTTTTCTTAGACTTTTTCTCCCTCTCCCTCTGATTCAATTATCATATCCTATCATTTTTCTCTTCTAAGCAGTTCTTGAACAATCCTTTCTTGTCCACCTTTATGCCCATAACTTTTATTTTAGGCCTTCATCTTTTCTTCAAAACTGACTCTGGTGGAGCAGGTGTAGCTCAGTGGTTGAAAGCCTGCTTCACATATATGAGGTCTTGGGTTCAATCCCTGATATCTCAACAAAACAAAACAAAGCAAAGCAAAGCAAAGCAAAGCAAAGCAAAGCAAAGCAAACAAAACAAAACAAAACAAAACAAAACAAAACAAAACAAAACAAAA
>JAKSZT010054226.1:6906026-7065217 GCA_026826555.1 Tolypeutes matacus
AACAAAACAAAACAAAACAAAACAAAACAAAACAAAACAAAACAAAAACCTCTGCTTCTCCCAGCCCTATCACTCACCATTTCACTTCCTGTGGAGCCTTGAGAGTGATCTTTTTAAACTTAAACCAAGCACATTCTCCTGTCCACATGATTTCTACCTTGACTACCAGAGACAAACTGTCCCACACATCATTCTTTATCTGTCTTTCCAGTCCTGGCCTTTGCCTCTTATAGCCTTACACCTTACATTCCAGCAACATGCAATGAGCCATGTATTGTTTACCACATGATGTGGACTTGTTTTGCCCCACTCCCTCTGACCCCATCCTTTCTGCATTTCCCAATCTGACTAAAGCTTGTTTGTTTCTCCTCTAGAATCCTTTCACTCCCAGTTATTACCAGATATAATTCCCACTCCCTGGCTCCACGCCTGCTCACCCATTCCCAATGAATTAGGTATTCTTATGTGCTCAAGGAATATGATGTGCATACATACATTATCCACTACACTGATTTTGTAAATGTATTTTCTCCTAATATCTATTATTTTATATATTGCTGAAGTCATATAACACACTCAATTCAGAAGACTTAGGAGAAAATATCACTAACAATCTCACTGGTCCTAGAAATATTGATAGTGGAAATATTATTCCAGTCTCTTTTCTACATGTATATAACAGTGGTATCATACACCATTCTTTCAAAATATATTGAGCACCTAACACGTGACAGGCACAGACGCTGCCCTCATTGAGATTACAGTCTAATTGGAGAATCAGACATTAATCAAAGAGTCACACAAATAAATGTAAGTTTCAACGTTATTTTGTTGACAAGTGCTAAGAAGGGGAGGTACATAGAGCTATGGGGGCATAAGATAGAGATTAGGATGACTCAACTAAGAGCTAAAAGATGAACAGGAGTTACTAGCTCACAACGGTTGTATATTGTTGAGTTGTCTGCTCTGAATGCTATTTAATTTTTATTTTTTTATTTTTGTACTTAGCAATAAATTTCAAATATTTTTCTGGTAAAAATTTGTCTGGGACACTGAAGTATTCTAGGTATAGTATTTAATCATATGGATATACTGCAGTTTAATAAATCCCCTAACATTAGATATTTAAGTTCCCTTTTTTATTATGAATTATGCTGCAATGGATATTTTTGCACATATATCTTTGGTATGACTGTGGTAATTTCCTAAGGATATATTTCTACAAGTGGGAGTGTTGTGTCAAAGGGTGTGCATATTAAAGTTTTGCAATCCACTGCCAAATTGCTTTCTGGAAAGTCTCCACTGATACACTTTTCCTTCCATCAGCAGTGTATGGAGAGCCTGTTTCCCTCCATGCTTACCAGTCTGACGTCTTTTCTCACTCTTTAATCTTTACAGATTTTAATTATCCAAAGAATGGTGCCTCACTCTTTTAGTTCTAATGTCTTTGTTTACCACTGAAGCTGAACTAATAAATAGATTGTTGGCTGTGCAGATTTCTTTGCCAGTTGTCTCTTTGTGTTACCATGTCGTTCATAAATTGCCTAAATGCTTGTGTCTCATTAGCTCATTGAGGTCAGAGGCCCTTTGGCCCACTATGTTACCTAGAACATATAGCTACTAAGAAGAGGATAGCTTTTAAATGACTGGTTTCTAGAGCTTCACCAATTACCTGCTCTGAGTGAGGGTAGCAGCACCCAGGATTGCTCCATTCTCATCAGACTGTCCCACGATTAGAGAATCCAGGTCTTCCTTCTGAATCCTGTGATTCAGTAATGTGTGCAAGTTTTGCTTCTACTAATGCACAGCCCCATGTACCTAACCTTAGAGATCCTTTAAATATAAGGAGGAACTGAGCCCAGTGGTCTAAAGTGTCTCTTCAATATCATTCTTTAAACTTCTGACCCCCAAAATGTGGTAACAGAGCCTCTTCCTCTCTTCCCAGAGAGGAAGGGCAGTGGGCAAACACTGGATAACTGGTCAAGGTTCCAAGCTGGCAACTCCATTTTCTCAGGGGTCTAGGAATAATCAGCCTTGAATGTCCAGAAAAGAAGAATGAATGGCTAAAAGGGTACAAAACATATAACATAAGAAAGAACTGTGGTTGTTTATCCAATAAAAGAAATGATTTCAGAAGTGAGAAAAGACAAAACCTGTCTGCAAATGCACTTTAATTCTAAAGGTTATAAAAATACAAATTTTTATAATTCAGATTGAGTGTAACTATGGATTAATAAAGGAACATGCCTACTTTGTACAAGCTATTGCTTATTAATTATTCATTCAACTAACACATGTCCATTAAGTTCCTAACATGAACGAGACACCATGGTAGGTGCTGGGAACTTAAAGGAGAATGAGACAGCCATTATCCCTGCCCTTGTGGAGCTTATAGTCCAGAGCTTCACATCAGGAACTAGCACCGCTCTGCAAGGCCATAGCAGTTGCATGTTACATGCTGACTTTGAGTGGCTTAATTTATCTTAACAGTGGGAGACAAGGAGTTTAAAGAATTTGTAAGAAACACTGTTAATGACAGTGCTGTTATGATAACAGCAGCAGGCAAGAATCTTTGGGGTGAAAGCTAGGTGTAACCAAACACTGGATTTACTCATTGATGTTTAAGTTTTAAAACTATCCACTTAAAGCTCCAAGGAACACCTTATGGCCCAAATTTCTTCTTGAAACTAGAAAACACTTTGTTATCTTGAACCAAAAGCTTTCTAGCCCTTAACTTTTCCTTTTCTGCTAAATGATTGTTACTCTAATCCAAGTTTTCCTAGAATGCTACCGTTGTGTGATGGGACTGACTGCATCTGAGCTCTAGACCTTGTTCTACAGGACCAAATGTCCAACGAAGACCAAGGACTAGATGCTGCAGAGAAGCAGATTTTGGTTCAACATGAGGAAGGAGGACTTTGTAAAGAAGAAAAACAGAAAGTTTTTTTCCAAAGTGGTAATGAATTGCCTTTCTAATGACATGATGATGCTGAAGATGATGATGATGATGTAATGCAATAGCAATGACCGTTTATTGTACCCTTACTACACCCATGTGTTGTATTAAAATTTTTATTTTGTTTAGTCTTCTCAAGAATACCTAAGAAGTATTATGATCCATATATATAGATGATGACCCAAGAATGAGCTAGGCTAAATTATTGACCCACAGACCTGAGTTGTCACAGGTCACCTTCTGCAAAGCCTCTGTTCTCAATCATTATGCTCTCCTGTGAGATTTTCATTGCTGGAGTGCTCAATCATAAATTGGACTATTGCATGAATAAAACAACAAAGAGAGAATTCAAATTTCAGATGAGAATGAGGGTTGCTAGTTAAGAGAAGAGTCATTCATTCTAAACATTTTTGGTACTGGATCCTGTTGAGAATATGACAATAATCTATGGGCTTTCTTTCTAGAAAAATACTCACGTGTACACAGATGCAAACCATCACAATGCAAAACTGGGGGAGGGATGCGGAGGTGCTCAGGGCACCCCTGACACCCACCTCTGAGCCCTAGGCTAAGAGCCCTTGCTCGAAGGACACTTTTGCTGAGACACTATGTTCAGGTACCTGTTTTTTGGAGGTCAGTTTCCCTCTGTGCTTGACTCCAGGTATCAATAAGGTGCCACCATCATATGGCACTCATAGAAACAAAACAAAGCAGCACATTGAGATGTTTCTCCTCTCCCAGAAGAAAGAGAACCGCTCCTGACACATTTCTCAAAGCAGGCTTTGTGTGCTATTGGAAATCTCTCCCTCGGCCATTACAATTTCAGGTGCATTGAGAATGACTCAGAAATAAGACACAAACCATGTGTAAAGCTTCCACTCATATTATTATTTATGGGGCACAAGAGTCTGCCCCCTCCCCAGCAACCCCTACTGCCAGTAAAACAATGAAAGAAGGCCAGGGAGGAGGAGCCAGTTCACGGAGGGAGAAGTGCCTGTGGGAGGAACTATGTCCATTTCTGGTTGCTGTCTTGCTTGATAGTGCCACGTGTTTCCAATCTGGAATGAACATGTGCCTTCGGTATCTAGAGAGGCACACGGCCCCCCTTCCCTCCCCACGCCCCTCATTCCACGCCTTGCCTGCTCTCCACAGATGGGAGCTCTGTTACTGCGGATCTGGAAAACATTCCTCAGCTGGCCTGGCCTCTCTTCTTCTGGCACCCATTTAGAAAATACAGGCGTGTGTTTCTGCATGCATGTGTATGTTGTATGAGCTTTTATTCTCATTTAAACAGTCTCATTTGGACATTTCGATTGCAGAAGGTTCTGGGGGGTTGTGGACGCATGTGAGGGCTGTCTGCAGCCCCTGGGGAAGGTTACCGTGCTGTTCCTCTCCTCCAACCAGCTCTGCTGGTCTAATGCATTGCTACACGCTTAATTGCTTTGGCACCAGTTCTCGGAGCAGGGCTTACTGTACAGGTTCCTGAGGATTTCTGGGGGATGTCCCTGGAGGGGAGGAAGGTTTGCAGGATGCCAAAGGATGTGGAGCAAATGTGTTTTCGTTGCTCAAGCCCATCTTTCTTCCCTTGCTCCTGCTCTGTTTGGACTGGGGCGCACGCTATTATCTCTCACCTGGACTTTGGTTATAGCCTCCCATATCCTGTGTCTGCCTCCACTTTGCTCCCATTTGATTCATCCTCCATGCCGCTGCCAGGGCAACCTTTATCAAACACAAAAAGGTCGTTACCTGGCTTGAAAGCCTTCAGTGGCTCCCTGATATCTTGTTATAAACAATAATCACGATAACTTCTAACAGTGAAGGGCCTCTTTCTGGGGACTCAGCAAAGAGCTTTTCACGCAGGACTTCAGATAATCTTCCCAACAACCTCATGGGGTGAGTTTTATGTTCCCTCCACTTTACCAACAAGAAAATTGAGAATGAGAGTATTTAACTAACTTGGACAAGGTCATACAGCTAGAAAGCACAGACGCTGTCTAATGCTGTACAGTTTATAATCTGCACAAGAGCATGCCATGGAGGGGCAGGGGAGGCCTCAGATCTGCTCCCAAGAGAGGTCCTTTTTCTCTTTGCTTGGTATTCAGGGAGCAAGGCCTTGACTGCCACTTTGGGTCCTAGTCCATTTGCTGCTGGTGTGAGACGCTAGGGATCCAGAAATAATCAAATATGGCTCCCCAAACCAGAAAGTTACAATTCTGTAGGGGAGACAAAGAAATATACTAGATAAAGCCACTTCACGGGCTAAGTGTAAGACAGCGCTATACACAATGTACTTGGGGAACACAGAGGGAAACCATACCTTGGATGGGGAGGAGGAGGCCATGGAGAGGTCCAGGAAAACTTCTGTAGGAAAGGACACTGGAGCAGACACAGCTCAGTGAGATGAAGGTGGAGCTGGGGAGGGAGGCGCGGGGTGGGATGGGGGAGAAGGAATTCTAGGCACGGGACAGCAAGAGCAAAGCATGAAGGTGTAAGACTACACAGATACACTTTCTGAAAAACTGCATTGCAAGTGAATTTGTGGTTAAGGAAATTCAAATTTTAAGGGAACATTTTGCTGGAAGCTGAGGTCAGAGTAAACCTTTAAGGAAAAAAATGTTTTCTTTCTCACAGCCACAAAAATAAGGACAACCCACCAAAGGGCAATGGCAAATTACTACGAGGTATCACTGTGGTAACACGACGTTGCCCCTTCACTGTGGCTTTTGATGGGGTGCTGTGAATTTGCTTTTCCATGTGGAAGATGAGGCACATAACCAGAGGCCCTTGAGTTTGGCCCTCCACCCTAACTTCCAGTGCCTTTCTGATTTTATGGTGCAGGCTTCTCCTTTGCCAAGCCCCAGTGATGCAGATAGACTTGGATGCTTCAGATGGAAAAAGCTTTGGGTCACCTGTACGAGGCTGCACATCATTTTTGGGCAGGTATTTCTTCAATTTCCTCCCCAGCATTCAGGACCGTATAATTTTAGCTCTGCTCATTTTTCACTTGATGCCAAAGCACACAGGTGGATGCAGCCTGCCTCTCACACACATCTCTGCTCCCTTCTCACCCCCAAATCCACCCATTGTAAGTATGGTCTCTCCACTTTTTTATTCCCAAGGCTTCCTTGTACAAAGACCTACTCTCGTTATGCCATTTATTTTAACTTCTCCTATTTAAAAAAAAAATAAAAATAAGCAAAGTAATACATGAATATAACTTAAAAAGTCAAATAGTGTTACAAAGCTTATAACAAACTGTTATAACCAAAAGCTTTCCCCCTCCTCATCCTGAAGTCCTATTCTTGAAAGGCAGCATTTTCTTTGTCTATTTACCTCCATATTTCCAAATCATTTGCTTATCATTTATTGTTGTTGTTGTTGGTTTTTCATTTAAGACATCATTTATTGGCTTTCTAACGTGGCAGATGAGAATTTAGGTCTCTTATACCCTTTCCCTGCAACACACACACACACACACACCCTCCTTACCTTCCACCCAGTATATAATTATATCACAATTTTGGTTAAACCAGTCTTAAAGTTATAGAAACAGTATTCACAGCTGAGCTACAAAATATATCATTACATTCTTCTGTTTTATGAACTTTTCTTCTGGAGTTTTTTTTTTTAAATTAAGTTGTCAATGTCTCTATCACAAACTCTTACACAACTGTAAAAACTCCTTATAATTGGGTCAGAGCATTAAGTAAATGTTTGGTCCCATTCCCTTCACCCACACCCCTTTACACACCCTTTCCAGTTCCCATCTTCCTCTTGCTCTCATCTGCTCTGGTTTCTCTGTAGAACTGCTGCACAGCTTTTATTCTCAGGACTTTCCCCCACCTTCATCCTACAAATTACCTTTGCTCTTTCTGACTCCTGAATACCACATCTTTCTCTTTCTTGTTTTATTTCTTGTCTCCTTCTTTTGGTGGAGCAATAGTTTTGTCATTTTACTCTCACATTTTACTGAAAGTTTGGCTGGCTTTAGAATTCTGGGCTGGAAATATTTTTGCATATATTTTTTAAGTCTTTGTTCTGTTGTACTTAGCTATCGTTGTTGGGAAGCCCAATGCAGTCCTGATTCCTGATTTTTTATATATTTTTTCTCTCTCTCTTTCTGGAAGCTTTTAGGATTTTCTCATTACCCTGCCTGTTCTGAAATTTCACAACAATATGCTTTTATATGGATCTGTTTTTTATTCATTTTTGCTGATGCGTGCCTTCATTTTAGAAAATTACTGTAGTTCTGGGAAAATTTCATCATTATTTCTTCAATTATTTCCCCCTTTCATTTTATGTGTTCCCTTTTACTGGATATTGGACTGTCTGGATTTGTTCTCTAATTTCTCAGTTTTTTCCCCCATTTTCCATTCCTTTAACTTTGGGTTCTGGGAAATTTTCTTAGTTTTAACTTCTAATCCTGCTAATTGATTTTTTATATTTTTAATTTTTACTAACACCGGATTGACAGCTTTCTTTCATGACTTTAAAGATGTCACTCCATTGTCATCTCACTTGCATAGTTTCAGACTAGAAGTCTGTGATAATTCTTATCTTTATTCCTTTATATATACTTTTCTTTTTTCTCTGGCTACCTTCAATTTTTAAAAAATCTTTGGTACTCACCAGTTTGACTATGATGAGTCTATGTGTGTGTTTTAATTCTGTTTGTGATTCTCTGAGCTTCTTGGATCTGTGGTTTGTTATCATTATAATTTTTGAAAAATTTTTAGCTATGAGCTCTTCAAAAAATTCTTCTGCCCTGTTCTCCCTCTTTTCCTTCTTGGACTCCAATTACACTAATGTTAGATATTTTCAATTGTTTCACCATTCTTGGATGTTCTGTTCTGTTGTTTTCCGCTCTATGCTCTTTGTGTTTCAGTTTGGAGAATTTCTATTGGCCTATTTTCAAGTTTACTGAGTTTTTCCTCACCTATGTTTCATCTGCTGAGAATCCTGTCAAAAGAAAATTTCATTTCCAATGTTATGTTTTTCATTTCTAGTTAAAAATTTTTTGCATAGTTTTCATTTCTTTGCTGAAATTCTCCATTTGCTCATAAATGTTACCCACCTCTTCTATAACATATTAACTGTAGTTTTTTTAAAGTCCCTGTTTAATATCTGGGATATCTCTAAGTCTGGGTCTGGTAACTGCCTTATCTTGTGACTAAAGATTGTTTTATCTTACTTTATTTGTGTCTCATAGCCTTTAAATTGAATGCTTGGTATTGTGTTAGAAGAGTAGTTGAGATTGAGATAAATAGGTTTAATGTCTGGAAATAGTCATAGCCCTTCTGCCAGGCCATTAGTGTTGCAGGGTATAGAGCCACTCTATTTAGTAGTTGAGCTGAAATTGTGTTTTGTTCTTGCTATGGTCACCTTCAGTACACCACAGACTTCAAATTCCCCTAACAGTAGGCTGCTGCTACCTGAGACTTAGAGTGAGGCCTGGGGTGCCAGATGGCTTTTCTTGGCAATCCTGCTCCACTCTTTCAATGTGCACTGCACACCTGCACCACTGGAGGTCTCTCCATGCTTTTGCCCCTTGTCCAGCAGCAGACCACTTGTTGCTTGTTACTGGATATTAGGTTCATGGTGTGGGAATAAGAGGTTCTCAGTTTTCCTAGTTTAGCCTCAGTCTTAGGTAGGCTGATGCACCTGAGCTTTGGATGTGGGGCTTCCTCAACAACTGTGCCCTCTCCCCTATGACAGCAAACTTGCCATGTATCTTTAGGGGTCTTGGGACATAAGAGTTTCCTGTCATTTTCCCACTGGTAGCAGACCTCTGCTTTGTTATCAGCTCAGGATCTTCCAGGGACAGACAGATTTAACTTCTTCTTCTCCCCCAGTGGTCAGATACATTTCCCTATGTCAGGGTGGGAGGAGTTCCTGCCTTTCCCTCCGTGGAACACTGCTGTTGATTGTTACATTATGCAAGGCTCATGAGAAAGGCAGTGCCTGGTGGCTTTCACTTCTCTCCTTCCATCAGCAGCAGTTTCCTTTTGCTGGGACCCTGGGAGGGTTTCGAAGTCTTTTCCCAGTGGCAGATGTTTTTTTCTTCACACAAGAGAAATGTCTAATAGTTTTGTGCCTGGGTGTGGGAGGGCACTGAAGGATGCTCTTTAAGGTCTTTTTGCTCTGTTACCACTCTTTCTTTTAAGCATCTGGTGGAATGCTATCGCAAAGAGCTGTGTGATCCGCTTGTGGCTATGACTCTCAGGATTCTGAATCAGACTCAGACCAGCTCAGACTCAGACCTTAAGAATACATTAAAATTCTAGTTTTTCTCTTCTTAACTGCTTTCATAGTGACTGCCTCACCCATCTGTGCTCTGAGAATGGTGAAGCAGTTCATGTATACTCTCAATACTCAGGGTGGCCCTTTAGAATTCAGTTCACCTGCTTGCCTAGTTATTTCAGCTCTCTAGTGGGCTCAAGAAGAGTTCTTATTTTGTAGATTATTCACCTTTTATCGTGTTAGAGTGGAAATGGTGTTGTGGCTTTCCATATCCTAAACAGAAGATGAACCCCTATGGGTCTTAACCATGACCCAGGATGAAGATCAGAGGTCAGCTCCATTTGCTGTCAAACACTTTCCTTTTTGGATTCTCAAGAAGTCACTCTCCTTCCATGTTTGGTTACCACAAGCATACATTTGTATTGCCTTTTTAGCTTACAAAGTATTTTCATGTGCATTCCTATTTGCTTCCTTTCTTAGTGTTGTTTAGGCAAAAGGGAACCATTTAAACAGACATATACCTGATGCAGCTCACCTAGAGTATTCTACATAGCATTGCCCTTGTGAGAAGCAGCTCAGTTGCAAATCATTACCTGCATTCAGCGTGTCTCTCCTTGACTTTCAATATGGTGCTCAAATTTGAATCTGTTGTTTTCTTTGTCTGTATTATCTTAAACTGCTTGACATATCACATAGGACTCCTTTGGACCTCTTTTTCAACCACTCTGGAGAATGACTGCCTATTTTTTTGAAGTGCCCTCAAGGGCCTTCTCTCTATCTCCAAGTTAATTTTGTGTATATCACAAAGCCAAACATACTTTCTACATTTGGTGACAATTGTAGTCATTTCTGTGTGATGCATTACCAGGCAGTTACACAGACACAGAAAATTTGATTTATTCATATGGATTTCATCTACACAAGAAAACTTAATAGGTTAATTTTATAATCCTCATTTTTTAAGATAAGAACAAAAATCTCAGGATTATTAAATAATTATAGCTTGGATTTTTGTTCACCTTCTATGTGCCAGGCCATCCTCTAAATGTGATAAGTATAAATTAATTTAATTCTTAAAGAGATCTATGGGCTGAGTACTATTATTGTCCCTAAATTAGAGATGAAAAGCAAGCACAGACAGGCTAAATAACCCAGGTCAGACAGCTGGTAAGCAGTGGACTCCAAACTCTGGCAATCTGGCTCCAGAGTCTCTGCTTTTAACCACAAGGCTTATCTAAAGCCAGCTAGAAGTCTTAGAAGGCGGTTAAAATTGAGAGTCTTCTAAATCTAAATACCAAATGTTTTCTTCTACATTAGACTGGTGGTTGATGGCATGGAAATGTTTTTTTTTTTTTTTTTTTTTTTTTTTTTCCCAGAGCCTTACCTTACAGGGATCTCTTTCCAGAACAAAAATCTGATCTGAGCTATTCCCTTAGCCTCAGGACTGGAGCAGCAAGAGCACAGCTGGCTGAACATCCCTCTGACTTTAGCAACCACTTTTCCAAGGAAAGAACACAAAACTATAGTGATGTAGCTCCAGCAGTTTTGTTTCCAACTTTTAGAGACTAAGAGGAGCAGATGGTACTGCAAGGTGGTGTTTTTTACAAAGCAGATGTGGCTAAGGAAAGAAGTAGATAAGGAAGCAGTTGGAAGGTTCCAGTGGCCTCAGGTCACTTTAGGGCATCCCCAAGAGTGCTCAGCCTAGAGTCCATGGATCTGCTGGTCTGGGGACCTCTGGTTGGCTGTGTCCTTGGATTTATGAACCCTGTAAGACTCAGGGAATTGGGACTAGAAAAAACCACAAACATAAAGGCAGTGGATGCCACAGGATACTGAGCCTAGGAACATAGAGGAGTCACCAGGTTGGAGACAGGGCTGCAGTGAATTGGCTCAGCTATCTGGTCACCTACTTAAATGTGTGACGCTAAGATAGGCATACAAATGGATGCTTACAACGAGGAAAGAAGTCACAGAAATATTTATCAAGAACTTAGTATAGGACAGGCATGATTCTAGCCATTTTGTTGGCTCATAGATGTGTAAGATGTTATATCTGGCTCTGAGAACCTTGAGCCTAACTGGAGAGAAGATACACACATCAAATGCTTGTCATGCAGGACAGCATATGGGAGAGAGAACAGTGGAAGCACTAGTACCCGGGTATGCTTGCTTTCCAATCTTTTACTAGTCATGAGATCTTAGTTATCCTATCTGAGCCGCATTTCTTTATATTTAAAGTCAGAATACTATCATTTACCTTATAGGTTTGTGGAATGTTAAGAAAAAACATGTAAAGCACCTCGCTCAATATTGGGCACATATCAAGACATTAATGTTTGTTGAATCTGAATCTAATAAGTAACTAACAGGTGGTAACAGAAAAAAGAATTCTAGAGAAGATAGAGGAGGTGGAGGTATGTGGAAGTGGGGGTTGGTGAGACCCTCTTAGATGACATGGGACTTATCCTAGGACTTGGCAGTTGGCAGGAGCATACAGGCAGGGCATTACAGTGGGAAGAATGCAATAAGGGCAATCAGGAAACCAGCCAGGCTGGCCTGGAGAGTACATACCATGGAGCCAAGGAATATACAGGCTGTACTTTGGAGGCCCTTGACTTGCTAAAGTAAGGAGTTTGCACTTTATGCTTTTGGCAGTCAGAAGCCATTGAAGGATTATGACGCATACCACAGAGACAAATAAGTTGTTCAAATAAGACCTGAAGTATGTAAATATTTGCTCTCCTGTTATTGAAAATGACACCAGAGTCCCATAATTACCCGCACATTCACTGTGAGTTACTTTTCCAATAGTGAAATGGGACTGAGAGGACTTGTCCTCTCTCCACTCTGGTCTTCTTTACATATATTTGGCCCCTTGCTAGTTGGTCTTAGGAGTGCAGCCTCTGACCAGGTGAGAACTTGACTTTGGGCCAAATGGCCTGATTTACATGGGGAATCAGAGCAAATTCCTAGAATGCACAATATTCTCACGGCTGAAAGGAAGATATTCAAAGGAGATCTGACAGATTGTGTTTATCAGGAAGTGCTGGCCGGCAATAAGGTGTTCCAAGAAGGGGGCAGGTGGTCCATGAATGGAGATGTGATAGAAAACAAACCGTGTCTCAAGAATCTCAGGTTTCATAGGTTGCAACATCTCACTACCCAGAATGTTCATACTTGCGAGAACAAAAACCTCAGGGAAAAGTAAAAATTTATTCAACCCATCAGTTATTTGGTCTATGTGAGGCCAATGGATTTCAAAGAAAACTATCATTAAACCTCAGTTGCCCAGTTGTCATGGCAGCAAGTCGACACAGTTCTGGTGTTTGGCATCTCTGACATGCCACTCAATGCACCAGCAGCATGTGGCATCATGTAACTCTTGTGGGAAACCCCACAGTCACCGCAGAATATGTAGGGCTGGTAATTAACTTGTCAACACTTCCCACCAGCGGCCAGAAGTTTCCACCAGTCCTGGAGGGCTTAGCTTAGAGCGTGAGCCACAGTGCGGGAAAGGTTTCTTGGTCCAACTTGCGGAGCCAAGCCTGGCACTTTTCGAGATGATCTGAGTCATGGAATTCATGGTGAGTAATCTTGTTGGGACCAAGTCCTTTCCCTCTGCTTGTCTATCTACTTTATTACAGGCCAGTACTGCAGTCTCATTTCAGAAAGAACCGGAACTCAAAGCAAATGCAAACTAACCGACACCCATCTAATGTGTGAGCACGTTAATTTTGTCTATAATTAGGAAGTTACTCACCTTGCATTTAAATACACTGGATCCTCCCCACCTGGGCTTCTTTCCCTGTGGTCTCCCACTCACTTGAGAATTGGATCTCAAACCTGTTTCCTTCCTACAGTGACCCTTGGCCCTAATCCTCTCCTTCCATTGAGATCAAGCAGTTAAAACACACAAGTTGCTTCGTGCCTGCCCCATAGCAAACTCTGAATAAATGGTGGATATAACATCAACAATTGCCACATTGGTGTGTCAGGATAGGCTCCCCATTTAGAAATCGCCTTCTGTTTGGGTTTCTTTTGTGTGGTCATGTCCAAACTGTAGCACTGACCAGAATTATCAGGGAAGGAAGGGGTGTTGGCTTCTCCAGTGTGGCCAGTGAATTGGTATCAGCTTTAAGTGGCACTCCAGGAAGGGAGTCTGTGTCTTCCAGACATGAAAGCGGTTTGTGAACTCCTTGTTTCCTTTTTCAGCTCCAAGTCATTCAGCAAAAGAATTTAGGTGATTGCTCCTAGTTTTTCCTACTAAAACAATATAGTTAGAGAAACAATCGTCCATCTTTTTGCCCATGGCTTCATGCCTTCGAGATTGTACTGGACCCAATGATAAAACAGACATAGACAGTATAGCTCCTATGATCAGGAGTTTACTATTTAGTTGGTGAAAGAAGACATACGTATATGAAACTAATGAGTAAATATCCTCAGGAAAAAGATTTTCAAAACTTCCAGGGGAATCCAGATGACAAAAAGGATCAGCCATGGGGAGTATGGACAAGGAAAGTTTCTTGGAGGAGCAGAGTCTTCATAGCCAGGGTGACTGTGGATTGGCAGAGAGGAGACTGGAGGCCAATGTCAGTGGCTCAAAGCTGGGTCCGATGGAGATGTGTGTTGAGGGTGGAAGAAGACTTAGCTGGCAGGAATAAGGGCAGGGCAGGAGGCAGAGGTTTGGTGGAGGCTAAGAGATGCAGGATAGGAAGAGGGAACACTGCAGCCAGGTCATCAGAAGTTCTGGGAGAGACACAGCAGGAGAAAGGGGGCAGGAGAACGATTAGGATGCTGCCAAAGCAACCCAGGCCTGAGGCAGTGGAAAATCTATGCTATCAGGCAAGGCTCCCAGCTTCTCCTCTTGAGCAGAGGCTGCTTGAGTCCTCCCTCCTCTCCTTGCAGCTTTTCTGTGTGGATCCCCCCTTACCCCCCAAGATGGCTCCTTCGTCTGTATGCTTATTGTTTCTGCTCGCTGTTTGCGCTCATTGTTTGTGTGCTGTCTGCTTGCTGTGTTCTTACTGTGTCTGCTCATTGTGTCTGCTTTTCTTCTTTTTAGGAGGCACTGGGAATTGAACCCAGGACCTCCCATGTGGGAGATGGGCACCCAACCACTCGAGTCACATCCTTTCCTCCTCATTGTGTCTGCTCATTTGTCAGCTCATTGTGTCTGCTTGTCTTCTTTAGGAGGCACCAGGAACCGAACCTGGGACCTCCCATGTGGGAGGTGGGTGCCCAACTGCTTGAGCCACATCTGCCCCTGTGGGCTCCTTTTAACGTGTGAATCAGACATGCGTGAGGCATATCTGGAAGGAATTTCTCCAGATGCTTCTCTGGTATAGTAAATGAGGGCATTGGGCTAGATGATTGCTGAAGCTCTTTCCTGCTCTTAAACACAGTGGTTCATTTATTTGGATTAATTTCTCAGTCCTTCCCATGTGCCAGGCACTGAGTGAGGAGAATACAACAATGAGCAAGGAATAGGCACCTGCTCTCACACGGCCACCTCTTCTCAGTGTCACATCCTATTTAAGTGAACAAAGTTGTACCCAAGCACCTGGCCCAATACCTGCACAGTTCAGATGCTTAAAAGGGCACCTGTGGTTTTTACTCCTTCTCACAGTTCTATGGCCCTATCATAGGCATCCTTCATCATGTTGTCACTTCTCACATGTGCTGTTTGCACACACACCTTTTTTTTTTCACTTTCTGGTTGCTGCAAAGCTAATCCCAGATCACCCACAGACCCTGCCATGGCAGAGCCATGAGCTCACCAGGCGGGAAGCAGGATTGATATTGTCTAGCAACTATGAAAATAGCTCCAGCAGGCCCCACAGGGGCTTAGGAACCTCTTCCTTGAGGCATGTGGGAACAGAAGGGCTTCAGCTGAAATGAAGATACAAACAAGCAGAATTGGTCCCCAAATGTCACTCTCCACATTGCCTGACAGTCAGGGGGATTATCTTATTTGTATCATGCTTAACCATCTCTCAAGCACTGACAAGTACCAAAAAGGGTCAGAGAAGAATGAAGAAGCAACGAGGGTTGGAAAATCTATAAGCCCTCCCTTAGAAGATACATGCATATGTCCAAATGCACAGCAACTTACAAATTCAGATGCACGGTCAAACACAAGTTGGGTTGACTTCCTCTTCTGTCATCCTGAGCTGAGTCAGAGGAACTGTTTGCACGTCAGAGGCCATCAACCATCCTATGGGTGGGATCAGTAAATGAACAAAAATGTTGCTCAGATCAGAGATGTTATGCAACCATGTGTGATGCATGTCTGCTCCCATCCCTGGTCCTCCATTGCACAAATTTAGTAATAGGTGGAGAAGGTCAATGCCCAGAAGGAAACAGTGCTTCTATGAGCCACACAAAGAGGAAAGGGAGGTGGGAGTTAGGGACTAATTTATATCTGCTGTGTATTACGGTTCTCCAGAGAGAACATCTTGTTTAAACCTCAAGCTCAATCTGTCCCCAAATGAACAACCCTCTCTTCTCTGCAAGCCTACTTGGCTTCCAGTGACAACACCATCAAGCTACTCATTCCAAAAACCTGAGAGCCTTTAGCATCTTTAGCATCACTCTTTTTCACATCTCTCCTACCCCATACACAATCCATTTATCAACAGCTCCTGTTGATCCTACCTCCTTCCACCCAATCCCAGGCATTCGTCTCTAGCTCCCCTGTTACCCTCCTATGCCAAGACTTTCACCATTCCTCATGTAGACCATTGCAACAGCCTCAGACAGGCTACTCTGCATCTATTCTTGCCCCACTTCAATGTCTTCTGCTCCCAGAAACTAAAGTGATAATCTATAAATGCAAATCCTATTATATCGTTTACCTGTATAAAACTCCTCAGTGGTTCATTATCATTCTTAGGATCAACTTTAATGTTCTTAGCCTGGCCCACTGGGTCATGAATGATCTGACCCATCAGTCACTTCTTCTGCTCCACTTTGGCCCCTCTGGCTTTCTTTCAGCTTCTTGAATTCCCTAAGAGTCTGTCTGTCTCAGGACCTTCTCACAGTCCATTCCCTCAGCCATGTATGTGCCCCTTTTATATGCTTTTGTAGGGCCCTGAACTTCTTCTTTATGGTAATTATCACAATTGACAGAGAATAATTATTTGTGAAATTGTTTGTTTTTGTCTGTCTCTTCCAGTGGAACACTCCTTAAAGTCAGGTGCCAGGTCTGTTTCATTCCCTAATGCTGAGCACAGTTTTATTTAACTCAATAAATACTTCTTGAATGACTGAACAATTAGTGAGAGAGGTGAAGGGGTAGGAAGATCCTAGCATCAGGTTTTTTCTGAACTTTGTAAGCAATTGCTCACATTGATACCTGTGAATAGAAATGATACCCAACTTTCCTCTAGATGTAGATTTTAAACTCCCAAAGAGGCTGAGCTGCCTGTGTCAAGATCTGTGGATGGGTCCCTACAACAGTACCCTGTGTAAATAAGCTTGATGACAACAACTCTGTGAGCTTCCAGGCTGCTCAGGAATGTTTGATTGTAAGGAGGAGTATTTGTGACCTTTTCTTATTTGAGAAGGAATGAATTGGTAGCATGATGATGTTAAAAAAAAAAAAAGCAGAGTTCAGGCTTACACAACAAATAGACTTTGGTTTGAATCCCCACTCAACCACATGCTGTGCCTAATCAGGCAGGTTATTTGACCTCTCTGAACCTCAGGGTTCAGTGCTTATCTCATAGGGTTGTTGTAGGGATTAAATGATATACTCTATGTTGAGTGCTCATCTCAATGTGTGGCAGATGGAAAGAACTGCCTAAAGTTGTGGTTTTGTTGTTGTCATTGTTATTGTTAGCAGCCCCAATTCTCTAATAACAAACTGTTTGGCCTAGGCTAGGTGGTTTCATCAGCTGTAAGGTCATCACCTTCTTTTGGACAGGATGTCCTCTGTGTCTTTCAAACTCCAGGATTCTGTGATTCAGGGAACTTTTAGGTCTTGTCCACTCTGGAACTCTTTGAAGCATATCTGTGGGAAGGGTAAGAATCATCTGTCTGGATTTTGCAGCCATGCTCACTTGAATTTGTCCTGGAAGATAAGCAAGGATGACACACATAGGAGAGGAAAATAAGTTCAGTCGGGTTTGGTCCTGTCTGGAACCAGGGACTGTTGGGTGGAACTGAGATTGATGTCCCATGACAGCCACACCATGGACATCAGACTTTCTGGGAATGATGGCAGGAGAGAAACCAGAGAAGTAAGATGACTTGAATTTATTTTCTTGGAAAGAAGATTTTGTTGGCAAGACTCAAGCTTTGCCTCATA
Organism: Tolypeutes matacus; assembly: GCA_026826555.1. Lineage (NCBI taxonomy): Eukaryota > Metazoa > Chordata > Mammalia > Cingulata > Chlamyphoridae > Tolypeutes > Tolypeutes matacus. The sequence continues at coordinate 6,923,531 of JAKSZT010054226.1, forward strand.
AATGGGCAGGGAGGCTAATTGAGCAGGAGGAACTGGGTTTGAGCCACTCCCTCTCTGCTGGCCATGACCAAAAGCATTTCTCTAAGAGCATGGTCCCTGGCTCCAGCCCACACTTACCTGCTCTTGATGTACCATCCTGTCCTTCTGCCTCATTAGTGCTTGATGGTTGATCTGACACGTGTAATTTGAATCCATCTGGATGAAATTTTGTGGGAGTGAAAGAAGAGAATACAGAGAAAGACAATGACATTAAGAAGGGAGAGATAAGGGCAAAGAATGGAGGTATCCCTGTGCATATGATAGGATTGTATCCAGCTGAGTGATAGGAAACCCAGTATAACAATGGTATAAGCATGATTAGGGTTTGTCTCTCACATAAAATGCTTGGAGATAGGCCAGTTTGTTTTGGTGGCTCCACAATTATCAGACTCCTTCTCTCTCATTCTTCTGCCATCTTCAAAATGTGGCTTCCATCTTCAAAATTAGGTTTCCATCTTGTGATCTAAGATGGCTGCTTCACCTTTGGCCATCATATATGCATTCTATCTACCTGGAAAAAGTAAGAACGGAGGGAATGGCACAGGCCTGCTCTTTAAGCACCTCCAGAAGGTGAACACTTCACATTTACCTTATATCCCATTGGCCAATATTCATTTACATGGCCATGTCTAGGTGCAAGGGAGGTTGGGAAATATGTCTTTATTCTGAATGAATTTATATTGAGCTAACTTTTACATGATTCTATTACTGAGGAAGAAGGTGAGAACAAGTATGGGGGGACAATTAGAAGTTTCTTCCACACTCTAAAAACTGAAAACAAGGATGAACAATTCAGAGTGAGGTCATAAGAAAAGCTTTGGGCATGTCTTACCCTGGAGCATACCTGCAATCCATGTCTTGGGGTTGTGTTCTTACCTCATTTCTAGTTTTCTTGTTTCTTGATAAAATCTTTACTGCCTTGCCTGCCCTATGGCATGTCCTTAAATTCTTTTATGTGACATAGCCAAGAACCTAAAAGCCCAGAACCCAGAGCCTTCCACTAACTTATTTGGTGAGCCAGGCAGGAGACAAAGAGGCAAGCAATGCTCCCCAACCCCCACCAAAGACTGGTGAGTCTAGGCTTTTTAATTAAAGCCTGCCTGTGCCTTCTTTTGTTTTATTAGTGAGGGCTCTGAGACTCTCACCCTGGGCCTTGCCTGGAGGTTTGGTCCTTACTTAGCCCCCAGGAGGCCCTGAGATTCCTGTTAATCCATTACCTCCAGGGCCCCCAAGGCTGTTTGCCTGTAAGCTGTAGACAATCAGTCTTTGGCTTTTTAATGTACCTCTCAATGTCTGGTTTTAACTGCAGAACTTGGTCCCTGGCAATGGCCTCTCTCATGGCCAGCCTTTCTGAGACCTCTGCAAGAGTAGGCCCAAAGAGAGTTTTCAAGCCAACCCCTCTTCTAAGAAAGAAAATTCAACTCAGCAGCTTTGGTTCAGAACCTAGGTCCAGACATTTCCCAAGTCCTAGGTCACCCCCAAGAACACCCAGGGCATGGACTCTGCAATTTTCGGCACACCGAGAACCAGAGCAGCAACTCCAAATGTCCTCCAAGACTTAAGCAACTTGGGTGCTTTGGTTTGGAGGCTAAAAGTTCAGAGGCTGGCATCTGGGATGCCGGATCAGCTGACAGACTTTTCTTCCATTTCTTCCTAGAACAGTGGGCAGCTTCTCTAGCATTCCAGCAGACTCCCCATTGGGGTGTCTTCTCAGGTACTGGGACAATCTGCCTACTGATGGTCTAAAAAGGAAGAGGCTAATCTTTTCCTGCCACACCACATGGCTGCAGTACGGCCAAGCATGGCCTCTGTGTGGGACCCTGAATTCCAGTTAAATAAGAGGGAAGGAGGGGACAGACAGATCTGAGGACCAGAGACCACTTGGTCACATGTCTCCCTAAAGGGATGAGGAAATGTACTACCAAATTGGTCAGTTTTAATAAGCTCAGGGAAATTACTCAAAGGCAGGAGAAAAACCCAGCCTTATTTCAAGGAAAGCTGTTAAAGGCAATAAAAATACCTTCTTGTAGTTCTTGACTCTAGGGAAGGATAGATCCTCCTAGAAACTCACTTTATTAGCCCTTGGATATCCATAGGAAGCTGCAAAAAAACTTTCCTTTGGCCCCCAAACTTCCATTAACTCCCTTTTAGAAACAGCCTTCTCACCTTTCAACAATCAAGACCACATCACCAAGATGGAGAAGATAATGAGTGGCAGGCACAGGGTTCAGTATAGGCTCACCTTTTAGCTTCTGCAATTAAAGGCACCGGTCACTTCAGGGCCACCCAAATCCAGGCTCCACATCAGCAGGAACCTGACCCCAGGCTGCCTCACCACTGGACTGCCGTGGCCTTGCCCCAGGGGAGGATGGAAGGAGCCTGAAGCCATGTGTGAGCTATCAACCAGGAGGAGCCTCAGGTGACCCTTATGTGGCAGGTAAAATTCTCAATTAACAATGGAGCCACTTGACTTGTATCTAACCTGCCACTCTGGAATGAATGAATGAAAGGGGAATCAAGATCTAGGCCCGTTTACTAAACCTCTTCGTTGCAGAACAGGAAACCTCCTAATAAGCTGTTATTTAAGATTTAAAAGTTCCTGGAGCTATCCCCCCTTATATAGGACCTGGGTGTCTCCAGAGCTCTCAGGAGCCCCTCTGTGTGGGGTGATAGGCACTTTGACATTCTATTAGCTCCTACTGAGGTGTGCGTAAGAGTTGCCTCTGGGATGACCTCCCGACTGTCTTTGAAGTCTCTTAGCCACTTGAACTCATTTGTCTTTACCGTTTCCCCCTTTTATTCAAGGTCTTTTTCCAGTTGTGTTGCCAGTTGGCACTTGGTATTAATCCCTCATTGCCAGGGAGGCTCATCCCCGGGAGTCATGTCCCACATTGGGGGGAAGGTAATGCATTCATATGCTGGGTTTGGCTTAGAGAGAGGCCACATTTGAGCAACAAGGAGGCTCTCAGGTGGTAACCCTTAGGCACCCCACAACAGCAAGCTAAGTCTCAGTTACAAGAGCAAGGACTCACAAGGGTAGTCATCAATAAAAAGAACTCATCAGTGGGTCATCCTCTTTTGACAGACACTGTCCCTGCACTCAGAGGACTATTGCTGCTCTCTTGGAGACTGTGGCAGAGCTCTCCAGGCTAGGAATTCAGATTCCCTCATTTATTGTGTGATTGTCCACCCATTGTGACCATGCCTCATCTTTTGATCCTTTGAACAGTTTTGTATATCTTTCATGTATATTCGGATGAACTAACTCCCATGAACCCCCCCTCCCAGACACCCCCCACCAATAATCCCCTGCAGTACCCATTGTAACCCTTCTGTGATCCAAATCCTCCATGAACATGTAGTCCATAAAATAATCAAATACACTTAATAGGAAAAAGAAACAACAATGATAAGCTAACAAGCAAGAGAGAAACATAAGGAAACTCAGGAAAAAAAAATTCAAACAAAAAAACAAAACAAAACAAAATATAATTAGCAGATTGGGACATTCAAAAAAAATGGGGAAAAAAGCAAAAGAAATGCCTTTAATATATACATATATATTCTTTTTTTCCTTTTATCACTGTGTTATCGGATGTCCGGTGTGCTGTGACACTTTCCCCCTCTCAATCCCCATTGTCTCCCAAATTTTCATTTAATTTTCAAAGAAGTTTTAGGTCACAGCAAAGTCACACACAGAGTACCAAAGACTCCCAGATACCAAACCACCCCCCCTTCCCCACCCCATATTAAATCCCCCCCCCCTTTTTTTGGATGTTAGCATTGTTATAACTGTTATACAGATAGCAAAACATAACAACTAAACATTGTCAATGATTTACATTATAGTTTACAATTTAGATGATACACTTTAATAATTTTGATGATATTTACCATGTCCTGTGTCCATTACTGTAAGGTAATAAAAAACCTTTCCCATGACCACCAAACACCCCATTAGATCTTGACTGTTCCCTTCCCCCCAGCCCCCCAGGGCACATGACACCACCCTATCCCAACCCACGGAATGTCAAGATTCACAGTTACATGCCCTGGGAATTTGAACCTGCCCTTCCTAATCCACCCCCCCGCCAGTACTGCACCACCAAACCCAGGAACACCACCACCCATCTGCCCCATCCCCCAACATGCAACCACACTCTATCCCTTTACCATAGATTGTATCCATATGGGTGATGGCTCAAAGCCTGCTCTTCTCTTACTCTCCCTTGTTAGTGGGCTCTATTTTGGAATCTGTGCTCCTGAGAGTGACAGAATTAGACTCAAATAAGTCCTCCCTGCACATGTTTCATCAGTCCCTTCTATTCAAACCTATATGTGATGCTGGATTTTTTAGGTATACTTCCAGAGACTGGAGCCTCTGGCCTACCTATGTGCCAGGTGTGTGTGGAATATCGGTGGAGCTGCAACTCCTACCCTACAGCTCAATGGACTCATCCAAGTCACCTGGAGAGGAGACAATGATGGGCAACGGCCAGCCCAGGGAATGGAGAGGGCCTGCATCTGCAGGCAGGATCATCCCACCCACCATATCCATGGGATATAAGCCCTCTCTCACTTGGAGGTGGAGTGGACATCACCATCCCAGTCCCCTCAGGATTGGGGGAAGAACTATGGACTAGAGTGAACTTGATGGTATTCTGTTGTACACATATGGTGATTCTAGCAATGGAAGAAATTATAACAATGAGGTGGAGCCAGTGGCCACTTGACACTTTCGGGGCAGGGAGGGGATGTGCAGTTGAAATGCAGGGGCTTCTTTAGGATTTGGAGGTTGTCCTGAGTACCGTTGTGGCAACGGATGTAGCCATTTTAAATCAGCACACACCACTCAGAACTGTGTGGGAGAGAGTGTGGTCTACGATGTGAACTGTGGTCTATGGTTGGTGGCAAGGCCCCAGGATGTGTAAGTCCATTGAGGGTGGTGGGCCACACTTATGTGAGATGTTTGTGTGGGATGTGGTGGGAAGTGTGGGAGGTGGGCAACATGGGAATCCCGGTGGGTTCCGTGTAATATTTTAGGTAATCTAAGCACCTCTTAAAATATATTTATATATATATAAATAACATTTTTGTAAGCAAATGCACATATATACATATATATTTATATATCATTTTACAAATATTGGTATGTATTGTGAAAATTTTGATTTTTACCCACAATAAAAAATTAAAAAAAAATAAAAATAAAAAAAGTTCCTGGAAATTCAGGTCTATCCCTATGCTAAGTGTGTGAAATTCTCTCTTCTGTTCTAATCTGTGCTTACTTTAACTTTGTCAGTCTGATTGTGCCTAGGAACTCATAAATCAGATTTGGGGTTTGCCTGTTACTAATTGGATAATGGTAAAAGGTAACCTAAAAATGAGTCTTTAAATGTCAATACTATCTTGCAATTGATTTGAGATATAAATCACATGGAATTAGTTCAACTGCTAGAAAAGCAGGAAAATTTAGCAATGTTGTTACTAATACAATAGTTTTAGTTGCTTAGTTAATAAATCAAAGTGCCCAATTTGTTTTCAAGTGGAAACTTGCTAGAAACTATAACTAAGAGTTAAGATCTTCTATTATGCCTTTATTATTATGAAATAGCAAAAGCTGAAATTGCTATAACTGGGTAGATTTAGCCTAGACCTACTATTGTGATGGTAATCTTAGACTAATTTACTTTTGTTTATGGTTTCTCTAGGTCTAGCCTCACCTTTGCTGGTGATTGCTATAGTAATGGTAATTATAAACTGAAATTACCTTCGATTATGGCTATTTTAAGACTAGCTTCTCCCCTGCACCTACTACTGTGATGGTAATTCTGAACTGAGTTTGCTTTTGCCTATGGTTATTTCAGGACTGGTCTCACTCTTGGATATACTTGCTCACCTATGTAATGGTAACCACACTATTCTCCCCTGTTTGAATCCATGGAAGCTTCTGCTTCCCATGTCTTGGGAAATGGCAAATTTGAGACACCCTTGTCTCCCATTTTTCCACTGGTGTTAATAACCTTGCTTTCTCTCATAACAATCTAGGTGTGGATTCCAATTTATCTACTCTAGGCAAGAGCTCAGAGGGACCCCACAATCTTTGAGGAACTCGCTTCATGGAGGGAATCCTTGGCCCTCAGGGTTGGATGTCCACTCTTCCAGTCCAGCAGCTGCCTGAGTACTGTTATCTTCCAGGACTGGGGAGTGGGACTCCCACCTTGAGTGTCAAGAATTCTGAAAGCAGCAGGTCATGAAAAAAAAAAAAAAAAAAGTTTTCCTTGAGACTTCACTGGCCTTAGTAAGTATGTTGGAATTAGGGTTGCTCATCCGAGGTCTATCAAAGTTGAAATGGGAAATAAGCAGAGCTCTGAAGTAAAGGAAAATGTTGTAGATTGTATTTTAGCATTGGGAACAATTTGGTTACAAGCAAATTCTTGCAATTTTGCTTAAGAATGCAATTCTTAAGCAAAACTGAATGGTCACAGTGCAGATTAATCATAAATAGCCTTCAAAGAGATCTTTCAATGTTATTTTACAGTTAAACTTATTTTGTAAGAGAATTAAAACTATAAGTAACATTAGTGAGTTCTGTGTCTCTGTGTCTAACTCTCTATTTGTGACTGCCTATTTGTTCAACTTATATTTTCAGACATTGGATGGTAATATCAGATTGACAAATGAAAATTCTTAAGAGAGCTCAATTCGAATTGTTAAAAATTAAATAAGTGTTTATATAGGTAAATGCTTATATAACTAAATTAGGCTAAGCAGGATGGAAAGGCATATAGAAAACTGAATATAGGAACTATTGAGAAAGAGAAAAAGGTTTTCCTAAGGTCTTTGACCTAACCAGCCCCCAGGGCCTTCTATTTGCAAGAGCTATGAGGGAAGGGCTAGGTGTGACAGGTTAAAACTCAATCTTCTAGGCTGGGGAATTAAGAATCATAGTTTGTCCTGTAATCCTATTGCCAAATTTCAGTAAGTAAAGTAAAAGTCCTTGAAAGCTCTGAAAAGATCTTTCTAAAGTATGATTAAACAAACTAAACAATTATAATTATTCCAGAACCTGGCAGTCAGTATGCTTTTAAGATTATTCACACTTTTAGAATTTTAAAGTAAAAAAGAGATTTGAGCCTCCGGTGGAGGAAAAGAAAAAGAACATTTCTTGCATAAACTATAATGGTTTTGATTTTATTTAGCTTGGGTATTATCTCCCTAGGTTTATAGAATACCAATTAAATAAATTAGCATTATACATATTGAAATCTTTAAGATGAAAATTGCAAGTTCGTGTTTAATGAAATATAGATCTATCCTAAAGTGAAATGACTAGTTTACACAGAATAGAAGGAGGAATGTAAGACAAGACTCTTAAGTGGATAAAGGTAAATTTCATTGGTAGCTAATTGTAATTTAATAAGCTTATTTAAGGGTAACGTGACTAGTCTATGTGGTTATGGTTGGTTATGGGACGTTTGCAAATGCATTTTCTCAATTGAAGTATTTATTTTAATGGCTAATTCCAGAAAGCCATTATTAAATAGAAACTTAAATTGATATTGATAACAAAAAGTAGCTTCATAACAGAGAAACCTGTCAGAGGCCACCTCAATCTGCACGTTAAGGTGGTGGTAAAGGAAAGGTAATATTGATTCCATTAGGAATCTTAGGTTTTCATAAAATAATGGAGAAAGTAATTTTTCCTGTACTGCTAATTAACATAATCATGATAAAAGTATAGAAGTAAAAAGGAAAGTACTAAAAATAGTTAAGTTCATTTGATATGTTATAAACTGCATTGGAAGTATTTAGAATGTGTATAAAAATTTAAAGAGATAGACTTCAGTATTGTCAAACTCTCTTGTGCATTCAAACCAGGCCCTAATACCCTGCATGATGCCTCTCCATTTGAGTTATTGGCTAGGTCGATCACTCTGACCCCTAAAACAATAAAAAGTATCTACCACATCTGGACATGCTTCTGAAGTGGATAGAGAGTACGTTGCAATTTCAGGCTCCTGTGGCAGCTGGTGATGGCTCAATATGACCAGATTTACAATGGACATTGCTTCCAGACTGGCTCTGTTTCATAGTGTCAAAGGGTGCTATGCACCGTGCTAGTGAAACAGTGGAGTCTTATCTTCCTAGCTTCTCTCTAGGGTCAACGGCACTGCAGCATGCTGGCTGTGTGAAGGACAATCTAAGTGGAGCAATAATTACCAGAGCAATGTGAGTAGAACTTAAACACAATTGGCATTATGGCCTGCTCCCATGGAGAGGCAATATGTATGGTATTGCAAACCTGGAGCTCAGATCTATTAACTTCAGCTCAAAGAAGAACTTGTGCATTAACTACTATTAAGTGCTATACCTATATACTTGATGAATAGGATAATATATCTCTTCTATTCTAGATCATATGCTGAAGGATATTGAACATGCTAGAAGTCCTGATAAATTTAATTCATTTTCTAAGTAGTTAATGAAGGTGCCTATAAGATAAAGGAATGACTCTCTCAAGTACTGTCTTTATTTTGCTTGCCATATGCTTGTTTTGTTGTTACCTATACTGTCTTTGTGAGTTTATTTCTAGGGCAGTGCCTTTCCTCATACCTCTCCTAGCTGTCCTAGGCATAACCACTGCTGTGGAAACGGGGGTTGGCAGCTTATACCAAACCTGGCAGGTCTACCACAATCTCTCCCTAGAGTTAACCAACAGCATAAAAGAACTCAAAGAAGAATGCTGTTTCTCATCAACTTTGGGAGGATGCCCCTTATGAAGGCACCTGGCCTTTCTCACTCTCGTGGTACAGTATGTCATGGCTGGCCCTCTTTTTGGGGCCACTTACCTCCATTTTATTTATCCTTTTGGTAGGACCATGTATCTTCAAAGTTCTAACTTAAATTTATTTCTTCCAAAATCAATGCCTTCCAGAACAAGGTATTAGTCATGCAGGGATCTCACCCAGCTCCAACCATGGTGCCAGACCCATCTTCCCTCAACTTCAATAGATTAGCCAGGGGGTTTTACACTTCATCAGGCAGGGGGTACTGCCCCTAACTAGCAGGAAACAGCTACAGAAGAATGACCATCATCCTTCAACTTCCCCTTAAGAAGAAGGGTGTAAAGTCTCTGAGGGGAGAGTTGAGGCAGGTTAGTATAGGAAGAGACAGCTGGGACCCTACCCAGAAAACCCCTGAAGGGAAAACTACTACTAAAAATAAAGCTGGAAAGACCTCTCTTAGACCCTGGCCATAAGGTCCCATTTGGAATTCTTTCTGGGGTCAAGGGGAAGCCCCAGATACCTCCAAACAACTGGCTACCCCATTGGCCCCCTGAGAGCTAACAGGTGGGTATTGTAAGGCAACCAATCAGAACAGCAAACAGTTGGGACCCCTCCCAGACATTAGGAAGGGGGAGGAAGAAATGTTTTAAAAAGGCCTAACCTGCAGCCCCTCGTGCACTTCTTACCCTGGAGCATGCCCGCAATCCATGTCTCAGGTTGTGTACTTATCTCATATCTGGTTTTCTTGTTTCTTAATAAACTCTTTACTCCCTTGCCTGAAAAAAAAAAAAAAAAAAAAAAAAAAAGAAAAAAAGAATAGCTATGGCCAGCCATGGGTGTAGGCCCCAGCTGATTCGAATCTTAATTCTAACATATGCTAGCTGTGCAATTGAGTCTCTGCTTTCTCATCTGTAAATAATAATAATAATAATAATAATATCTACTTCCGAGAATTGTCAACAGAATTAAATGAGGGGATGAGTAAAAAGTGCATGGCCTCCTTTCTGGCACACAGGAAGCTGTGCACTCCTGATAAATGTTAGCTATTACTATGTTTGTTTTGGATGCAGATCCTCCCTGAGGATGCCCTGGCATTGCCCTTTCTTTAGTCTAACTGGAAATGAGATTTCTGGGCTGACTGTCATTATTCTTGCAACCATTACCCACACCCTTCAGGAAGACCATTCTTTTCTCTTTCTTAAAAGGTAGATTAATCTCTTGCTTGAATTAGAAAGTCAATATCTTGCTTGGATTTTTGAGTTCCTCTGCAAGCCAAGACCTCCTGAACAGAATGGAGCACAGATAATTCTAAAGAAATGAGTAATAAGATAAAATGAGTGGGTTCCCTCTTCAGCGTTACTTAACACTCTCAAACATGCACTTGGTTTGGTTTAATAATGCAGTGATTGCCCATTTATTAATAGCTTGTTATTAAAAACATGTTTGTGGCCTGTGGGAGAGTCATAGAACACCACGACCATCACTTCCAGCCTGCACTTCTACCTTCCACCATCAGCCAGTGTTTATGCTTCTCTGAAAGGCATTTTTTGAACTGCTCTTCATTACAAGGAAGGAACATGCCTCAGGCTACTCCTTCCATCTCCATTCCAATGATGAGCACATCCCTACTCTGTGCCCCTAAAATCCAAGGCCTCTGGTCAACTCATGTGCCTTTGGGTCGGCTTTATTCTGCAGGCTGTGTATCTCCCCATGGGCTGTCCATGCTGCCAGACTGAGGTGGGGTCTAACTCACTCTTTCCTTTTCACAGTACCAGCAGTTGTATATGATTTTATTTGTACAGAGTTTTGCAGTTCATGGAGCATTTTCATATGTCAATAGAAATAACAACAAGGATGACACCAATCATTTACTGAGCTTTTATACTAAGTATTTTGCATACATTGCCTCTAATTTTTACCACTTGCCATGATTGGCACATTCTGTAACCATTTTACACATAAATAAACTAAGGCTCAAGGAGTTGAGAGGACTTATCCAAGGACACAATCTTGAAAGAGGCAAACTTGGGACTTAAACCCATTTTCCTGGTTCCATTACAATTTCATGCCTCTTAAGGGACATGTAGAAGAAAGAAGAAGAGGACAAATTTGGACCATGAAAATGCTTCCCCAGAAGGAAATATTTCAGAATCACAGCTGAATTGTCCATGCAGGAAGCTGGCAAATATCACAGGTTCTTAACAGACCAGGAGTGGCTCATTCTCTTGCTTTCTTCCAGGCTGCTTTCTGAGCATTACTGGCTCAGATGGGCTGGAAGAGAGTGATGCTGCCTTCAGACAGGACTGTCCCCAGCTCGCATGATTGACAGGCTGTGACTGTCACATCAAGGGGTTTGGGGGGAGAACCCTGATGGTTATTAATAACATTAATGCCATTTTGATAACTTCCTCTATGCTCATCACTGAGTCAGGAGCTTTAGAAACACCATTTCCTTGAATTCTCACGACATCCTTGCAAAGTAGATATTATTATCTCTGTTCTGCAAATGAGGAAACTGAGGTTCTGAGAAGTTAATGTTCAAGGAGTAAACCAAGGATATTCTGTAGGCACCTTTAATGTCTACTTTATATACATTCAAGGTACTCATCACAATAGAACACATAGTGAAAAGCTCAGCACATAGCAAATAATCAGTCACTCATAATTATTGTCTGATAGAATTTTGAGCTCTTTGGGGATGGGAATTGATGATATCATCTATATCTTCATGTTTCCCAGTGTGTAGTGCAGGATGGGACTGCAAATGCTTAATACTCAAAGATGGTTGGTGGCTTCAGAAGTGAGAATGCCAGTGGAGAAGGATTGATGGACTTGAGCTTTGTAACATGTTTGGTGACCGCCAACAGCCTGATTTTTTCCTGAGGATCCCGGCTTGCTGAGCTTAGCGTCTCAGGCTCTCCTGGGGGCAAAAGGGCCTGAGAAAGGTTCCATGAGGAACAAGAAGTTCATTCCCAGCTCTAAAAGTTTCAGGACTTGGTTTCCCAGGAAAAGGGGGAGGATATGAGTTAACTGAGCTTTCCGACCTCAAAGTAACCAAAGGGATTTTCCTAATTCTAACAACTAGCCATTAATTTTGGTGAGTCAAGGAAGCAGTAAAGAGGAAGGGGAGAAGCAAGTCTTTAACACTCCTTTTGGGCAGCAGTGTCCGCAAATTATTCTGGATTAACCTTACCCTCAATCTTTGTAGAAAACAATTATGGAGGTCAAAGGACTACTGGGGTGGTCTTCCTTTCCAGGCTTAATTACCTCCTCTCTGCAGTGCTTCCCTGACCCCAGCTCCCAGATCCAGCCAGTCTGCTGCCAGTCTGGTCCACTCTTCAATTTAGGGGACTCCTACGGAGACCCCACTAGCTGTTTGCCAAATTCTCACTAGGTCAAACTCCATTTTTTTCATTGCATATACAGATAACAGGTTAAATCAGAAAATCCGGGCAAGCCCTGAACCATCCACCTTAGCAAGGGAGGGGTAAGAGCAGGTATCCCAAGGAAACACTGGGACACCTGTCATCTACCTAGGCAGGATTTCTTTGCTTTTGTTAATAGGCCTCCTCCTGGCTTTAAATGCTAGCAGCTTGAGGGAATTAAAAGGATTTCTGAAAGGTTTATTTTGGGGTGGGTTTGAAAGCTCCGCCTTTTTTGCTCTGTTTTTCTTTTTAGACAGCTTTGCACAAGGGGCAAAGCTCCTGCCAAAAGGTCTCGTAATGCCCCTCTTTGGGGACTGAATTTATCCGCTCAGCTGTCCCTTGTAAATTTATTCCTGTGTGAGATTTTTCCCAAACCATTCATTCCTCCGCTTAGCTCAGGCAGCTGGAATGCAGAAAAAAATACATTTTTTTCTTTCTCTCTCCCTCTCTCCCCTCTTTTTTTTTTTTTTTTTTTTTTTTTTTCAAGAATGTGCCTTTTGTGTGCTGGGAGGGACTGGCCGAAAAAGAAAAGAAAACAAACTTGTGGGCCAGTATGCGCACGGGTGTGCGCGCACACACACACACACACACACACACACACTCACGGGGATATGAGCAAGGGTGAGGGGTCTGCGACAAGCCCCATGGGTCCTCAGCCTGGAACTCGGCCAAACACCTCACCAGGCTGTTTCCATGGCAACATCACAGTTTAACTGAAATGGAAAGCCACGGTGGTTCCGAGCCAGGAGCAGCTTTCCAGCTGCACGTGTGTGTGAACCAAGCGGGTCCATGGGGAGGGGCAGTGAGTTGGGAACTTTTACTTTATTTTTCCTTGAGTGATTATGGCTCCGAGGCAGGTGAGAGCTGGGGAAGGAGCTGGAGGTGACATAAGCACTTAAAGAATGTGGCTGCCTTAGGGGACAAAGAGAAGCATCCTGCAAAGCGTGGCCACTGCAGGGCCCCGCTGTCTCGAGTGTGCAGGGGAAGGTCCACTGGCATCAGGCAGGCCCACCAGCCAGCTGGCCCGTCTGTCCTCTATGCTCTGCTGATATTCCCCTCCCAGGATACTCCCGTGCATGCGGGATGGAAGAAAGCTCAGCAGTGATGGTGTAGCGGAATGCTGTGGGTTCTTGGCTATGCCGCATAAAAGAATTTAAGGACAGGCTATAGGGTAGGCAAGGGATTAAAGAGTTTATTGAGAAACAAGAAAAGCGATAAGTATACAACCCAAGACATGGATTGTGGCCTGTGCTACAGGGTGAGATGTGCACGTGGGGCCCTGGGTTAGGCCCTTTAAGACCTCTCCTCCTCCCCCTTCCTAATGTTGGGGAGGGGGCCCAGCTGTTTGCTGTTCTGATTGGTTGCCTTACAATCCCCGACTGTTAGCTCTCAGGGGACCAGTGGGAGGCCTGTTTGGAGTTTTCTGGGGCTTCCCCTTGACCCCAGAAAGAGATCCAAAGTGGACCTTGTGGCCAGGGTCTCCTGGGGTCTTTCTGGCTTTCTTAGTAGCCAGGGTTTTCCGGGCAGGGTCTCACAGCCATGTTCTCTGCTGGGTCCCAGCCGCCTTCCCTCTTTCCCTATACTAACCTGCCTCAATGGCAGAAAAATCAAGAACAGAAGTCTGTAGTGTACCATGGGATGGGGTGGGAATAGGGAATGGGAAGTTAAGGCTTAAATGTACAGGGTTCCTATTTGGAACAATGGAAATGTTTTGGTAACGGACGGTGGTGATGGTAGCACAACTTTGTGTACATAATTAACAGCACTGAAATACAGATCTGAATGTGGCCAAAAGGGAAAATGTTAGGTTCTATATATATGGCAATAGAATAAAGAAAATCCAGGGAACTGCACTACACAACCAGTGAACCCTAAGTTAAACCATACACTATAGTTAATAGCACAGTTATAAAAATGAGCTACCATCAATTCTAACACATACCACAATGCAAGGTGTTAATAATAGGGTGGTATATGGGAACCCTGTATTTTACGCATGATTGTTCTGTAACCCACAACTTCTCTAATAAAGAAAAAAAAGAACAGGGGTCTGCCCCATTTTCTGGAAAGGACCCATTAGACATGGAGCAAAAGGATCTGCAGTCAGCTCTGAGTAAAAGAGGGCAGAGGTCCAGGCACCCTGCTGGCTGGTGCTCCAGCTGTAGTCAGACCAGGGTAATGACCACTAGCACGGCCGCTCCAGGTTCACACCTATGCCCATGGCATTTGGGAGGGTTTCTGCAAAGAACTTCAGGCACAGGTGCCTCTAGGCCCCTGCCCTCCAGGAATCTGGGTTTCCTCTTACAGACTGGCAGCCAATGTTTAGAATCACTCAGCCTGCAACAATCTATGGAACAGATACATGTCTTGGTGCAGGTTCCCCTTTATCCTAACAGCACAAACATGAACTTTGGGACCCTTGCAGTGTTGTACTGAGTCTTTCTCATACTTTCAAGAGCCTACCACCAGTCTACTAGCCTGAGCTAATTGGCGGGACTGTGGTTTTGAAAAAGGATCTCTTCCTCTGTTGTGTGCTTGGAGAATCCCCTCCGCTTATCTGCAGATTGGCTGATGTCCAATTGACTGCATAACACATGCAGGTTAGAATGTAGGACACAGGAAAAGGCGAAAAAGAAATGAAAGATGAAGCCTTTAGGGAATTTACGGCCTGATGGAGAAGAAGGGATGAACAGGAGGGGTACCCCTAGCTGGAGAACAAGTCAGGGAGGTGCTGGATCACAGTTCCTCAAGCCTCAAGGTGCATGAGAATCAACTGGTCATCGTGTTAAGGTGTCCATTCATTAGATGCAGTTGAGGCCAAGGTGCTGTCATTCTGACAAGGTCCCAGGTAATGCAGATGCTGTTGATCCATTGGCCAACTTTTGGGTAGCAAAGAGCTAGAACCCTCATCCAATGAGCCAGCAAGGAGAATGGAAGAATACCCCTTTCCTGCCGTTGTCCTTGGGCAAGGCTGTAGCTTCTCTTAGGTAATTCTATTTTTCTGGTCCAGTCCTCCCACAAACACTAAGCAAATCAAACCCCAGTTGTCGATTTCAGTGTCATCTCTTGGGATGAATGAATTTAAGAGCAACTGTAGTTTGTTTCCAGAATTGCAGTATCACTTAATGGTTAAGCACGTAGGACTCCATGAGACAGACCAGGATTTGAATCCTGGCTTCCCCACTCATATAGCTATGCTGCCTTGGAGAAGTTACCAACTTTCTATAAGCTTAATTTTCTCAACTGGGGGGAATAACTGTAAAATGTGTGTGAAGCATTCAAGTAATATTAGCTGTTACCATTCCATTATTAAATGATTGGTACACATCAGAAATCATGAACTGCTAGCTCACAGATCAAATCTGCCTTCGTCCCGGATGGCTTTTGTTTGGCCCGTGTAGTGTTTCAAATAACGTTGACTGAGTTGCCAACATCCTGAAAGTGGGAAATTTCACATAAAAATCTGAGTTTTGGATTTATGTTGAAAAACTAATAGCTCCAAAAAACCTGGGACCGATTCCTCCATGGCTGGCATGGAGTTGAGCAAGGCTGAAGGTGCCCATGGGGTCATACCTTCTAATTCACCATCTAACCCACTCCTCTCTGTGGAGAGTTAGTGCTACCTCCTCCCCGTGGGCACATGCCTAGAGTTCTCAAACATATATGGCTACTTTTGACTCTAGAATTCTAGTTATTTGGCTCACTGTCATGTAGGAAAGACCTCTGGAACTCAGCAAGTAAATTCAAGAATTACCTTGCCAATGATGCTTCTACTGCTTAAATGAAAGAAATCTGGTAGCTTCTTTGAGATCCAGCAGAGCAATTGACTTTACTGCTCTCAGAACTTGTGGGCTCTAGAAAGTCTCCCTAGTCCATCACTGACCACTGTTATTTCAGTAGCATGCCTTCCTTGTTGTGAGTGTGGAAAATGCTCATGGCCTTGACCTTGACATTTGGGTAAATGCTTCTGTTGCCCCACTGCTGACATCTGAGTGATATATGAACACCATTACTCTTTCATTGGACTCTTGCTTTTCTGTGTCTCCAGAACTGGCTGGGTCTAGCACCCAAGAACTTTTCTCCTTGAGTTAATGGAAACCCTAGACATATGCTACTGGTTGTTGCCCAAAGGTGCTCCTGGTGCCCATATGGGAAAGACCATGATGGAAAGGAGGCTTCTCTCTCTCTCTCCCAGCCTTCTATTTTTTATGGGCTGGAGGTGGAAGCACAACAGCAGAGAGGAGAAGGCAGATATGGGCACAGCATGAAGCTAAAGGCTTCAGGCTTTTGATTCTCTCCTTCAAAGACCATTCTACAACTCCATGGAAGTTCTGAGGGAGCTGATTTCTCCCTTCTGCCCAAGACAAATCCCATAAGGCAGGTGAGCCTTTGTGGGGAGGGTCTCAGAGTCCAAGGTCTGCCATGTGGCTATTGCTGTGGATGGAGCCTGAGGGGCCTGGGCTCCCCACTTCTCTGATCTGTACTGAACAATCATGCAAGCATTGAGGCCCTCTGCAGAGGTTCCCACCCTTGTAGTGGGGGTTTTCAGCACTACTGTGGGGTTGCTGGCAACTTGGACAGCAAGAAAGGGTGCGGTGACATCCATTGGAAAGTGTGACTCTAATGACTCTCTACGAGCATATCAAATTCTTCATCTTTGGGGACAAATGCACCCTGAGTTCTGATTTTGTATGTTTGTGTGTGGTGATGGACAAGGGACTTGGCAAAGGAGCTTTCAAATCCTGACCATCGCTCCAGAAGCCAGGAATAGAATGACAGAGTATTCCCAGAAGACCTGAAGAATTGCACTTTCATGAAGAGTCAAGCTTGCTACACCCTGAAACTCCTTCAACCTACTCAACAGAAGAACCACTGACAGTCGAGAACTCTCATTTTATTTCTGCATGTCGATAGCCCCAGCACAATTTCCTCATGTGCTCATTGATTTAAAGACAGAATTTGCCCTGTACAGAAGTTGGGTTTTTGCACTCTTTATCTGGATGTGAATGGCCTCATCCTTTCTAAACACCCAGATGTTTGGTCTTGTGGAGCCTGGCTCTCTGAATGGCTGGATTGTTGGATCTCCAGGGCCTCTCTTATAGCCTGAGTCCGATGTGTGCGCAGCCCGCTCGGATGCTCCCATGTCTCCCACGGCTAATGTGAACCTGGTAGGGAGGGACCTGGGCTGGTCTCAAGCCCACCTCCCTGCAGACCAAACCCCTTCACACTAGGCAGCACCCAGGGTGGGTATTTTCCTCTACAAAATCGGCACCGGAATTACCTGGGAGCTCTGCAGAACTATAGATTCCCAGGTGCCTCCAAGATCACTGACTGGGGATGCTGGAAGTGAGCCCACAGCGTACATGTTTAACAAGCACCCCAGGTGGCTCTGAGGCTGAGCACCACCAGTCTTGCACGTGGTCTTTAAAAACCTGCACTCTCTTGTTCCTCAATTTAAAACATTCCTTAATAGCATTTCTGCTTAGAGTGGAGAAGTTCCAGGAAGATAAAAATAAGCCTCAGGAGCCTGCAGTGCCAAGCCCTGGAGGGGACAGGATGCGACCTTCATAATCATCTAGAGCCGTTTCATTCGACTCAGGTGAGTGAGGGCCTCCTTACCTGGGACGCCCGCTGGGAGGGCGTTGCTATTACCTCCTCTAGACAGCATTCCAGTTGGGGCTTGAATTGTTTTTAAAGGCTTGACCTGCAAGCTCCTTAGTTCCAGGTGGAACACATTTCCCCCTAAAACCATTGCATGCTGGCTCTGAGGGGGAACTCACAGATCTATTCCAGAGGCCCTGTTCTCATAAATGAGGAATTTTGGGTTAGGAAAAGGCAAAAAAAAAAAAAAAAAAAAAAAAAAAATCACTATGATGATAAATTCCTGAACCTACTTTTGAGGTGCTTCATGGAGAAAGGGACTTGGGAGGAAAGTGGTTCCTCACCAAATTCAGCCTGTGACTGGGAATAATGACTTCTAGTGTCCTAAGGACCCCCTCAAGTAGAGGTACATGCCAGGCAGGGACTGTGAAAGACCCTTCCCTGGGCTACTCAGCCTCATCAGAGAGGGCCACTTGCCCAGGTCCAGCCCAGCCCAAGCAGAGCACTTGAATACTCTTCCACCCAGAAATGCATGACCCCCCCCTCCCAGCATGCACGTGGTTGACATTCCTTCCTTAAATATCGACTGGGTGCCAGTTATGTTCCAAGCCCTGCTCCATGCTCCGGGGTTATATCAGTAACAGGAGAGGTGGGTGCTGTTCTCTTGGAACTTACTGTCTAATTATAAACTTGGCAGATTCTGTTTCTGTGCTTCTAGCTGTCCAGTGTCTACCTTGAGATAAATTTTTGATAAAAAAGAATTCATACACTCATTCTCTTCTCACTCCACAATGGTCAAAGGAGACCTCCAATGTGTCAGGCATTGACTGTGTCAAGAAGTACTTTCGACGCTGGGTATTTGAGTGAATAAAGCATTTTAGAAATAGTGTAAGGAATAAGCTTGTGGACTCTGGAGTCAGAAGTCCTGGGTTCAGATCTTGACTCTGCCCATCACTGGCTACATGACTTAAAGTGGGGCCCTTACCATGGATGGATTTACTGAATTACATGTGGTATCCGACAAAATGCTGTCAGTGAAAATTGAGATTCTGCATTGTGTTTAAAAGCTAATCTCTTGGTGTCATTGCTTTATATGTAAGTAAAATAATTATTAAACAGGAAAAAAAAAAAAAAGATTTGAACAAGGCAGACACGCTCCCTTCTTCAAGGAGCTTACGTTCAAGTGTGGGGAGACAGGGAATAAATAGACATAGGAGCTAGGTAATTACCATGGTGAGAATGAGGGTGAGTGATAGAGAGTAACTGGGGCATGAAGGAAACCTTCTCTGAAGGTTGACATTTGAATTAATATTTAAATGATAAAAGGAGTCAGTCAAGAGAAAAACTGGAGCAGAATCAGTGAGTGCAAAAGCCCTGAGGCAGAAGCAAATTTGTAATGGTCCAGGAACAGAGAGTGGATGAGTCATGAAGAGATTAGCTGTGGTGAGGCTTCTGCAGCAGTCCAAGTGAGAGAGGATGAAGGTTGAGACAAGGTGGCAGGAGTAGGGATGGAGAATATTGTTTAGTACAGGATTCATTTTGGAGGAGCAGCTGAAAGGATTTGAAGATTGAGTCTTTTTACATGAAAACCCTTTGAAAAGTATGAAATATACAAGGGAAGATTAGGACTTCGTAGAGTCCCTTCACCATAAGCTTCCGAAGGGCAGGTATGCAGTAGCTCATAATAGATGCACAATGGATACACCGTAAACACTTGCTGGATGAGTGAATGAGAGGAATGTGGTTCTTTTTTTAAAATTTAATTTTTAAAAATTGAGATTAAATTAACAAACAATAATTAGCATAAAATTCACAAGTTTCACTGTGAGTTTCATTGTGGTTTTCTACAGACAGCTTTACCTAGCCCTGGCTTTGTTCCAAGCTGTTTCTCTTCTCTGTCCATGGCCCAGACTAACGTGTGACTTCTCAAGCCTTGGAGTGGAACTTAAATTCAGCTCAAACATGTGGACCAGCTCGTGTGGAGTGAGTGGAGCCCTCAGTTCACAGACCATCTCGACCCACAAGCTGACGTTGCAGGATCTCCAAGTTCCTGTCACATGGGCATCCGATGGAATGAAGGAGATGAAGTCATAGGAGTTGCTGAATTAGCAGTTAATCCAGTTTGGATAGAAGGTTTATGGAAAAGAAAATGGATTTAAGAGGGTCTCAAATGTCTTGAGACAGCAGAGAGCTGCGCTGGGCAAGGAACAAAGGAGGATTTGAACCAAGATAGGTTGGAGCGAGCCTGAGAAAAAATATTCAAAGCTTGGCAGTGGACAAAAGAGATAATAGGTGTTCTTTCAGTGCAGGCTACTTTCTATTGACCTGGCTGTTTTGCAACTCTGTAAATTCTTCGAGATTTTTGTTCAGTAGACATGCAATTCTGTCATCTGGAAAAGAATAACCCCCAAAGTTACGGTTTATTACCCTGTAAGTCATTAACCAGTTTAGACTTTAACCTAGTAATCTTATCCTGACTTCTTGCTATATATAAATTGCGTATAAAATCAAACTATTCAAATTCTCATTTGAGCCAGTTGTAACAGCCAATTGTTTCTGTCGTTAATGAATGAATTGAATAAAATCTGACATGTTCGTGTTATATTTGCATGAAAGTCTTTTTTGAAAATGGCTTTTGTACATACCATGCCTTCCTCTGACACTGTATAATTTCACAACCTCACCCAGGTAACTGATCTCCTTCTCCAGGGCCCAAGGTAACTCAGAGGGCTGGTGCTGGGGCTCGGGTCAGCAAGACCCAACTCAGTAGAGGGACACATCCTCGGAGATGTCCCTATGGGTCTCCATCCTGTCCTGTGGCCGGATTCCTGGGGCAAGCAGGGGGTCAGGTCAACGTGCATATCTGCAATTCTCTATGCGTAAGAGGAGTGTGGCAAGAGGGGGCATTTAAAATACAGCAGTAGGCATACAAACCTACATCATGAACAATTCCTTTAGTTTTCCATTTGCCAAATTGTTCCAGGGTCTGGGACTGCCAAATTATGAGCCAGTGACTCATTCTCGATGGAAACACGCCTGCAGTATAGCCATGCACCTTTCTACCCCGGACTGGGCTGCAGCAACCCAACCAACTTGGCACTTTGTCTTACCCGCCTTTTGAATGCCTTGATTTCAACCTGGAGTTTCCCTCCTTGGGGGTTTCCTGAAACCTGACCCATTTAAGCCTTGCAAAGTTGCCAGGTGGGGTGGAAGGAAAACAAAGGTGGCTCTTGAAGCCCCAGGAGCTGGCCTTAAATCCTGACACCCCTGGGGTGTGAAAAAGTCTGAGGGGACAACCAGGTTGAGGTGAAGTAATAAAAATCTGGGGCTTGTCAGAAAAGTAGCAGGAATATAATTCTATACTGGCAATTTACTGGCTTTGGGCAGCCCACAGCTACATAATGGCCTTGTAAAATGGCATAGAAAAGCAGTCTCTGTGAAAGTAGCAGATCACTGGGAAAGGAGACTCTGTTCGTTTGGAAGGTGCAGGTATCACATTCTCTTTGGTTGAAGAGAGGAGCTGGAGGTGCTTAAAGTTGCTCACCAGGACAAGCAACCTTCTGGTACATTCTACATTTGCCTACATTTGCTTTGAGATTAGAAACTGCCAGATGAATAATAACAGCCTGACCTTTGTTCCAGATAAAGTACTAAAAGTTTCATATATGTAGCTCACTTAATCTTCCCAACAACCTGATGTAGTAGGTGCTATTGTCATCACAGAAAGGAAAACAGCCTCAGAGAGGTTAAGCAATTTGCTCAAGGTCACACAGCTGACCTGAACCCAGGTCTGTTTGGCTTCCAAACACCTTCCTACTATGTTACACTTGCCCCTCCAGGTAAGACTGTGGAAAAATTGTAATAATAGGACAGAGCAACTGCCAAGCTTTTGACTCTGGCAGGATTGAGTTTTCTTGAGAGTGTGAGCTTAATGAGAGCAAAAGCTCAGGCCTACTACTTCTTTATGTGCCCTGAAGACCCTCAAAGTGCGAGGCATGTAGGAAGGAGGACAAAAAGTGATATTACTGCTGTAAACTTTCATGAGGAAGTATGGAGTTCTGTTAAACGTTTGGAAAAAATCCATCATCTCAAGAGGCTATATAATGCTCAAAACAGGTTTAGAAATTCTCTTTGGAAATTGCTTTCTGAGCCTCAGGCACATGAATATATAATTTTTATATATATCCTCAAGCATGAATAGCCTTGGTCCTTTGAGAGTAGCTTTGAATTCTATAAAACCCCAAAGGCAATTCAAAGCCAAATTTGGTGAAGAAGTTGAGCTATCAATTTCAAGATTTCAGTTTCGTTTAAAAACAAAAAAATTGGTGCGAGTGTAAAGGAGCAAGACCGAGGGTCTCGGAGAGCTCATAACAGATTCTGAAGACAATCCTTCAGTAAATAAGTTTAACAGGCTTTTGAGCAAAAGCCCTGCATCCTCTGGACCTGCCCGCCTCACCATCCTCACCTCAAGCTGCTTTCCCACTCACTTACTCTGCCCTGTCACCTGGGGTCTTTCCAGATCCTTGGGACACTGCAACTTCATTCCTGCCTTGGACCTTCGCACACCTTATTTTCTCTGCCTCATTTTTGCTTAACTCATCTGTCCAGTCTAAGCTCAACGGCCCTGTGTACATGACCTTCTCATCCACGACACCTGGTCTTTTCCTTCTCAATTGTAATGATATATTCAAGGATGTTTTTTTTGCTTGTCTGAACCTTGGCTCTGACACTGGACTGCCAGCTCCACAAGGGTAGAGACTGTTTCTGTTTTGTCCACCACCGTAGCCTCAGAATCCAGCACAGGGTATGGCATACTTTTGGTACCCAACAAGTATTTTTTTGAAAGAATAACTGAACAGTAGCAGCCAACTCACCAGTTACCAAACCAAACTGCTTCTGGTAGGTCCCCAGCCTCCTAACCTCTTGGCATCATCTTCTTGTGCACCTCTACCCCTTCTCAAGACTCTTCTGGGCTTCTCAGCAGCCTTCCTTCTTGCCTGCCTCTCCCCTCTCTTTTCTTTCCACCTACTTCCATGGTCCTCCTCTCCGTCTTGTCTCTTAGTAGGCATTCTTCAAGTTCTGCAT
The DNA here is from genome assembly GCA_026826555.1 of Tolypeutes matacus. Lineage (NCBI taxonomy): Eukaryota > Metazoa > Chordata > Mammalia > Cingulata > Chlamyphoridae > Tolypeutes > Tolypeutes matacus. The sequence goes on from JAKSZT010054226.1 coordinate 6,946,470, forward strand.
TACCTTTTCATGTTATATCTTCAGCCCCACTCCACCACTCATTTCTACATGTTTGCTCCCCAGGCACCAGAAACTCATCTCAAGGCCCAGAACCATTTCCTTCTTTCTGCTCCTCAACCTGTGCTTTCTTCTGCAATGATTCAAAGTATGTCCAGTTTCCCAAATTGAAGCTGTAAAGTGATCTTCACTTTCTCCTCCCATGTTCAACCTGACACCTAGAGAAGTTAATTCTGCTCCCGGAATGTCACTTGTATCTTTAATTTACTTTCCATACTGATGAGAAAATTCCATTCTGGGCCCTCATTATTTCTCATCTGGTCACTTATAAGAGCCTCAGAACTTGCCTCCCACCCCTAGCTATCACAACCTTACAATTCACCCTTCAAACTGCTAAGTGATCTTCATAAACTCAACATACCTGACATCCTCCTCCAATGTCTACAGAACAAAGCCCACCCTCTGACTTTACCACTACACCATTCACTATTTTTTGGTCCAGTGGTTATCAGAGTGGGGTCCCTGGGCCAACAGGATCAGCTTCACCTATGGAGTTTGTTAAAAAAGCAAATTCTTAGGCCACCACCCAGACCCACTGATGCAGAATCCCTAGGGGTGGTACCCAGTGATCTGGGTTTTAACAAGTCCTCCGGGCTATCCTGATGCCCTGTAAAGTGTAAGAACCAGCGGTGTCTGAGTTCTCATTTATCTCTGAAAATTACAAGTACTTCTATGCTTCCATGACTTTGTTCATGCTTTTTCATCTGAGAGGAATAAACTTTTTTCAGACTCCACCCTTTACCCTTTTCCCACCTGTCAATCCTGATCATTATTCAAGGTCCTGCCCAAGCAGTACTCTTTTTTTTTTTTTTTTAAATATTTTAAAAATTTATTTTTAAAAGATACTTAGGTTACATAAAATGTTTCATAAAAAAAAAAAAGTGGGGGGGATTCCCATATGCCCCACTCCCCAGACCTCCTACTTTTCCCCACATTAACAACTTCTTTCATTAGTGTGGTACATTCATTGCATTTGATGAACGCATTTTGGAGCATTGCCACTAAGCATGGATTATAGTTTACATTGTAGTTTACACTCTCCCACTCAATTCTGCAGGTTATGGCAGGATATATAATGGCCTGTATCTGTCATTGCAATGTCACTCAGGTCAATTCCAAGTCCTGAAAATGCCCCCAAATTACACCTCTTTATTCCTCTCCCTGACTTCAGCACCTCCAGTGGCCACTGTCTCCACATCAATATACTCTTCCATGAAGCTTTCCTGGTTCTCCCGATCAGAATGAACAGCTCTCATCTTTCACTAACATTGCTTCGTGGACTATTTAGCTGTATTTGGGTCTGCCCTGTCTGATTGTGAACTCTCAGAGAAGAGTGTTGAGACATTTTTTCCCAGTACCTACACCTCACACAGACTAAGCATCTGTTCTATTGACTTGGGTAATGCAGCACTTCGTGTACGTTAGCAGGAAAAGGCGAGTGTGTCCTGGAAAGGGAATCAGGCCAGAAACAGACAGCATCCCACCCATTCAGCAACTCAATGTGCTAAGGCAAGTGTTCTGGGTCTTCTCCCTGCAATCAAATCACCCTAAGTTGGGAAGCTTAATTTGGGGGACATACATGGGATGGATAGAACCTCAATTTCATAGACAGATAGGATGTTTGGGGAGAGCAGAGGATAGATCATCAGAATGTTGATGAGGACCCAAAGCCCATGCTCCTAAGCTGACAGAGCCAGTGGAGATTGTCTCCAGCTCCTCAAACCCTTGGAAAAGGAATGGGCTGTCATAAAAACAAAAGTATGTAGCTTTCTGATATGCTTGCCTGGCCCACGTGGTGCTGCTGTGGAGATGGCAATGCACTTACAATTATGAGGTCATCACCAAACATTTGACCTTTTATTCTCTCTGTGCTTTTGTTTCCTTCATTCTTTTCATTTCCCTGTTCCTTTGTTACTACCCTCTCTCCTACCATCTTTCATTATTTCATATTCTTTTTTTCCGTGTAAAAACAACAACAGGTTATAAGATGATTTGGGGATTGTGGTTTAGAATTCTGTTGGAGAGTTTGGAATCAGCAAACTGGAGGTTTTGGTTTCCATGGCAATGTACCTTCCATTTGAAATCACCATTTCCCAGGCTTGTGTTCCATTAGAGCTTTTAAAAAATATATATGCTTATAAATACACATATATACTCACAATTACATCTCATTTTTGTGAGTCTTGTGGGTCCACTCTTCCTGATATGATTATTCAGTTCTACTGTGATTAAAGAATTCAAATGAATTCAACGCTTCCTAGCTCAGTTTAGGGGCACAGTTCCCATTCTGGCTCTTATGCCGTCCTTCTACCCAAGAACTCCAAGTCCCTGGAAATGGTCTCAGAGAAGAAATCCTTTGCAAAGCCTTTAAATTTCAGCAATATTCCATTTTTATTGCATGTATCCTCATATTTTTTTCCTTTTCCAGAACAGCCTATTACAGAATAAAATGGAATGCAAAAAAAAAAAAAAAAAAAAAAAAATTGAGTGCTTTTAGAATGAAGAGGGGATAAAATTTAAGTGAAATCAAATTTTGGTTTTGGCAAGTTGCTAATTTTATCCTGTTGCATGTTAGGGATAGTTTGCTTTCTGTCCCACTAAAATAACTGAGTCAGGAAACAATAATTTTGAAGATAATGACAATAATTTAAATTTTCTGTAAGAAATATATCTATAAATAATTAAATTTTTTCCACCTTACATTGTATAGTTTTATCATATAAAGATGATGTCTATAAAAGTTCTGAAAATTAATATTAATTCCATTTTACATATGAGAATAAAAGGAGGTTCAGAGGAGAAAATAGACTTTCCCAATGTCACACTTAATTGGTATGAATGGGATATGTACATTTGACTTCAAGTATTTAAGTGTAGTAAATTTTCTGCTGGTATCTACAAAGACTTTCAATTTAAATATTTCTTCCTCCACATTCTCTCTTTCCTTGCCTTCTGGGATACTAATTGCGTATCTGTTGGACTCTTTGTGTCCTACATGTTTCTTATACTCTGTCCATTCTTCTATCTGTCCTTCAATTTGGCTATTTTCTATTAACATGTCTTCAAATTCAAGAACTTGTCTTCTATGTAAAATCTGCTGTTAAATCCAACTAATGAGTGCTTACTTTCATACATTGCAGTTCTAGAATGTCCACTTGCTTCTTTTTAATATATTCTGATTTTCTGTTGAAATTCTTCATCTTTTCAATCATTTTCTTTCAAACATTTATAGTAGTTGTTTTTAAGTCCTTCTTTGTCCTCCTTTGCTAACTCCAACCCGTGGATATATTGTGGGTTTTGGATTGAGATCCTGTTGGGTCACCTCTGTCTTGAAAGTTTAGCTCTTTAGCTTCTCACATCATACAGATTCAAAACTGGCAAATATTTTGAAGGAGACACCTATTGGGTATTGTTGCATGAGCTTCCTTGTAGTGTGATCTTGTCTCCTGAGAACTTTGAGACCGTGGGAAATTTCACTCAACCTTGCCGGCTCAGCTCTCCAATCTCTGTGCTACCCCAGTACAATAAATATTCTGAAGAGAAAACTAGCCATGTGTCTGGAACCCTCTAGCTTCCCATCAGTATGTTAGACTGCATGACTCTTGAAAACTCCCCTTACACCTTTCCCCTCAGCAAATGCTCCCAGGGAAGAAAACTGCCAGCACTCTCAATTCACTTTGGAAGTGCTCCTCTCTCTTTGGAATTTTCTAGTTCTTTTTGCTTATATAATTCCACATTTAAAAAAATTTTTTGATTTTTGTGATTTATCTTTTTTTCTTCCTCGTTATTGCAGTGGGAGGAATGCCTTGATGCTACCCATTAAATCCTACTCAGATGTAAAAGTCTGAAAACTGAGTATGAGCCTATTTTTCACCAGTCAACAAACACTGAGTCATATTTTTCCAACATTTTATTATAAAAAATTTCAAACATACAGCAGAGTTGAAAGAAGTTTATGATGAATAACCCAGTAGTGTGCTTGTTGACCTGGCTCTCAAGGGAGAAATAAAAAAAAATAACCAAAAAAAAGCTCTGATTTGTAGTGTTTGCTTACTTCTGTGGTGTAAATATTCCCACCATGGCCAATTTAAGCTACCAATGTGACTTGGAGAGATTTGTGGAAAATCAGCTTTTAAGAGCCTATGTGAGCCAACTTCAGCACACTGTTGTATATCACCTAGATGCTACCATTTACATTTTACTAAACTTGTTTTACTACATGTATACATCCCTCTATCCATCACCAACCTGCCTTTTTTGGGTGTATTTCAAAGTAAATTGCAGGTATTAGTATAAATCCCTTTAAATACTTCGTCATGCATATTAACTATAATTCAATACTTGTTTACATTTTTTCCCTTTGATATAAAATGAAATCTCAAATCTCAAGTGTATATTTGTTGAGTTTTACAAATGCATACACTCGTATAACCCAAGCCCCTATCAAGATAAGAAAAGTACCGGTACCCCAGAAAGTTCCCTCAAAACGTGGCCAATTAAAACTTTAAACTCTTCCTGGCATAAACTGTCACCGAACTAGGCATCCTTCAGTATCATTGATCAAATGATCATTTCATCCTAAACAGGGTGTCTTTATATAGATTCCATTTTATACTCACCAGGATGTATATTAAGAAAATTACTAATAAATATAAAACTTTGGAGATAGATGCACTGTAAGAGCTTGAGAGCCCTATAGTAGCCCAAAGTGTACATCCACATGACATTGAGTCATGACAAAAAGAAATCAAACACACAACAAGTCCATGATGTTCAGGAAACTAGGGGATGTAAAATCAACCCCACATCCCATCCCTTCTAACCCCTTCAGTTCTGGCTCCCACGCTGAATATATGTGAATCATTCTGATAACAGTCCCATGACCCAGTTGTTGTCCCAAGGAGCTGAATATATGTGAATCATTCTGATAACAGTCCCATGACACAGTTGTTGTCCCAAGGAGCAAGTCTTTCCCATCTCCCACCCTGATCCTGACCACACTTCATTTGGCAATATATGCATTTGGCCTTCACCTTTCATAACTCGAGGAAAAATACTGGTCAGCAGTGGAAAACAAAATCCAGAAAAATACTCAGCAAGAAAAGGGAGAAAACAAATCATTTCCCTTCAGTTACAAGAAAGTATATTTTAGACTCAAGTAGTGAGAAATACTGGACAGTATTTCAAGTTCTAAACCACAAAACTGTGTTCTAGATGAAGAAGCATGGTTTGGAGAAAAGTAAATAGAAATCTCTTGCCTGGAGTGCCAAAATAGAAACCATTTTCAAAAATAAATTCATATATTGATATCAACCATGACAATGACCAGGACATGATGGCTGCCTTTTGTTATTTGAGGACTGTTAAAATCATAATATCTTACAGATGGGTCATAGTGTGTAAAGTTTTTGTTCTGCTCACCTCCTCACTTGCCAGGTCTGGTAACAAGGAAGCAGAATTCTGCCCAGAAAAAGGAATAGTCCTTGAACCTTTAGAGCTGTATTACAGTGAAATAGGTTATTGCTAGAAGCTTCCAGATTTCATGACTTCATGACCACATGACTCTCTAGTGACTATATTTTCCACACTGAATTTGGGTCATTCCTCTGACAAGTAAAAATATAAAACCAGATATAATAGAATATTCAGCACTTGGTTGTTTCTATTCAGTTCATTCAACAAATATATATATATATATTCCTCCAATATCTGTTTTACACATCTACATAGTTTTGCTCTATAGAATAATAATTTGAAAATAATAATTCATTCAACCATTTCCCTATTATTGTACATTTATGGTGTTCCAATTTTTCCATATGACAAATATTGCCATGATAAATATCATAGCATAAAATGTTTTTTGGCGTTATGTCTTAAACATAGATTGAGGAGTACAAACCTTTTTAATACCCTTGAGCAGCATAATAAAATCCCCTTCCAAAAAGATTGTATCAATTTACAAACCTATAAAAAATGTATCAGGGTGCCCATTTCACTGCCCCCTTACGAACACTGAGTGACAGTCATATATTGAACACTTAAAATTTGGGGAGTCCATGAAAACCCAGGCTGGATATTACCATACCAGCTTTGGAGACTATTATAAAACACACCCCAATCAGTAGGGTTAGCTAGATGAACTTAATGGTCTCGTCTAATCTTCCATGGTTATATTTACAATCGATTTTAATTATGACACAGCTATTGGCTTAACAATAAAGTGATTATTTCACCCAAAATATTACTGAAAATATACAGGAAAAGCCTAAATGGCATGGCTAGCCTATGTGACAGATGTGGATATAATCTTTTGTTTTCCAAGATTTTCAGACTACAGTGAATTGCAAATTCACTCACTTAAGAGGCAAATTATCTTTATAGTTTAGTTACAAATATATATGTGTGTATATATATCTAATACATGTATAAGTAATATATATATATTACATGTATCACTAATAAAATGTATTCTTGGGATAATGTTGGAAAATATAATTTTAAGTTATAAAATAACTTAAATAAAATATAATTTTAATTTCATCCTCAAGCTTTAGTCTTGAGAGTCTATAAACTCTCATCGAGTCACTTGATGAGGTTGCTAGAGGAGATGGGCACTCTCTCTCCAAATAAAAAAGAGGTAAACATTGCCAGAGTTCTCTGATTAGTTAACTTCAGACTTGTCCTCTTCAGATTAAAGATCTAAGCTAAGACACTTTTCTGGTCATCTACTGCTGCATAACAAATCACCTCCACATTCATTGGCTGAAGGCAACAGCCATCATTTTACTACACACCATGATTTCTGTGGGTCAGGAATTTGGGAAGGGCTTGCCTGGATGATTCTAGTTTGGAGTCTCTCATGTGGCTATAATCGGATGGTGGTTGAAACTGGAGCTCTGGAAGGGGGTGGCTGGGGGACTGGAGGCTGGTCAGGCCTCTCTCTCTGCAAGTAGTCTCAGGGCCTCTCCATGGTGCCTTCAGTGTGGGTTAGATTGGGCTTCCTCACAGCATGGTGACCTCAGAGCAGTCAGATCACTTACAAGGAAGCTCAACACTCTAGCACCAGTGTTCCAGCTCACAAGGTGGAAGCTAGTTACCTCTCAGACTTAGCTTCCACAGCCATGCAGTATCCCTTCCTCAACATTCTGTTGGTTACAAGTGAGGCACAAGCCTACCCAGATTCAAGGGGAGGAGAATTAGATTCCCCTGTTTAATGAGTCAGTGGCGAGGTTCTAGAAGAGGACATGGGATGAAAGTTACTGTTGCATCCTTCTTTGGAGAATACAATTTGCTATAGCCCCTCTCATGGAATATCCAGATCCTATAAATGAATGATTCCTATCAAAGTCTCTATGGACAGCCCTTGTCCTGGAATGTTATATCCAGTTCTGAGCACCCCTTTTAATCAGGGTATATGGGAGGATGGGAACGCTCATCCTATGAGGCATGATCACCAGAGCTAGTCTTATTTTTCCTGGAGAATAGATGTAAGAGGAGATGTGGTCATGCTCCTAGCACATTTCCAGGCCTGTCATGCAGGAAAGGGAGTGACTTGTCCTGGGATGCTCTAGAAGGGTGGATAAGCACAGAGTTTCCTGCTTGAGTTTCAAGGACCCCAAGTCTCCAAATGAAGAAGTTTAGAGGCTTCCTTGCTTGATCACATTTATCCGTTTTATATATTCTGCATTTATTTTTTTTTTAAAAGTTCTGTTATATAATAAAAAAAATTCAAACCATTAGACTTGAGCAAATAAATGAATGCTAAGATACAAAACTGGGTACTATAAAGCTTGGTCTGCTGGAAGAATGAACGAGGTCTCTGACCTCTCAAAATGGGAGTGCCCATATCCCAGGCAGTGCATGGCAATGTGCTGGTAGGTACCAGAAGCCATAGGATAAACACAGTGCTTCTTTATAAGAAATTTAGTACTTTTTTTGCAGCAAAACAAAGGATTTATTATGTAGTTGGATGCAATACACACATGTATTTTAATTTAAAAGCTTGAAGAGATTCCCCAGTTGCAGCTAACTAATTAGGGTGATTCACCTATATTTCTCAGGGATATCTTATAAAAAATTTTGTATTGACATAGTTGAGAACAGAGACTGAAGAGCCAAGTTGGCTGGGTTCAAATCCTGGCTCTGTCACTTACTATTTATGTGACTCTGGGCCTCTCGCTGCCTTAGTTTCCCCATCTGTGAAATGGGGATAATAGGAATACCTAACTCACGAGGTGATTGTAAGAAAGAAATGAGTTCATTTATATGCAGTGCTTACAATAGTGCCTGATATATAGTAAGAACCATGTAAGTGTTCACTAAATAAATAAAAGTGTGAGAAATATGAAGGCGCCTACATGGGAAGAGAGTAAATAGGCTCTTAAACCCTAGGTGATTGTGACCAGCGGCTGGAACATGCATTTTGTGGAAAGCATTGCTCGTGAGTGGTCTGTAGCCCACTCCTCCAAAAGGAATTCTAAAAAACTAAAAAGGAGACTGGAAGTTACCCACCTGTGGGGTGCTTGTTGATACTCTAGATTAGGGGTCGGCAAACTCCTCCTGTAAAGGACCAGAGAGTAAATACTTTGGCCTTTGTGGCCCTAGGGTTTTTGCCACAACCATTCAACCCTGCCATAGTAGCCTGAAAGCAGGTATGGACAATCTGTGCAGGAATTAAATGAATGATCGGGCAGGATTGGGCCCACAGCCATGGTTGGTTGACCCCAGTCTAGATATGCAGGGGCCTGAACGAGGGAGTTGGGGAAAAGGTGGATGTTGATGGGGATGGAGACAGCAATGGGATGGGAGGATGGATGGAGCAGTGCCACCGCAAGGCTACCCCTCTTCCTGGCGTTAACTCACTCTGACTTTGGACAGGTCCTCTGTAGGACTTGGGCTTCATTATTGTATTGTGTTTCGCTGCTGCATTGCAAGGTCTTTGAAAAGACAGCTAAGGGCTGTATTTTCTTTCCTTCCAGCTCCATTGCCCTGGAACCCTGCCATCTACCCTGTGTGATAGCTCTGTGAGCACTTGCTGACTCTTTGTTTCTTCACCTGCAGTAAGATTTCCCCAGGCCCATATGGAAACCTAAAAGCTCATGAGGGACTAATTTGGTGACTCTCTTCCAGGGGAAGTCAGGCCCAGTGGGAAGTGATTACACACTGATGGAATTTTTGCACACTGGATGGAAAGATGATCTTTGCCTTTTGGCTGTGTCACAGTCATAAGGGGGAGACTGATTATTTCTGAGAGAGCAGCTCTTCCCGGCACTGATAAGAATGGTATGCAGGCTACCATGGAGATTCAGGTCACTAATTAGTCCCAGAAGCCTGTATGCCTTGAATCACTGCTGTATTAATTATGCACCAAATTAGAATGTTTGCAAAGGCCCCACGCCAACTGTACCGTAGAGCTCGGTGACGGCATGGAGAGATCAAGGAGTGTCCCGCCCAGGCACTCTGCAGAGACCAGAGGACCGAACTGCAAGACTTGAGCATGCAGTGACCTTGTCTGATCCCTGACCCAGCTGTTTGCAGCCTCCTGCCAAGGAACTGCTTAGAGGCACAGAGTGGACAATGGAAAGGGGGGAAGAGAGAAAAGAATGTCAGTGCTGCTGCAGTCGTGCCCAGCTGAGAAAAGACACAAAAACAATCATTTGGACAACTAGAAGATGCTTCCAGATGTTTGTCAACATGGAGATAATGTGTCTAGACTGCTGTCTGACTTTCAGTTTTTATCTGAAGTTTTTAATTTTGGTTAGGCATGGCATTAGCTTTGGTCAAACTGTTTTGTCTCCTCCTTTTCCTCCACCTCCTCCTCCTCCTTGTCTTCTCCATGAGCGTAAAACCCAAAATATATATGATGCTCCACTGTAAAATAAACAGATGATAAATAGCAGTCTCTGTGACTGTTGGGTTATAATTCCATCGAGGGCCTGGGTTGAAGTCATAAACCATAAGGAGTGAAGCGTGACCCACACATACCCTTCAAGATGGAATTATAGGCCCATAATTCAAAATGGACCTTTGAAAACATGATTCTTAAACTTAGCTTTGATTTAAGGAAAGAGCCCCAACTGTGGTGACATCTTCTCATCAGTTAACCAGTAAACAGTTCCTCTATATTAACCTTTGCCCAATGTTGGAGTAAGGACCCTACCTGTCCACTAGGATGCTACTGTTGAAACCAAGAGGCAGTCACTCCGATAGAACCACAGGCAAACTGGAGTCCCACAGTAAGTTGAACAGGTGGATGAAATTAGCATAAGGCAAGGAGATACTGAAATATTGAAATCTTGATTCCTGACAGCAGGGTGGGTGATAGTCTCTTCTGTCCTTGCCTGTCCACACTTCTCATCTCCCCCTTTCCCCCTTTGTTGTGACATCATTTAGTGGGCGAATTTGATTTTCTGTGGGGAGTAATAGAGTGACATAAACGCCATCCCTACTCTGTATCTTGCTACTTCTCAAAACATGTTTGTTATTATCCAAATGGATTCTGCTTGATTGCATAATTAATTAAAGCAAGTTCCTCTCATACAACCCAAGAATAATGAGAGGCTTTTTCATGGCAGTTTCTTGTATGATGTAAACCAATATTCACACATTGCAGAGAAAATAAACCAAATCTAACTTTTCTGTAGGAGGTGGATGCTTAGATGGCAGATTCTGGTTATTATAAATTAAGCCAGCAAATTCCCCTAAGTGTTCACCAAAGTCTTGCTACTAGAGGAAATAACATATGTTCAAAGGCTGATAGATGGTGAGGGCTTAATACGTGCTCATTTGTTGCACAATCTGTGCCATAAAATTCAGAAATTCATTATGTATGCTCTTGTATGTTGGTATCTTCTTTCCTCAACAAAGCTAGAATCTTCATGAAAGTAAGGGTCTTATTTGACCCTTAAGGCTTCCCACATAAAGAATGGAGAACATTGCTTATAACAGAATCTATAGCTATGCAGAAAAGAAAAGCAACAAAAAATAACAATTTAAGATAAACCATCAGGTCAAAATGGACAAACAATAAGGTCATTTTAAAGTCATGTTTTGAGGTATAATTTACATATAGTAAAATTCACCGATTTTAAGTGAAAACAATCCAGTAAGTTTTGCCAAAAGTATTCAGTTGTGTAACAACTACTTCAACAAAGATATAGAATGTTTCCATCACCCCCCAAAAGTTTCTTTGTCCCCCTTTTACAGCTACTACTCTCCCCAACTCCCTGGCCTTAGCTAACTGTTGATCTTTCTGTTCTGTGTTTTCTAGAATTTACATAAATAGAACCATACATTATGTAATTTACACTGCCTGGCTTCTTTCATTTAGCATAATGTGTTTGAGTTTTATCTGTTTTGTTTTTTATCTCAGTACTTCATTCCTTTTTATTGCTGAAGAGTATTCCATTTTATGGATATACCATGATTTGTTTAATCAGATTTGGCTATTATAAGTAAAGTTGTTACAAACATTCAGGTACAACTTTTTGTATGACCATATGTTTACATTTATCTTGGGTAAATACTTGTAGGTAAGATTTCTGGGGCATATGTTAAGTGCATGATTAACTTAAAAAAATATATTTTTTTATTCTTTTACATTTAATTTTTTAAAATAATTTATTGAAGTATATCATTCATACATGAACATACATAAACTATAAGTGTTCAGTAAACATTGTGAACTTACAAAACAAACATGCATAACATCATACAGGGCTCCCACACATCATCCCACCACAAATACTTTGCATTGCTGTGAAACATTTGTTAATAAATTATGAAAGAGCATTGTCAAAGTATTACTACTAACTATATAGTCCATATCTTACTCCCCTATACTTTTTTATTTTAAGGGTTTATTTATCTATTTACTTTTATCCATTTTTATCCCCACCCTCGTTTTTGCTATTTTTGTGTCCATTCGCTGGGCAACTCTCTGTGTCTGTTTCCTGCCCTCTCTTCTCACCCTTCTCCTCCTGTCTTCACTGGGATTCGATCCTCAGAACCTGTGATGTGGGAGAGAGGCGTCCTACCACCTGCGCCACCTTAGTTCCTGGTTTTTCGGTGCATCTCGTCTTGGCTCTCCCTTGTGTCACTTTCCTGTTACGTCATCATCTTGCTGCATGGCTGCCGGGTCTGACGGCACACCCGTGCACAGGGCCAGAGGTAGCACCCACTTGGAGGACCCGGAGGTGTACCCACATGCGGGGCCTTGTGGAGCACCCATGCGCAGGACCTGGGGGGCTCACCTGCTGGTGGGGCCTGGTGGCGTACCCATTCATGGGGCCTGTCGGCTCACCCGCGCATGGGGGCCCTGGCAATCCGCACGCCTTCTGTATTTTTCTTTTATTAATTTTTACCGAGAGGTCCTGGGGATCAAACCCAGTCCCCTCCATATGGGAGATGGACGCCCAACCATTTGAGCCACATCCATCCCCCTGCTATATCTTTTAGGGTTGACCAAAGATACCTAGAGTTACAATCATTTCCCAAACAGGATGGTCATATAATAATCAGGCTTACTTTATCATCAGCATTCTAAAAAACAGACCTAGGGAGAAACTAGGTCTGGGGACATATGCATGACTTTTAATATAGCGAATGTTTAGCCTACCCTGATTATCACAAAATCAGGACAGTGAGAATATTTGCAATGCATGATTAACTTTATAAGAAATTGCTGAATGATTTTATAATGTGGTTGTACCATTTTCCATTCTCACTAACAGTGTATAAGAGTTTCATTTGTTCTACATCTTTGCCAACACTTGGTATTGTCAGTGTTTTTAATTTTAGCTACTCTCATGGGCACATAAGGGTATCTTATTTGGGTTTTTATTTACCGTTCCTTAGTGACTAATGATGTTGAATATTTTTTTAAAGGCTTATTGGCCATTCACCACTCTTTGGGGAAGCATCTGTCAATTTTTTTGGGTGCATTTTAAAATCAGGTTGTTTGTCTTTTTGTTCAGTTGTAAGGGCTCCTTATATATTCTAGATACAAGTCCTTTATGAGATGTATGTTTCTTTTTTTTTTTTTTTTTCCCATGTTGCCCACCTCCCATACCTCCCACCACATCCCACTCAAACATCTCCCACAAGTGTGGCCCACCACCCTCAATGGACTTACACATCCTGGGGTCTTGCCACCAACCATAGACCACAGTTCACATCATAGACCACACTCTCTCCCACACAGTTCTGAGTGGTGTGTGCTGATTTAAAATGGCCTACATCTGTTGCCACAACGGTACTCAGGACAACCTCCAAATCCCAAAGAAGCCTCTGTATTTCAACTACTCATCCCCTCCCTGCCCCAAAAGTGTCAAGTGGCCAATGGCCCCACCTCATTGTTATAATTTCTTCCATTGCTAGAATCACCATATGTGTACAACAGAATACCATCAAGTCCACTCTAGCCCATAGTTCTTCCCCCAATCCTGAGGAGACTGGGATGGTGATGTCCACTCCACCTCCAAGTGAGAGAGGGCTTATATCCCCTGGATATGGTGGGTGGGATGATCCTGCCTGCAGATGCAGGCCCTCTCCATTCCCTGGGATGGCCGTTGCCCATCGTTGTCTCTCACCAGGTGACTTGGATGAGTCCATTGAGCTGTAGGGTAGGAGTTGCAGCTCCACTGAGATTCCACGCACACCTGGCACATAGGTAGGCAGGAGGCTCCAGTCTCTGGAAGTATACCTAAAGACTTCAGCATCACATATAGGTTTGAATAGAAGGGACTGATGAACCATGTGCAGACAGGACTTATTTGAGTCCAATTCTGTCACTCTCAGGAGCACAGATTCCAAAATAAAGCCCACTGATAAGGCATCAGTCTCTGGGGCTATCCCCCCTTATATAGGACCTGGGTGTCTCCAGAGCTCTCAGGAGCCCCTCTGTGTGGGGTGATAGGCACTTAGATGTTCTATGAGCTCCTACTGAGGTGTGCGTAAGAGTTACCTCTGGGATGACCTCCCGACTCTCTTTGAAGTCTCTTAGCCACTTGAACTCATTTTTACTGATGACCACCCTTGTGAGTCTTTGCTCTTGTAACTGAGACTTAGCCTGCAGTTGTGGGGTGCCTAAGGGTTGCCACCTGAGAGCCTCCTTGTTGCTCAAATGTGGCCTCTCTCTAAGCCAAACTCAGCATATGAATGCATTACCTTCCCCCCAACGTGGGACATGACTTCCAGGATGAGCCTCCCTGGCAACGAGGGAGTAATACCAAGTGCCAACTGGCAACACAACTGGAAAAAGACCTTGAATAAAAGGGGGAAAAGGTAAAGACAAATGAGTTCAAGTGGCTAAGAGATGTATGTTTCACACACATTTTCTTCCAGTCTGTCACTTGCCTGTTCATTTTCTTAAGAGTGTCCTATAATGAGCAAAAGTTTTGAATTTTGATGCAGTCCAATTTATTGATATTTTTTCTTTTATAGTTTGTATATTTTGTGCCTGATATAAGAACTCTTTGTATCTTTCAAGGTCATAGAGTCCATTTCTAGTGTCTCTCTCTATTTTGTCTCATTGTTCTATATGTCATTCTTATACAAAACCAAACCACACTGACTTTATTACAGTACATTTACAGTAAGTTTTGAGTTAAGATAGTGTCAGTCCTCCAGTGTCTTATTCAAAGGGTTGTTTTTGTCTATTGGAGATCCTCTGTTTTTCTATATAAATTTTAGAATCATTTAATTAATTTCTATAAAAATCTTTCTGAGATTTTGATTGGAGGTGAGCTTGATTTATAAATAAATTTGGAGAAAAGTAACATCTTAACAGTATTGATTTAATCTTTTTATGTGCTTATTGGCCATTTATATGTCTTCTTTTGTGAAGTATTGGTTCAAGTCCTTTGCCCAAGTGCTTTCTATTATCTATTGCATTGTAACAAATGACCCCATGACTTAGTGGCTTAAAACAATTTTTTGTTTTATCTGCAAATCTTCATCTTAGTTTTGTCAACTTATTTCTGCTCCACCTGGCATTGGTTGAGGCAGCTCAACTGGGGTTGGAATATTCACTTCCAATGTGGCTACTTACAAGGCTGGCAAGCTGGTGCAGTCAGCTAAGAACTTAGGGCTTTCCGCCAGGCACTTTAGTTCTTCTTCATGTGAGCATCTCCATAAGGCTGCTAAGACTTTCTCAAAGCATGAGTGTCTGGGTTCTAAGAGCAAATGTTCTGTCTTAGTTTTCCAGGGCTGCTATAACAAAATCCTGCTAACTGTTGGGCTTAACCAACTGGAATTTATTGACTCATAGTCTGGAGGCTAGAAGTCCAAAACCAAGGTATTGGCCAGCCATGCCTTCTCCAAAATCTGTAGCTTTCTGGTGCAGGCTTGCTGGCAATCAATCTCTGCCTCAATCATGGCCATCTCTTCCTGAGGTTTGTACCACTGTGCCCAAATTTCCTTTGCTGATAAGAGCCCCAGTCATATTGGATTAAAGCTCACCCTAATTCGGTTTGGCCTCATAATAATAGGATCATCAAAGATCTTATTTACAAATGAGTTCACACCCACAGGACCAAGGGTTAGACTCGAATATATCTTTGTGGTGCATATGATTCAATATAACACATGTTCCAAAAAAACAGAAGTAAAACCTGCCAGTGTTTCAAGGCCTGGACCTGGAACAACTTAGCATCACTTCCATCATACTCTGTAGGCCAAAGCAGCAGAGCTCACCAGATTCTAGGGGAAAGGACATAGCCCTGCTTTTGATGGGAGGGTGTAACCATATTTAATCTACTACACCTTCCCTCTGGCCACAAATTATTTGCATTCATCTCATATATGTGATACACTCTCAAGGCCTGCAAAAGTTTTTTTTCTTAATCTATCGCCTATGCATCAAGCAAACTTGAAGCTCCCGGTGGAAGGCTGGTTAATTATGGATCTCCTCTAATAAGTTTTCCTTATTTCCAAGGCAGCATCAGCCACATTTCTGCTTGCTTATGTTGCTCTCCAGTGTCTTAAAACTATTGGGTTTATCTTGTTTATGGTTTTATTGTTGTTTTTGGCAGGGTTAGTTCAATACAAACTACTCTGCCATCACTGGAACTGGAACAACCCCCTGTAAAATATACAAAAATATATTTTAAAAACATATAAAATGTGGAAAAATAAAAGTAGCACAAAACATAAGTATGTAAAATGCAAGTACCAAGTGAAAATAAGAGTCTCCACATGGGAAATTATATCTGCTCTAGAATAATTATTGATTATTTATGTTAAGTAGACATGTTCCGGCTCAGATGCTAGATGCTTATCTAAAGGACAAGAAGTTTAGATCAGGTGGTATAAAGATTCCTTTAGAACTTGTAAGTCTATGACACAATAACCTTAAATTTTCAGGTAGCATTTGATCTCTGTTTTTATGAGTGTAAAGACACCTTATGTATTTAGAAGTTTTACGGTCACTGTGAAACCAGAATATATGAAAAAGGAATTCTCTTGAACCTTAAAATTATATTTTCAAATGGAGTATATGGTTCCTTTTTTCTGAAATTAGGTACACAGCCCAAAATACCTGACTTTGGGCTAAAAAACAATCAGAGAGTAAATGCAGCTCATCTTCTCAGGACATCAGATTTTAACCTATGCATTTTTGGGTTAAATCACTTTCATTTTATATAAAAATAAACTTGGATAAATTAGGTATAGAAAACAAATATCATGTTAATATTTGACATAAAAATGAGAATTTGAAGAACATTTCTCTTTTGAGCAAAACCTTAGGACAAGTCTGTCAGATGCTGGAGGATGTGAACTTAACCTGTGACAGAAAAGTTTGAGAAGTGCAAACCCACCAGGCACTGGTTAGTGGTGAAATCTTGCCCTTTATTTAAGATCTTCAACCACGATTGGATCTATATCATGTATGTACTGTAATTACCTAGACATCTCTCAATTTACTTAGCTTCAGCCACTGAATGAACAGTTTTTACCCTGTAAAATGTGCTACTCTCAAAACTGCTCATCTGTTCCTCAGTATATTTTGGGTTGATGACATTTGGATGAAATACCTGTTTCTCTGAACCTCCATCTTCCTTTCCAGCTGCAGACACAACTGAGATTAGTACAAACCATTCCTTCCAGTTGACTTCTGAGGGGAACTCCAGGAAGAGCTTTGCAATGTGATTTAGGAGATCCAAATGGTGTCTCTTCCACCATGGGCCATCATAGTGCCTAAAAATCTATTTTTTTTTTTTTTTTTTTTTTTTTTTTGAGATAGGATAACAGTGGCCTTGACAAGTCAATACTATGAAAGATGAGAGGAAAATCTCTTGTGTCATTTATCATTCATTAACACCTTGGCTCAAATTAGTTGGCCATGATTTAAAAATATGTCCTTAAATTCTTTAACACTTTTCCCATCAGAAGGTGGAATCTAATTCTCTTTCCCTTCAATATAGGCCAGTCTTAGTGACTTTCTTCTAATGAATACAATTAGGTAGAACTGTCCTTGTGTAACTTTCCAAACTACGGTAGGGAAGGCAATACAACTTCTGCTCAGAGCTCTCTCTCTCTCTGTCTGTCTATCTCTGTCTCTCTCCAGCATGCATATTGGAAGCTCATGTAGGAATCTGGCTACTCTGAACCCATCATGCCTGAAGAGCCTATGAAGAGAACATAAGGGCATAGAGTAAGAAGTTTTAGGTGCCATGTTGTTCCAGCGCTCAGCCATTTGGGACTTCCCAGCCCAAACACCAAGTATTTGGGCCTCCAGATGCCTCCAGCCTTCACGTTGTCCCCGCTAATGACACGTGGAGCAAAGTCTGCCCAAATCGCAGATTCACGAGCAAAATAAGTGTTATTTTAAGCTACTAAGTTTTGAGAGTTTGCTATATAGAAACAGATAAATGGATTCTTTCCTGCTGTTTAGCAAACTCAGAAAAGGGGACGTAAGTCAAGAAACTTTTTTATTTGTCAACAAGGGGATAAGGCAGAGAGGGTTCAGAGTCACAATGAGCCGAAAAGAGAGAAAAAGGTTCAGAAATGTGCATGTTGAAGTATGTTCACAGATACTATTTGCAGTAAATGCTGTGTTCACATAAGCTTGGAATTTTGCAATTGGAAGGGACTTGTGGTGGATTGAATTGTGCACCCCAGTTTGGACAGGTTTTTGGTCTTGGTCAGCATTCTGGTGGGTGTGGACCCATTGTAAATAAGATCTCCTCAAGATGTTACTTCAGTTAAGGTGTGGCCCAACCGAATCAGGCTGTGTTTTAATCTGGATTACTGGAGTCCCTTCTAAGCAGAGTGAAAGTCTGATGGAGAGAGAAGCTGCGGGGAGTAGCCGGAAGCTGGAAGTCAATGGAACATGGATAAGGAAGGAAAAGATGCCACTACGTGCATTGTCATGTGACAGAAAAGCCAAGGAACCCCAAAGATTGCCAGAAGATACTGACTCAGGGAGGAAGCAAACCTCCCAGCCACCAAAACCAAGAGCCAAAAAATTCCTGTTGTTTAGATAACCATTGTATGGTATTTTTTTTAGCAGCTGGGAAATTAAAACAGACTTTAGGCATCATCAACTCAGCCCATTCTTGTCAAGTGAAGCTCAAAGAGTTAACTGACTTGGGGAGGATTCCAGAGCCAGCCTGGAGTTCAAGCTTCCAAATTTCCACTGACGGCAGTGTTTCTTTTCTCAAGGCACATGTAACAAATCTCACCAATTTAGGAAAAGAGAACAAAACCAAATAAACAAATAAAAAAAGCCACAGCAACAACAACATCCCATAACCTAGCTGGTTATTTCTAAGAGCAGTTGTTCTGGCTATGCGTCTACCTGCTTACTCGCTCCCTGTGGAGGTGAATATCCTTACACCCAAGACCTTGACATTAAAGGGGTTGGGAAACACCTGAGGGTTTTATAATTCTAGTTTTTAAGGCAAGGAAGAGAATGAATCTCAGCCATCTTTTTGCTGATCACCATAAACAACAATACATTTGTGGAGTGCTTACCATCTGCTAGCAACTGTGCTAAGTACTTTATGTATATTACCTAATTTAATGCTGCTTTGAATTTTGTTAGGTTAACTTTATTGAGTATCATTTACATATAATAATGCAGCCATACTAAGGACATAGTTCAATGAGTTTTGATAAACACATAGACCCATGTGCCTCTCCTATAATAAAGATATGGAACATTTCCATTCCCTGTAGTGAGTTCCTTTATGCCCTTTACAGATAATCTCCTTCCTCTTATGCCTAAGCAAACACTGGTATTATAGATTTTTTTTTTTTTTGCCAGTTCTAGAATTTCATATAAATAGAATCATATAGTGTGTGGTCTTCTGTGTCTGGTTTCTTTTACTCATCATAATATTTTACAGATTCATTCATATTATTGTGTGTACCAGTAGCTCATGATATTTATTGCTGATTAGTATTCCATTGTATAGATAGACCATCATTTGTTTATCCATCCTCTGCTCTAATAAATGGACATTTGGGTTTTCCCCCAGTTTTTGGCTATTATGAATAAAGCAGCTATGAATATTCTTGTAAAAGTCTTTGTTTAGACATATGCTTTTATTTCTCTTTCCTAAGGGTAGTCATATGGTAAGTGTATGCTTAACCTTTATAAGAAATGGCCAAACTGTTTTCCAAAGAGGTTGCATCAATTTGCATTCCCACCAACCAGCACAGTATAAGAGTTCTAGTTGTTCCACAGATTTTCTCTTTTAGTAGATGTGTAATGGTATTTCATTGTGAAATTAAATTGCATTTCCCTGATGACTAATGATGTTGAGTAAATTTTCATGTGCTTATTGGTTCTTTATATAGTTTTTGTGTCAAGTTTTTTCCCCCAAATATTTCCCCATTGTTTGTCCCTTTATTATTGAATTCTGGGAGTTGTTTATATGTTCTGGATATGCGTTCTTTGCTAGATATTTATATTGTAAATTTTAGACACATCTATTATCAAAGTTTGTGGCTTATTTTTTTCACTTTCTTCACAGTAACTTCCAAAAAGCAGGAGTTTTTAAGTTGATAAAATCCAATTATTTTTTCCTTTATCCATGATGCTTTTGATTTCCTCTTACTTTAAAGTTATGAAATGAGAGTGTTGAGAGGGGAAAGGAGCCAATATGAAAAGAAAATCCAAGGCCTTAGCTCTCAAATCTGGGTATACATCAGAAGCTCCAGGGAAACTTTAAAATATGCATGCCCAGGCCCTATCCCCAGATACTTTTATTTAGATTGATTTAGAGTGGGGCCTAACCACTGATATTTTTAGGGGCTCCTTTGATGGTTTTGATGTGCAAACAGACGAGAATTTCTGAGAGTCTGAGTTTTTGCAAACTATGCAGAAGTTATTTCAGCATATGCAGGACTTTAATTAATAGGATATTTTATAATACTGACAAAATATGCCAAAGTGTGTCATTGAAATTTCATATACTATAAGAATTTAAATTTGTGACTTTTTTAAACAAAGGAGGTGGTTAAGTAACAAATAGCTAACAGACCTCTAAATCAGTTACCTGAATTCCACATATCACAACACCACAGTGTATTTTATGTGACTATAAAAGTGAAAGGAAGAAGTCTCAGAAAGAGACTTTCATAATCCTCTTAAGATGCCTTTTTCATTATTAAGGTAAAGAAGCCATGAAATGGATGAACCTGGAGGACATTATGTTGAGTGAAGCAAGCCAAACACAAAAGGACAAATATTGTATGAATGCGTTACTATGAACCAAATATATTGTGTAATATATTGTTTGATTCAAAAAAAAAAAATTTATATGTATCCATTAGATTTAATTGAGAAATGTATATATTTATTCATCTGTGTTTACTTTTTAGTTTTTAATTGTTTATATTTTCAATTATTAAATGTACAAAATAAAGTTAAAAAAGAAAAAAAAAAGAAGCCATGAAAAAGAAAAATACACTTACAAAAAGATTTCTATCTGAATATGTAAAATTTTGGGGAATGGTAAACAGAATGATGGGAAAAAAGTTATTGTTGGTATATATTGAGGCAATTGATTTGAAAATTTCATTCAGGATCAGGAATCCCTCCTATGGCATGGTGAGGAACTTGGCAAATCTTCTATTCAAAAAACAAGTATAAAACTGGAAAAACTGGAAAAAAAAAAGTCCAGGATCTTTAAATTAACCAAAGGCAAACAACAAATCGAGAAGTGTTTATTCTTGAAAAAAAAATGCTAGAACTTCAGGTAAGAAAAGTGAGAGTCTACAGATCTCCAAATTTCTTGCCTGGAGCCATCCCCATCCCCTATTCCCAATAGTTTGATGAGTGTAGTAGTTTTACCAGGGCAGGGCTGACCACAAAACCCACAGCTTCACTGCTAAAAGAAGCTGATTTGATATGAAGAGGAAGGCAAAAACCCATTCCTAACAGCATTATAAGTAATAGTGGCATATATAGTTGGAAATGAATTGAAAAGTCCCACAGCACTGCTAACCTGAGTTTGCACTCCTGGTTATGGCAAGCAACAGACAACTCTAAAGCTTAACAAGGAGATCCTGGAAATGAGAGAGCCATAGAAGGCTAAATAAGTTCTTCATGCATCCCTGACTGAGTGGGAAACTATGCTCATGTGCATGGGAGGCCCAAAAGTGTCAAGAGGAAAGAAAAATCTGAGAAGGCATGATAACTTTCTGAGCATTGAATGGTCCACAACACACACACACACACACACACACAGGCTCAAGGTGCTTGAGCACAACCACTAACCAATAATTAGCTGATTAGTAAGCTAAATAGATATAGTACAACCCACGGGAAGCTTGCAAAAAATAATAATAAAAAAACTGAGCAGAGACATCAGTGACTGCACATCTCAGAGACAGATTCTGCAGACTGAGGTCAAGCAAGTTACTAAAAACAGTAGCAATAACTATGTCATGGGGAAAAGATCACAATCAGGAGTTGTTATAATAGATGGTCTAAAATGTCTAGTTTTCAACAAAAGTCATGAAATAGTCAAAGAAACATGAAAATGTGACCCATACTTAAGAGGAAATAAAAAACAGCCCATAGAAACTGACTCTGAGTGGACCCAGATGTTAGATTTATCAGACAAAGACTTCAAAGTAGCTCTTATAATATATTTAAAGAATTAAAGAAAAATATGATGGCAATGGCCCTCAAATATGAACTCTCAATAGAGAAACAGAAACAATAAAACAATACTAAAGAGAAATTCTAGACTGAAAAGTACCATAACTGAAATAAAAATGTGCTATGTGAGCAGATTTGAGATGGGAGAAGAAGGGATCAAGGAACTTGAAAATATATCAATAGAAATTATCCAATCTGAAGAAAAGAGAGAAAAAAGATTGAAGAAAAATGAACAGAGCCCTAGAGATTTGTGGGACAATATCAAATATGCCAACATGCATGTAATGGGAATCCCTGAAGGAGAGGAGAGAGAGGAATGACAGGTGAAATACTTGAAGAAATAATGACTGAGATGTTCAAAAATTTGCTGAAAAACATTAATTTGTAGGCCCATAAATCTCAACAAACCCTAAGTAGGATAAACATAAAAATTTCTCACCTGCACACATCATAGTTAAATTACTGAAAACCAAATACAAATAGAAAATCTTGAAGGCTCCAAGAGGAAAATAACTCATTCCAAACTGAAGAACAATGATTCGATAAATGAACTGAATTCTTTTCTGAAACAATGGAGATCAAAAGGTAGTGGAATGACATATTCAAAGTGCTGAAAGAAGAAAACTGTCAATCAAGAGTTTTATAGCCAGCAAAATTATACCTTAAATATGAAGCTGAAATAAAGACATTCCCAGATAAACAAAGACTAAGAGAATTTATTGCTAGCAGACTTGCCTTACAAGAAATTCTGTGGAACTACTTCAGACTGAAAGGTCTGAAAGGCAAATCAACAGGAAGATATGAAGAGCACTAGAAATGGCAAATATTTGGCTAGATATAAAAGACTCTTATAATACATTTTTTTCTTTTCTTCTCTTATTTTTTTTTTTTTTGCATTACTATTAACCAAATATATTGCGTAACATATTGTTTGATTAAAAAAAAATGTATATGTATCCATTACATTTAATTGAGAAATGTACATATTTATTCATCTGTGTTTACTTTTTAGTTTTTAATTGTTTATATTTTCAATTATTAAATGTACAAAATAAAGTTAAAAAAAAAAAAGAAAATGTTCTTCCAATTGAACAATGGAATAGCATACAGAAATGAAAATGAACAAACAATTGGCCACATAAAACAACATGGATGAATCTCACAAACATGATGAGAGAAAGAAGCCAGACATCATTATATCAGTACATATTATATTTCATTAATAAAAAGTTCAAAAACAGAAAAAAAATAATAAGTTTTTCAGTTATTGAAAAAGGAAAGGGTATTTATTTATATCCACTTTAATTAATTGGAATTATATACATATACATATATAATACTAATTTTCAGTTTACAAGACCTGCATGTCCAAGGTTGTATTTATTCCTAAATATTATTTTTGTGCTATTATAAATGGTATCATTTCCTTATTTCATTTAAAAATTTTTTCATTGTTATTGTGTATAATTACAAGTAATTTCTGTGTTTATCTTGCGTTATGCAACTTGTTGAACTTATTAATTACCAATGCCTTTTTCAACAGTGTTTTTTTTAAATTTAAAAAATTTTATGGTAGTAACATATATGCAGCCTAATATTTCCATTTTAACCACATTCAAATATACAATTCAGTGGTTTGATTAGATTCAGTGAGCTACCATCACCACTACCCATTACCAAATCTCTTCCATGACCCCAAATAGAAACTCTATCCATTAAGCACTAACTCCTCGTTACCTGCCTCCATCCCTGGAAAACTGTATTCTGATTTCTGACTCTATGAATTTGTTTATTCTAATTATTTCTTCTCAATGAGATCATACAATATTTATTCTCTTTAATCTGCCTTACTAGACTTAACATGATATCTTCAAGATTCACCCACATTGTCACATGATTCAGAACAGTGTTTTGATAGTGTTTTCTATATAAGTTGTTGACAACTCTGAATACAGAAAGTTTTATTCATTCTTTTCAAATTTGAATAAATTTTGTTTTTCTTGCCTATTTGCACTGGCTAGAAATTCCTTTGCCATGTTGATTACTCATATTTGAAGTGGGCATCCGTGTCATCTTCCTGATGTTAGGGGAAAAACTTTCAGTCTTTGCCTTTGGCCATGACTTTAGATGTAGGATTTTTATAAATGCTCTTTATCCATTTGAATAAATTCCCTTCTATTCCTATTTTTTATTGTTTTCTTTATCATGAAATGGTCTTCCATTTTTGCAAATGCTTTTCTGAATCAATTGAAAAAATTGAATAAATGTGTTTTTTCCCTTCATTATAACAATGTGTTCCATTCCGTTTATTGATATTAAATGCTGAAACATCCTTGCCTAATTGGGAAAAATCCCACTTGATCATGGACTGGAATCCTTTTAATATACTGCTGGCTTCAGTTGGCTAGTGGTTTGTTGAGTATTTTTTTCAGGCATCATCATGAAGTTATTGGATTATAGTTTGTTTTTCTGTGATGTGCTTGTGTGGCTTGGTAAAAGTTATTGATTGCCAGAAGCAGATGTGGCTCAAGCAATTGAGTTCCAGCCTACCACATGGGAGGTCCCAGGTTCAGGTCCCTGTGCTGCCCCTGGTGAGTGTTATTTGCAGGTACCATTGTATAATACCTTCCAGGCCACCCTTCATCTGTTATTCGAGGGGCCTTGTTGAAGAACAGCTTTGGGTATGATAAGCTTTTGATTTAATAAGTTCTGTCCCAAAAGTCAAGTGTTGATCCGCACAGGGGGCACATGGCAAGAGCAGGGTGCAGAAGCCACGAGGGCCCCGAGCACAGCAGCAGGGCACGGAAGCCGCTGGGAGCAGGAGCAGGGGGTGGCAGGTGTCAGGAAAAGGAGCAGAAGCTTCTCTTATTTTTTTAAAACATCATCTGTGTAAAGCAATAACTATAAAGTATTGTTACATTTATAATGTTTATATGGACATAATATATATGACAATAATAGCACAAGGAGGGAGAAATGGAGTTATTTAGAGAAAACATGCCATATATTTACTGAAATTATGTCAGTATTAACCCAAATTAGATTGATAAATTAAAATGTATATTTTAATCCCACAAGTAAATACTAAGAAAATAACTTTAAAGAATTGACAGGAATTAAGTTATACACCAGAAAAAAATTGTTTAGCACAAAGTCAGCAGCAAAAGAGGAACAGAGGAGCAAAAATGGCATTATCCATACAGAAAACAAGTAGCAAAATGGCAGGCATAAAATCATATTAATAATTACATTAAATAGTCCATTAAATTTTGAAGTATTCCAATCAAAACATGGAAATTGTCAGGTTAGATACAAAAGAAAGATTCAACTATATTCACTTTCAATTCAAAGATAACTAGGTTGGAAGTAAAAGAATGGAAAAGATGCATCATACAAACCGTAACCATAAGAGAGCTAGAGTGGCTATGTTAAAATCAAACAAAATGGACCTACCAAAAATATTACTATAGATGAAGAGGTACATTTCATAATGATAAGAGTGTTGCAGTACATCAGGAATCAAACAATTTTCAATTCATATGTACCTAATAATAGGACCCTAAAATATACAAAGCAAAAACTGAGCAGATTAAAAAGAGATATATACCATTTAGTGATTATAATTTGAAATTTCAAGACCCTGTCTTAATAATCAACAGAACAAGTAGACAGAAAATTAGTAAAGATATAGAAGACTTGAACAACACTTCACTATCAACCAACATGATCTAACTGACATTAATAGAATATTTTACCCAAGAGCAGCAAAATATATTCTTTCCAAATGCACGTGCATATTTTCTAGGATAGACCATATGATAGGCCTTAAAATAAGTTTCAATAAATGTAAAAGGATTAAAGTCATTCAAAGTACGTTCTTTAATCATAATAATTAAATTAGAAACCAACAGGAGGAATTTGAGAAATCCACAAATATTTGAGTATTAAAAATGAATTTCTAAATAATCTAGAGTCAAAGGAAAAATGACAAGAGAAATTAGAATACACTTTGAACTAAATGAAAGTGAAATGAAAACATACAAATTTATGGGATACAGCTAATGTAGTGCTTAGAGGGACATATATAGCTTTAAATGTGTGTACTAAAAGTTGTGTTCACCTGTCAGAAAAGTCATTATTATAAATTAGAAAAAGATCCTAGACTTTGTTGGTGCAGTGTCAGTACCTCTTTGCCAAAAGTTTTAAAGAATTTAAAAGCATATAAATGCATTTAATATATATTCATGTTTATAAATACATACAAATGTATATAATTTAGTGTTAAGTGTCTTATGAAGGAAAGGTCTTTATAATCACTACCATGTATTGAGGTTTTACTTCACTTGTGAAGCCCTGGGATAGGCATCTTATATACATGATCTAATTTAATTGTCACAATTTAAACAATCTTATGAAGTATTATTAAAGAAAATAAGGGTTTACAACTTGCCTGTGTTAACTTGTCAAAACATGACAGAGCTGGTTCAAATCCAGGTCTGTTGGAAGGCAGAGCCAGTGTTCTTCACTTCTGTACTATCTCCCTTTCTAGAACTCAGTGATTTTGTCTTTATTCTCAAGTCTTTACATTTTTTTTTTTTTTTTTTTTTTAGGTACTGGGGGCTGGGGATTAAACCTGGGACCTTGTATGTGGGAAGACAGTGCTCAATCGAGCCACATTGGCTCCCCTGAGTTGTTTGTTTTGTTTGTTGTTTGTCTTTTGTTTTGTTTTGTTTTTTCAGGAGGCACCAGGAACCAAACCTTGGACCTCCCATGTGGAAGGCAGTCACTCAACTGCTTAAGCCACATCTGCTCCCTACATGTTCTTTTTTAGCCATGAACACTAAGATGGGAAATATCTATTTCTTATATTTGTACACTTCTGATAAAGGTCTTCAAATCCCTGTGATTTCTTGTTTTTCCAATCCCATTCCTCAACATGCATAACTTTGGTTTACTTTGTAAGAGGAATTGTCTGCCTGACCTCCAGAGCATTTATTAGACCACGTATCTCTTGTTTTGCTCTTTCTGTTCAGATTTTTGTGGAGTTATTTTAAGGTATCTTCAATCAGTTCCTCTGACATTGATGTGAGCTCCTAGCAGTTAGGCACTATCAGAAGTAGTTTTGGAAACAGTGGACATACCCTGGCTTGATGAGGAAGATTAAGCATGAATAATAGTGACAAGCAATATTTGATTAGGTACAAAAATGTGTGACCATGAAACATCATGATAATAATAGTTGGGACAATACAATGAAATAAGAGCCTCTTTCAGATTTATGGATTGCCTGGAAATCACAAACTCAACATATGTGCTAACTTTCAAATGCCTAGTAAATTCTTTTTAAAAATTTTAAATATAACAGCCATTTGGAAGAATGATTATGTTCCAGGTGACTGAAACTCATGAATTGAATTTACTTTTTAGCAAGTGAAAACCAGAGAATGCAGCAAAACTTGTTTCATATTGTTTCCTCCGGGCTCTTCTTCCTTCCAAATGGAATTTGGAAGGATTTTGGGGGCCTTCTCTCCAGTTCGCTTATTTTGAAGATAGAATAGATGTCCAAGGAAGAGATGAGGTATCAAAGGCAAGAATAGAGTATTTTATTCACCCCAAATCTTCTGCATCTAGCAAAGAAGCTGGCACCTAATAGATGTCTTAGTTGAAACATGGAGAGATGACTGCCAAAGTGCACCCAGTTCAGACTTAGAGTGAAAAACTAAATTTTGGATTTCACAGGCTGGGACCCTTTTTCATACTTTGAGAATTCATCTTAAGACACACACACACACACACACACACACACACACATATATATATATATATATTATGGAAATAAAACTCTATCTAGGGCCTAGCAAGACCTTTAGCCATTGTTAAGGAGAAAGGGAGAGTTACTGACCTACTCAATAGAAACCCTGGGGAATTTTCAGTTTGGGTCTTCAAATGGGGTTTAAATACCCAAGAGACAAGGTACAGGAGAAGCTGCAGCCAATATCATGCTCCTTATTGAGACACAGATGGTCTCCTTTCTTCTCTTTCTCTTGTGCAGGATGACCTAAAACAAAGGATCTTTTCTCCAGCCACCTGAATTTTCTTTTTAAAATATCCTCTTTTCTAAGGGTGACTGTTCTTGAAACAAATACCTGGGAGGAGGCAGTGAAACTGGGTGATATCACATCCCCAATTGCTAACCCTTAGTTCCCTTAATTGTTCTGTTCTTGCACTGTCCCAGCTTGCTGTCCTTGGCTACCCTACCCAAGGCTTGACTACTTTGCATTTCTATTGTTTTTCTCCTGCTGAGTGTATTCATTTCTTCCCCTTTACCACCTTTGGGTATCTTTCTCTGTATTCCCTTATAGTCTTTCTATGGCACAATTGACCTCCAAAGATCTTCCAGGTTATTCAAGAACTAAGCCAAAATGGAAAGGGAGATGTATGACTGTCTGGGTGAGATCCCAGAGAGTCTGAGGTGAAAGAAAAGGAGGTGGAGGTGGAGATAGAGGGAAGCTATTTCCTCTCAGATAGTTCTCTTATCAAGCCTGGCTTTTTGAAAGCCCTGGACCCCAGTGCCTTTGCTAGCTCTGGACTGATGTGTATGGGGACTGTCTGCAGACATAATACCCTGCTCATTGACACTTTAATTACCTTGGTTGGTTTGGCCTGGTTCACTTTTGAAAAGTCAAATGGTCCTAGGGGAGAAGGAAGGTTGCTACCTGCAGAGAGAGCACTGATATAGGTGGGCTTTAGGAAACAGAGCTGAATTGTGAAGAACAGACATTAACAAGATAAACAAGAACTGTGGGTGTGAAGGAGGGAAGGTCGTTGTGGGATGGAGGGAAGGGAATGGTTCCAAGGGTCAAACTAATAGGGGACACAAGGATGGGAGAGGTGATCAAACAGCAAGGCTGGACAGAAGAAGAGCTGAGTCATGGACCATGGAGAAAACTTCAGGACCAGGTTCATGGATCATGTGCTAGAGTGCCTCCTTGACCTGGTGCCCAGTGTCTAACAGGGATGGGAGAGTGTGGCTCAAGGAATTGGGTGGTCTTGTCCTATTCCCATTCATTCCAAAATGGGTACATTCTGGCCAGGCAATGGGCAAAAGACAGGTACCTGTGGTCTGAGGGACTGGGCCAGGTATTAGCTCCTGAGGTGACCTTGGTCTCTCTGGGTTGGCAGGCTCTCTCCCCTTTTCTTCCACCTCAGACAGACAAATAGAGCTTGAGGAACTGCAGAGAGAAAGAATACTGATGATGACTGGACAATGTATTGTTTTTGTCCACTGTTTATAACTACTTTATCATTTAAAGTTCTTTGTCTCATTATCTATGTTCAATCAACCATGACTTTCTAGAATCCCATCTTTTAGAAATCAGTCAATGGGGATAGAATATTCATTTCATTTAAACAGGTTTGAACAACTATGGCATGCTGGCTATTGCAGAGAGAAGCAGCAGTGGAAGATGGCACCTTTCTCCTCACCATCAGATGCACAAGCACTTTGTGACAGGATTGTCTCAACTATCTCATGTCCTTCATGGCGCCCAGTGCTTAGTGAGTGCTTGATAAACTTTTGCGAATCCCGTTGTTTGCTGTTGAAAGCTGAGGCTGCTAAAGATTTTCTATGGATGTACCATGACTGATCAGCTTTCTGAGCAGCCTGAAAACAACTGTGATTGGTTGTCAAGAGTAATACTCTGACAGCATTTCAGTCTAGGTGAAAATAGCCTGGTGGAAGTGGTGAGGAAAAGAAAGGGCAAGAGAGAAGAAAAGAGTTCAAAGGAGCCAGGGCAGCGAAGGGTAGTTCTGGAGATATAAAGAAGAGGTGATTAACAGGGACAATTAGAACAGAAAGCAGTGGACTTCAGTTCCTGAGATGAGGAATATTTGCCACACAAGAGAGAGAGAAAATGGAGCAGCATACCAAGGGGACAAAAAGGCTGGACATGAACAGCTCTGAAATGAACAGAAAACGACTGCTGTCTGTCAGTTGTCTGTATGTGTATCTGCAATGTTGGCAAACTCTGCTACATTGCAGCTAAGTGCCTCTGAGGCCATAAGACGGGGCACAAAGAGAAGTGTAGATTTTTCCTTGCAAAATAGGTGACCAAAATATTTGAGGCATGTATGTGATTAGCACTAAACCACTTGAACATCCAGGATGGTAATGATAAGGATGCAGAGGTTTGACTGCACAGTTTAACAGCAAACACTCTTGCTCTGCTTGGTCTCATTGGGGTGCACTCACAAACCCATTCTTGGATTTGGGGGGAGCACTGATTGTGAAGTCACTGGGGTGGGGTATGACAAGGAGAGTGGGGAGGAAGCAGAGATGAAGGGGTCACCGCTGCCCTTTTGCCCATGACTTCCTCTGAGACCTGCTGCATGTCAAATATTGCAGCTGGAACTGATGAAGAGTTGGTATAAGAACAGAACAAGCCAAAGGATGCTATCCTTTAAAAAGTTTGGGGACCATATCTCCCCACCCCACCCCTCTCACACAGAAGCAGGAAAGGGCCCGCTGGCTCAATTGAAGGCTTCTGTGGTCTGAAACATTAGGGGAAAAACAAGACACAAATGATGTAGTGGGAAAAGCCCAGGCTTGAATCCCAGATGGGGCAAATGTGAAGCCTTACACATTTTCAGCCCTGAGTTCCCTCATCTATAAAATGGGGTTCCTAAACGATTCTGCCCATCTCATAAATGAGATAATGTCTATGGAAATGCTGTATAAAAAATGTGCGGAAGGGCTGGAGGACTCTTCTTCCCGATATGGGCAGAAGGTGACCCCTAAATTCGCAGGAGGGTCTAGGACCTGTATAAGGTTCCACAGCTGTTTCTTTCCCATGTTCCTTGCAGCACCATAGCATTAAAACTAAGCCTGCTTCCTGGGACCACCTGGCTTTGCAGGCACCAGCGTTGCTGTGACATGGGGACTTCACTCCAGAGCTCTGACAAGCTTTCTATTTTTACTCTTCTCTGGATCCTTCTCCAAGGCAACCACACACACCATGCCATTTTGCAATTTATTTTCATTTTGCAGAGAAGTACCCTCCCTCCTCTTCCTGGCTTGGCTTCTAGGGCCTGACCATATTAGTCTTGGAAGGCCCTGGGCTGTTTCAGCCCCAGAGCTGGCAGGGCCTTGTTATGCCAGCTGGAGAAGGACAACACACCTGGGGGTGGGCGGGGCTGGCCCAGGGAGGTGGCTGGGCCAGGTTCCTAAGTACTTAAGGGTGACACCAGGCTTGCCAACATGACTTCATCCATTTCCTTTCACCAGATCTCTGAGGTAGAGAAGCTCAGAGTGTTTGTGCAGCTGCCTCAGCCCCCGTGGGAACAACCTGTCTTACCTGGGGAACTCCACGCTGGCCTCGAGCTCAGGTCATGTGCAGACACCTGGTTTACAGAACACTCACACTGCTGTCTTTTCTTCTTGCTTAATGTTTGGAAAAGTTAGGCTTCAAGATCAGAATATGTTGTTTTAAACAAGAAAACATAAAAACAGATGGGCTGTGGTTTTCAGACTTCACACGTCTCCAAGAACATGACAGGAACCAGATCTCAACCCATCTGATGCTTCAGGACCTGGTTCTACTTTCTTACACTGGCAAAGTCCTCCCTGAAGATGGAAGGGCTGACTCAGCCAACTGGACAAGAGCCACAGCCTTCTGCCAGAAGCGTGCCTCCCTCCACTCTCTTGCCACCCCAGCAAGAGGACAGAGAGGGAGGCTGACTAAGCCTCACATGTGGTCTCCTGAGCAGAAGATGCTGGCCCACTGTCTAGAATATGCCCCTGAGTTGTTTTTCCAGGGGTGGACCAGGAGGCACTGAATCACTAGAATGCTCTACCCCCATTCTCTTCTGAACCCAGATACTTCTTTGAAATTAGGGGTCCAGTAGCCTGAGATGGAGGCCCACATTTTTCTCTCTGCAAAATGGCCTGTTTGAGGACTGAACCCATTTCCCAGATCCCATTGCCCCCCTAAGAGAATAGGAGCAATTGTCCCCAGTGGGCTGGACAACTTAAGTATGCCATAGAGTAACATGCTGACGTAGAACCGGGGACAAAACCCAGGAGACCAAATTCTGCTTCCTCATCATATCCAAACAAGAGATCTGGGTAGAAAGTGAGTCTTGTGACCACAAGAAAAATCACTTGGAAAAAAGATAATGAATATTAGTCATGGACATTTTCACAATAAGGAAAACTTCCATTAGTAAACCAGGGCTGCCAGGGACATGACTCCATCTGGAATCACTCTGAAGAATGCTCTTTTTGTGGATACATGAAGTCTGAAAAAAAGGGCATATTCCAGCATATGGTCCCTCTAACCCAGTGTTCCCCAAAGTGTGTTGCATGGAACACTAGTCTTTTGAGGTCACTTTTATGAGGAAAGTGTTCCATGGTCAAATAAGTTTGAAAAACACTACACTCTCTGCTTGGAGATTCAGAATACACTTTACAGACTCAGAAGGTATGTTTAAGAAAACTTTTAATTTAGTTTAACTCAATGTTTCCCAAATTTATTTGACGATAGAATGCAGAATATCCATGGAGCACATTTTGGGGAAATTGCTTTAATGGGAGATGTTACATGATGTCTCCAATTTACAGTATCTTCCCTGCAAACTGGAGAAGTTAAATTTCCTCCCAGACCACAGTCTTGAGTTCAGTCAAGTGGATGAGTCCATGTATTCAGGGCTGAGTTTGCAAGCTTGTATGCACATTCAAAATAGATGTTGTTATAGAAGTTGAAGGAAGATTGGGGCAGGGGGAATTATTGCCTTTAAAAATTGACTTTCTTATATTGATGGTAAAAACATAAGGGCTGCAAAAGCAACCTAATCATCACATAAGGCTAGAAGGTTAATCCTATTCAGGAATTTTCCGTCAGGGTCTGTTATTCTGGAATAGCCACTTAGGCAGTCCAGATGAAGCTATGATTCTAAACATCTGAGCCTTAAGGACCTTCCCTTCTACTCTTCCCTATAGTAACACAGGAACTTGATGCCATATTTGCTGAATGGAATCCATAGGGCTTAGTTTATAGATGGTGTATATTCCTTAATCTGGGTCATTCTTGACTTATTTTCATGTCCTGGGTTTTCTGTGTCCTGGGGTTTCTATTTAAAAAAATGAATGACCTGAGGTTTAGAAATGCTTCCTCAGAACCAAAACCTTCTGCAGAATTCCTTAAGACTTTGGTTCTGGACTCCCTTTCAAAGATTTCCTCCTCAATTCTTCACCCATTTTGCTCACATACACTGTTCCTGCTAGCATAAGTCTTAGTCTTCTTGCTTCACCTATTTTTCTTATGCTAATCCATCATGTGGTCACTCTCAATTTACCTGCTCTGTGTTTTTGTTCACCTGGGCAAATTTTGCTGTGCCATATTCACCTGTAGCCCAGCCTGGACATCCAAATCAACTTCAAACTTGATACAGCATTGTCCTCCTAGAGTTACATTTGAAAATGGGTCTGAATTTAGCTTTAGAATTGGCTAAAAAGACCTTGAAACAGGTTTCATGGTATGAAACGTGAGCAGACCCCTTTTTCCTCCTCCCACCCACTAACCTATTTAATGTTTGCTATAGATTTACTTTCAAAGGCAGAACCAGGTGAAAGGGGAACACAGAAAATGTTGAGTTCTAGGGTTATTTCAGTTTCCCAGACTTGAAAAATTTACCAAGGAAGAAAACATTCCTCCCCATCACCATTTCTGCCGACCCTTCTTTGACACTTCAGGGACTCTTGACAGCATCAGTGCTGCCTGAAGTCAAAGGAGTCCTGGCTTCAAAGTAAAAGTGTTGAGTGTTGGTGTGTTCACTCCCAGTGTTTTCACCCTTGTTACTTTTGACTGATTCTTGTATACAGAAGGAGGCAGAAGGTGGCCACGAGTTGCCCCCAAAATCACCCCCAACACACGCTTGTAATTACAAGGTAATGGCTCACCATCTGTATGGCGAATGGATGCTTAACCTACATTCAGTCTATATTCCTTCATTGCAGCCTCTTCTTTGAGGGTAGGTACCACAGGACAGTACAGCTTTCCATGACTCAAAGTAATTCAATCAAAGCCTTTGGAATAAATTTGTTTACACGATATTGAAAAGAGAAACACAAGCTCCATTAACTATTTTTACTACATAATATCAATTATTTGACTGATCTTTTGTTCCCCCTGAATTTTTGCAGCTGGTCTGAACGGTGGAGACTCAATCTCCAAGTGCAGGGATTCATAGTCTACTATGAGAATTGTCCTTGCATTCATTTCTTGGATGAAATGTTTATAAAGTGACATTCTTCCCATGTGCAGAAATTTCTCTAAAGATTGCTTTCCAAGACCCAAGCTGGAATGGGCTTAGGTGGTGCTTAAAAGCAATCACCCAAAGGGAACTGCAGAAACCACAAAATAATCTGTAAGGCATGTAGAAAAACAGTTGCGTCAGATGCACCCTCTACTCTCACACACATTTACACAGCTTGGGGAATTTTGCTTCTTTGGTGATAAACCCTGGATGTCTCTGTTTGGTTTTCTTTTTCATAGTCCACTTTGTTCCCTGGACCCAATCCTTTCTTCCTTTGTTTGTCTAGTATCCCTCAGAAGTTCAAGCATGTTGGGCCATATAGAAGACACCTGGAGAAACGAACACAGAAACCCACCCAGAAAGAACATTTAAGTGGAACAAGGGGAAATGAGTGAGGGGTGGGGTTGGGGTTGGGTGGGAGGGTAGAGTATCTGTGCCAGGGCTATACACGGGGACTTCTCAATTTCTGAAAGCCTGTGCCGGATGGCTTTAAAATTCCCAATTTAGGAACAAACAGGAAATATAACCATGAGGTTCATACCTTTTTGTGAAAATCTTCTGTTCTTTGGCCTTGATACTTCCATCTTTAACACTGCCCTGAGGGAAGAGAGTGTGAGTGAGATTTTTAAATAATTGTGTAATCAACCACCTGGTTTGCATAACAATATCTGGCTGTGCACTTTGTGTAAGACCTTTTAACCTGGAAGGTATCTACTCTGAAGGCAATTAAAATTGGTGTTAGCTGGAGCCACCTGGACATGAGTTCTGTCTCCCTTTGTGGTGGCCGTCATTGCAGTCAAGAAGATATTTTACAGAGCTTCATGGGCTCCAAGAACTCATCGCGGGGTTTGATGATGAAGAAGTGGTTCCAGAAATGTGTGAATTATAATAGCGACTACCTTTTTGTTTTTTAGATTTTAATGCTTATAATGTCTCAGCCATATATGTCTTATGTCATTAAGAAAAAATTTTGTGTGGAAGCTTCCATCATTATCATTCTTATTTAACTTCAAGAAAACTGAGGCTTATAGAGAAGGAATAGCCTGTCTGAGGTCATGCTGCTCGAAAGATGCAGAGTCTTAGCCCTAGTGTGACCCAAAGCCTTTCACTTGCATCTTCTGCCAAACTGCCTCTTGGAATTTAAAAGAAGGAAAGGTGGAGAAATTGACCATCCCAAATTCTTTGCTCTGAATTGGGGTGGAAAAAGGCCATTGGCCAGGCACTCAATTATTGTACTTGTGTT
The DNA here is from genome assembly GCA_026826555.1 of Tolypeutes matacus. Taxonomy (NCBI): domain Eukaryota; kingdom Metazoa; phylum Chordata; class Mammalia; order Cingulata; family Chlamyphoridae; genus Tolypeutes; species Tolypeutes matacus. Next base: position 6,982,199 of record JAKSZT010054226.1, read on the forward strand.
ATAGATTGAATTGGGTTCCCCCAAAAGATATTCAAGTCCTAACCCCTGGTTTCATGAATGTGATCCTATTTGGAAATAGGATCATTGAAGATGTTATTGCTTAAAATGAGGCCAAACTGGATTAGGGTGGACCCTAACCCAGTATGACTAGGGTTCATATAAGGAGAGGAAATTAGGACACAGATAGACAGAGAGAAGATGGCCATGTGACAGAGGCAGAGATTGAGTTATGGCACAAACCAAAGAACACCATGGATTGCCAGGAAGCTACCACCAGAACCCTATAGACTTCAGGGGAAGTGTGGCCCAGAAACTCGTTATCTGCTTCTAGTTCTTAGTACTTTCTTAGAAAACAGAAACCTCTTAACAGAATTGAATTTCATTCCTCTCCCCACTCAGCCAGTGGAACTTCTTAATGATAAATTCAATATGTAACATCATGAAAAAAAAACCCCACACTGTCTACTCAGAATGGAGGTAGCATAGGAGACTAGCAGGTCACCTGGCTATGAGGCAGGATAGAATAGGGACCTAAGGAAGAAGGGGGCAGAAAACCTAATAAGCCACACAAACAGAAACTGAGGCGTTGACCTGCTGACTCACCCAGGCTGAGGCAATGGCCTGCTAACTTGCATCAGCCTGCTAGCTCATACAAGCATGTTAGGAAGGGGCTCACAGCACACCCCCTGTGGCTGTGTTAGCAGAAGGCAGTCAGCAACATCATTACATGGCAGGAAAGAGGGAAGGGGCAAGGGACGGCTCCACCCACCCCCACCCCTCCACTTTCAGGTTACCTCACGTCTAGTAGACAATGACCAGATATTTTACAGAGCTTCATCGGCTCCGAGAACTCATCGTGGGGTTTGATGATGATGGAGTGGTTCATCATGGACAGTCAACATGCCCTGTAGAGCTTGTGGACAGCAGCCCAGAAGCCAATCACCGCTGGACAGCAACCCCTAACCCCCTAAGAAAATCAAATCACCCAACAGAGTTCCCTTGCTTTGTCTCAAATGTGCCAATCACCGCAGACCCTGGAGCCCTGTACCACACAAAACAGGGGACCCCAGGGCAGAACGTTTCATTTCTCTCCCTTGAGAATGCTTGCCCCCATTTCTGAAGGAGTGTACTTCTGTTCTCTTGCTTTACCCCCAATAAATTCTCTGCCTGCCTAATTAATTTGCGGTTCTTCCTTGAATCCTTTCTCATGACGGAGCCAAGAATCTAGACACTGATCACTGACTCTGATAACAATTACTTGTATTTGAACAGTTCTGAGAGAGGAGGTGCCCTAAAGCAAATCAATAACCTCCTCTTTGGAAATAAAATCACCTTTATGTTTATATAAACCATAGAGCTTCATTATTGCACTATTTTTATTTAGAACATTCAGTCATTACCACCATCAGCCAAAAGCACTAATGAAGGGTGTAAGTGCTGGGAATTTTATACTTACCATTGCCCAGAGAACGCGACAGACAATAGTGGCTTTCCTCTTCTATGTGTTTATACAACCTGAGGGAGACAAAACTGATGCAGAGAGAAGTCAAAAGGAAACAGACACAACGGAATCACAAACACTGGACAAAACGAGCACATAAGAATAAATACTGACTTCGTTCAGAAGCCAAGAGTGCTATGCACTTGATCTCATTTTACAGAAGAGAACTTTCTTTCTACAGAAAGAAGCCATTGCTGTGTCCTGCTTTCCTGGCTTCTGCTGAGATTGGAAGTCCCTGAGGGAGACACTAATTTAGTTTGGACAGCATGGGATGCACCATTTTGGAGAGGTGAGAAGGTGTGAAGGGCTTCCAGAACTTTGTTGAGAAGTATGAGGAAGAGGGCAGAGAATCTGGTGCGAATGGGAGGGCTGTTGCCTTCTCTGCAGTCTGGAGAGAGGGCTTCTCCTGAGGCAAGGATGGTGGGCTGACTTTGCAAGGTCCTGCCAGTCCCTGGCAGCATTGATTGGCCCCACTTTCCCACTGCCCTGCCTTGGTGGGAAAGGGATGATTAGGAATGACCAATGCGCATGTCCCCAGAAAGAAGGAGCTGCAGAGAAAAGCTTGCCTCAGTCAAACATTCAGATGTGCACAAAGCAAAATATGCAGATATATGGAAATATCCAAATAATCAGTGCATTTGGTCCACTTTTAATTCTCATGCAACAAGTACCTTTTGTGCAGAGTACACCATACTTACATTTAGCCTCAGAAGACTTGGCTAGAGAAAAGTGCATGTGTGTGTAATGTGAGTGTGAGTGTGTATGGGAATGCATGTATGCATATAAGGGTGTTTGAGAGGGAGTGTGTGTCAGTGTATGTGTGTGAGTTCATGTGTGAGTGTAAATGAATGTGTGTGTATGTGAATGTTGGTTTGTGAATATGAGTGTAAGTGTGTGTGTGAGGGCATGTGTGTATGTCAGTGTATGTGGGAATGCATGTATGTGTGTTTATGTGTGTATGTTAATGTGTGAGTATATATGAGGGTGGTTGGGTGGCAGTGTGTGTCAGTGTATGGGTGTATGTCCATGTGCATTTGTGAGTGTGTGAATGTATGTGAATGTGAGTGTAGGTGTGTGTGTGTGAGAGTATGTGTGTGCATGCACGCACAAGTACTTGTAAAGCATCTGAGAACCCCTGGAGAATAAAACCTGGATTCCAACTGGTAATATGGGCAGCAATTCCTGAAATTGTTTCTGCCTCACAAGCACTCTCAGACCAGCTAAAAAAATATAAAACAATTCAAATATGCAGAAAGCTGGGTTTGCTTTCTCTTGGTTGGTTTATATAAGGAAACTTGTTATTGAAAAAGTAATTTATCTGAAGATTTCCTGAACACAGGAGAGGCACAGCTCTGTCCTGACTTGGCATGACCTTTTGCTTTCCTTCAGCTCTGTGTTGGATCAGGTTGTCTCTGTCAGCTGCAGTCATAACCAATTTTGCACAGAGCTTGAGGTTACAGAGCTATCCGCTTGACCTCATTGTGGTTTTCACACCGTGGTATGGTCATCTAATGGAAACCATACCACGCTGGAAGTCCAGAGTGTTTGCATGATCGTGGGAAGGTTGGAGCACCTCTCTGAGGCCCAGCCTGCTCCCTGGCCAACCTGGAATCAACAGCTTCTACCTCAGCTGCCCCAGATACTGATGAAGAAAGATAAAATATAGGCTAGAAAGCTGTTGGCAAAACAATCTATTGTTTGATGGTCTTCTTTTGATCCTAAGAAGTAAAGTCCAGGGTTCAGAGACTCAGTCCCCGTGGCCTCTGATGACCATTTAGAAGGTCTTAGATTCCATGCCCCTTTCTCCTTCCATTTAGTCACCTACAAAAGCAGGGAGGGAAGGAACACTCTCTTTTTATAGACTGTCCCAATGATCAGCTTTGAGTAAATTTTAGATCCACTGTCCCTTAGTAAAAGTGTATTTAAAAAATCCCTGAATTTCTATCTTTGCTCACATGCTCCTGCTCAGCCTTTCTGTCACCTTGCAGGTGGAGCTTGCCCCACACACATCTGAGTCCATCTTCAATCTCTTTTGTGGTAACTTGAATTATATACCCCAGGAAAAAAATGATCTTAATCTTAATCCTATTCCTGTGGGTGTGATCCCACTGTAAATAGGACTTTTGAAGATGGAATTTTTTAGGTAAGAAATGGTTCACCTGCATCAGGATTGGGCTCATCCGGTTACTGAAGACTTTACAGAGAGAAAGACACAAGAAGGAGCTAGGAGCAGGAAATCAGTGGAACCCAGAAGAGAAAGGAGAGGACATCGCCATGGAATGGGAAAGCCAAGAAAGCCAAGGATGCCTGGGCAGCCGACAATCCTTGAAAGGAAGCAAACCTTCCAGCCTCTGAAGCCGTGAGTCAATCAATTCATGTTTTTAAGCCCAAACCAGTTTGTGGTATTTGTAATAGAAGCCTAGCAAAACTAGGACACTCTTTCTCTGGAATCAAGCTGCCATGCCTCCCATGAGGGCCTGAAGACAGCAGCTCACACTGCAGACCTTGACCCCTATTGGAATCGCCTGCCCAATTCCACCCCCAGCATCAGCAGCTCTGCCTTTGGATGGAAGTATGAGGCCTGGATCCCAGTCAGATCTCATCAGTCAAACTGTGGAGGCCAATACAGATTTCCTGTCCCCAACAGGTGCACACTGGGGCACAAGTAATCTCTTTGGGAGTTTAGAATCAAATAAGAGTTGAGGATAAAAGCTTCTCCTCTTTCACGTCTATGATGAGAGCCAGCGGAATGCTACTGTCACTTCACTAATTCCTTCTTCATGTTTGAGACTTTAGGTCCCTTCCATCTATTCAGTAAAAACTCATGGGACACCTCTCTGACCAGTTTATGGTTTAGGCACTGGGGGATACACACAGCAAACAAGACTGACCCAGGCCCTGCCCTGGCTGGGTATTACTTGAACAGGAAAAGACGTTAAACCAGTAGCAACAGTGAAACCCAACATGTCACAAAAGGAGGCGAGCAGATGGTTGAGTAGAGAGCAGGAGATTTAACTTCCTTAGGGGTCAAGGAAACCGTCCTGGAGGAAACCTTGAGAAAATGGCTCTCAGCTGAAATTTGGAAGGCCTGGAGCTTAAGCACAGAGGAATGCATCAATGCAGGAGAGACGTCCCTGTGGCTGCATTGAAGCACGTAGAAGAGAAAGGATGGGAAACAAGGTGGAGAGATACAGAGCCCAGACCGTGGTGGACCTCAAACCTTGTCCAGGAGTTGGGGCTGTGTTCTGGGGTCATGCAGACCCAATAAAACTTAGCAGTGCCTTCAGAACCAGATGGATACTGTGTCATTAAATCAGTCCTGCTTAAACTCTATTGTGCATTGAAGATCTTGCTGAAATGCAGATTCTGATTCAGTTGGGGGAGCCTGGAGTTCTGCATTTCTAGCCAGCTTTGAGGTGGTCCAACCACTGGTTCTGGGGCTACATTCTGAGTAGAAAAAACACAAAGTATCACATCACTGTTGAATTCTCAGCCACATAATCCATCTCCCTTCGTGATGGAGGATCTGTGAAGTTCTGTTGTCTATTTGTTGAAAAGGGTAATTGAATCCGAGAATGGGAATGGAGCTTGGAGATCACCTAATCTAAGACTCTCCCTTTTCCAACAAGGAAACCAAGTCATTGGCTGGGCAGTAAACTCCCTTTTGCCCCAGTGTATTAGGAGCAGTGGTGGGCTGGAGCCCAGGCTTCCCGAAGATCAGTTTAGGATTCATTCTATGGTAACTGCCTCCCTTTTCCACGTGGCCTTTCCCCTACTGTGCCCCATCAGGAAATGGGTGGAGGATGATTGTGCCTAGAAACAGGCAGTCAGTCCATTCCAAAGAGGCCTCTGGACATTGTCTGAGTCCTGGAGGATTAGCTGCAGCACGCTGTGGCCTTGAGAGAGGCCAGCCCATAATGTTTCCCAAGCCTGGATTAGCCACGACTGAGATGTGCCACGTAGCTCTGTAGATTGCCCATCATGCAATGCCCTCTTGGTATGCAGAGTGAATGGCCAGTGCATCTCACCATCATGGTCGGCCCTGTGAAAAACAGTAATGGGGAAATGTTGAATGTCCCTGTCTAAGTGTGTTGCAGGATGTGAGGTAGGCCAAGACAATTGAAGTGAAGTCATAGTATGGACTATTGTGTGGAGTCATAGTAGGAACTATAGAAAATTCTTCCAGCTAAAAATCTTTCTCACCCACTTGCCATTGCTGACTACAATTCCACTATTCATTCTTTGGGTTAAGCACTGCACCAACTTCTATGCCCTTTAAAAAAACCCAAGGTTAGCTATTAAGTCACTAACATTTTAGTAAGAACTAGGTTATTAGCTATTCCCTATGACAGGGAAGGTGTGTTGGTTAACGAAGGGCCCCAAGTTGGGGATGAGGAAGATGGGAAAGCAAAGAAAGAAGAGGCAGGAGCCACCACAGACAAAACTTACTAACTTCACCATTTTGCCCAGGGCCACCTCTGATTTTGACCTCCAGATGCTTCCTGGTTTTTATGACTCCTAATCAAAGTTGATGATGATGCTAGAAACTGGAGTAAAACCAGACTTTCAGATGTTGGGTGGAGTTTACAGTAAAGATGTGAGAAATACCTGATGCTCAGTCCCACAAACAGTATGAATCCCCTAACGATTTCACCTCTAGGGTGGGACAGAGATGAGTTTAAAATCTCTTAGGATTTTTGAACAGACATGACAAATGCGGGAACTTTGTTCTATTTGGTTAAACAATATGAATCACTGTCCCTGGAAATGAAATTTTGCCAGTTTCAAAGCATTTTACCTGGAAGGAAGGCGAATATTCTACCTGTGGTATGAAGGTCATTGAGGGGCTGCTTTAAAATGTATATCACTGAGCTCCACACCAGAGATTTTTACCCAGTGGATTTGGTGAGTGGCCTTGGAATCTGAAGTATTAATGGTGTGTGGGTGGTGGGTGGGCCACTTTGAGAAATACCAATTGCTTCATAATAGAGCTGGTAGCTTATGCAGAGTGCCTCACACGATGCTTTGCGTACATTATGTTCTTGACAAACGTTGGTAAAATTTTAATGGTCAGGGAAATATGCATAGAAGTGGCACCTGAACAGGGCCTTTATAAATGAAGAGGATTTCAAAGTCCGGGGTTGATTGCATTGTGGAAGGAGGAAATAGCGAAAGCAAAGCAATGAACATGGGGTTTTCCAGTGATCGGAGGGAAGTCTCCAGGGATTAGTTGATTGGAGCATAGAATATGTATTGGGAAGAACTAGGAGATATAATTATAAAATAAGTTACGATCATGTGGTTGAAGAGCCAAGGCAATGGAAATGGTGTTGTAGCAAAGGTAATAGGGCAACTACTTGTCTTAGTTTCTTGGGGCTGTTATGACAGATACCACACACTGCTTGGCTTAAACAAGAGGAATTTACTGTCTTGCTGTTTTGGAGGCTAGAAGCCAACATCAGGGTGTCAATAAGATCAGGCTCTCTCCAAAGTCTGTAGCATTCAGGTGGCAGCTTGCCGGCAACCCATAATTGGGTCTTTGCCTCTATCACAGGCCATCTGTCTCCTTCTGTTTCTTCCACATTCCTACTGCTCCTGGTTCAAATTTCCTCTCCTTCTAAGGACTCCAGTCATATTGGATTAAGGTCCACCTTGATTCAATTTGGCCATACCTTAACTAATAAAGACTCTATTATGGGCTCATATTCACCAGATCAGAGGGGACACAATTCCATCCATAACACTACTAAACTTTCTTAACGCCACAACAAAGCCATGTGGAAGGCTTTTGTGTAAACTTGAATCAACTCTTAAAGGCTAGGGATTGCCTAGGTTGCAATCTGTAGCCATCCCCTTGGGAAATCTCTAATCCCTAATTCAGTTACCATCTAGATGCCACCTAATACTTTATCTCTAGTCAATCCAGTGCTTCCTGAGCAATTCTATCTAGCCAACCAATAAATACCTTGAATCTAACATGCTCCAATTTAGATCTGGTATTTTCCCCTTGACCCTCTTCTTGTATTTCCCATCCTAATTTAAAGCATCATCATTCACTTGTTCATCTTAATCAGAAACTGGAAGTGATCTTTGCTTTGTCTTTCAGCCTCCTCAACTACAGAAAGAGCCTAGGGGATTCCATTTCCCAGATATTGTCCCATTTCCTACCCCAGAGAAGTTTGCAATAAGAATAGTAATTTTTGTTTTTCTTTTGCACATTTCCAGGTATGTGATTTCTCCCAAGTTATCCAGCAACAAGCATGTATCCCCAAAGTATATTGTGATGGGGTAGGGGTGGAAATGAGAAAGGTGGTTCTATTAAAACAGGAAAATGGAAAAAGGGGGTCAATATTAGTACTTGATTGCCAAAATAGGGTTTCTGCGTTCCTTATGAAGATAGTCTTCAAAGTAGGACTTTATGGAGAGAGCGTGATTTTGGTTTTGTTTTTTACTAAATTCCTTAAAACATCAATAACCTCAACTGCCAGGCCTTTTGGGGTTAAATATTAAAACTCACCATAAGCCAGTGCTAAGGAGAACTCAGGGTCTATATCCTAAAGGAAGTCCCAATGGGAAGAGGAAAGTCCAGCCCTCGTAGTCCAGTTCAGGTGGCAAAGGGAAGAGGGGCTGAGAGGCAGGTCCCAGCCATGTGTCCTGACTTCTCCCCACCAGGCTGAAGCACAGAGGGTGCTGGTGGTGAGAGGCTGAGTGCTTGTGCCCACCCCTCATTTGGACCTCTAGGCAGAGAGGGCAGCACAGGGCAGCCTTACACCAGCTATGGGGAAGCCACAGCAGAATGAAGGGCCACGCACTGTGGATAGGCGATGAGAGCTTCTTGCAACTCTTATGTGACATGGGAGGATCCAGAAGTCCCTGTACGCCATGGGAATGCAGGGTCATCTGGGTTGGGAGTGTGCCATGGAGGTGGCAATGGAGAAAGTTGGAAGATGTGATTGAGACTCAGCGGAGTCAGCAGTGACCAGTCAAGGTGGGGCTGTTCCAGATGGGGAAATCTCTAGGTCCCGTCTAAGTCAAGCATGCAGACTACATGCACATGTGGCAGAATCAGCAGTAAGAGACAGCTGGGTGCTCATGACCAGGTCAACGAGCAACATCACTGGGCCTCCAGACTCCCCCAAGCTCAGAATAAGTCTTGTGTGAGCCCAGCAAGTCATACTGTACCCCAGACGCCATCTGGGAGAAGCAAAGCCACAGGGAGTACATCTGAAAGGTCAGGCCTTTACTTTAGAAGGTGAATTACCCCAAAGAGACTATTGGATCCAGAAGAGACCAAGTTAACCTGGATTGCCAGTTTAAGATGGAGATAACTTAGGAGGAAGACGAGATCAATAATAAAAATACAGAAGCTGAATTCTCCCCAATCTTCACAAATGTAGTAGGCTTAATTTCTGATCCTGCTACAATTGCTTTTTCCTGACATTTTCTTTGGTATTTTGTCCATGGTTGGTTTTTAAAAGATTACTGAAACAGCCCTTTGAAATCACTCTATTTACAGTCAGAATCTTGTTGAGGATATTATTACTTATACTATATGTGTCCTCTTTGTGAGGACTGTCAGTAGAATTTTTTTTTTTTCTTTAGCTTCAGCAATAGATATACTTCTCCTGAACAACTGGTTTACTTTTATCTTATATGCATTGTGATGTATATAAAGGATTCTTCCCTGTTGGTGTTGACTGCTAGAGAGGGGAGAGTTAAATTTAAGATCCATCTGTTGCCATGAAATGTTTGTGTGTGTGTTTGTGTGTGTGTGTTTGTGTGTATGTGTGTAATAGGCTACCTCATCCCTGGCTCCATTTTAGGTCCCTACCCTTGTTTTCTCTTTCCCACTTCTAATTTTTTTTTATCTTGCTATATTCAATGCATATCTACATAAAAATTATTTTTTGGTACAAATAGTCTATAAATCATATCTCTAAAACATCTCTTGAACTTGTTCCTTCCTTTACTCAAGTCTTCCTGGTGTCTTGTTTGGATTGTTTTTGACAGGCTCCTAAGTGTTTTCCCAGCCTCTAGGGTCATTTCTGTACATTCATTCACTAAAACGTCTGCTAAAATGATCTTATAAAAGATGCAAGTACCCCCCATTTATAAACCTTATGTGTCACCCTCTTGCTTTTCAAATGGAACTCCTACTTCTCCAATACCTGGTCCTGGCATCTCTCCCCCATGACTCCAGGGCCTCCAACACCCACCCAAACCCTTACCAGTCTTTTCCCCTTTGTATGTAGCTTTCCTCTGGTTGTAAGGCCGGTCTTCCCCTTTCCCTTTGTGAGGAAATCTCACTTCTCCAAATTCCCTCTCCTCTGTGAGGCCTGACCAGACTCTGTGCTCCCAGAATCTGTTGGAGCTGCTTCTGCTTTATTATAATTACCCAGGCCTGCTAATTATGATGTGCTCTTCATTTTTAAAAAACTTTTAATTTTGAAATAATTTCAAACTTAAAGGACAGTTGCAAAAAATAATACAAAACCCATTGAGTGAAATCCAATCTACCTCCCACCCAGATATCTAGATTTATCAACTTTTAACATTTTGCCCCATTTGCCATATCATCCTGTCTGTACACTATCTGTCTATTCATCCATCCACCCACCCATCCATCTAGTTATTTAACTATTTCCTAAACATAATACATCATGCTCCTTGAACACATAATACTTCCATATACATATCCTAAGAACAAGGATTATTTACTATATAACCACTTTAAGTACAGTTGTCAAATTCAAGCAAGTTAACATTTGATATAAAACTCGCAGTATCTATTCCAGTTTTTCATATCTCCAATAACGTCCTTTTGGGCCTTTTCTCCTCCTTTATTAGTTCCAGTTTAGGATCATAGATTGCATTTAATTATCATTGTCTTCAGTCGGTCTTTTTTTTAATTTTAATTGTAGAAACATATTAAATACAACAAGAGATTTCCCATCTCAGCACCTCCCCAGCTCTATTCAACTTGGTGCCATTGTTCCATAGCACCATGTTTGGTTTGTAGTAATGATTGCTGATTATTTTGAATGTGTTAAAGTTGAAGGATTATAAATAATGTCACCTTTTCCTCCCCTTCATTAAATTTGGAACAATTTAGAGAGAGATACTAGAACTAAACAAAGGGAGAGATCGAAATATAACCTTTATTGCTGACAAAGTTAGAGACCACAGCTTAGATGAGTGGCCAAACCAGGCTTCCTACAGCTTTGCTCCAAGACCACAGGCTGGTATGTGGTCAGCTGGGAGCAGTTTGGATTTATAGAGCAGATATTTACCCCAAGTCACTTCCTCACACTCCTCACGTGCTTGCAGTAGGAGCCTCCAGCTCTCACACGGTGGCCCTGGGCTGACTCGTGTGTGGTCACAGAGGCCGAATGTGGCTGCTCTGTGGGCACAGACCTGCCGAAAGAGGGGGCCCATGGTCTGAACCCCTCCTGTGTACTTCCTTAATCCCAATTCACCTATCAGATAAGTCTATCCTCCCCAGGGAGGGGACAGAGAGGAATGGAAGGTATTCTTCCCAAGACTTTCAGAAAGGAGAAGTCTCCATTTTATTGGCCAAGGTGATTGCACCGAGAGAGAGAGGTTATGTTAGTCTGGGTCTTACAAGCAAGAGAAAGAGTCTGTTGCTTATCTGAGCAGAAACAGATATTGGGATGTGCTGGGCATTACTGCTAATTCCATTGGGTGGAACAATGGCATGAGGGTTATGTTAAAAAAAAACAAAACCTTATTGGTTAGAAATATATGTTGAGATATTTAGGGATGAATAATATGATATTTAAGACTTACTTTTAAATACTTCAGCAAGCAAAACAAAACAAGAGGAGGGAGAGACAGAAGTAGGTGAAATGATTTTGGCCAAACATCAATCATTCTTGAGCTGATAAGTACACAGGGGTTCATTATCCTATGCCCTTCCGTTTTCTTTATGTTTCAACGTTTCCATGATAAGAAAGTTTTTTTCTTTATAAAAGAGATATTGGGTAGCTTACAGAATATCTAAGATGGCTACAAAACCAGGCTTGGAGGTTTATTGGGGATTGCCAAGACCACCTTTAGGTTCAAAGAAACAGTAGAAGGACTCACAGAACTCAGAAAAGCTGTTACACTCATGGTTACAGTTTATTATAGTGAAAGGATATAGATTAAAATCAGCAAAGGAAAAAGGTGCAGAGGGTAGAGTTTAGGAGACAACAGGCATGAGCTCCACGTTTTTTCTTTCCCAGTGGAGCCATGCTGAGAGCTCTTATTTCTCCCAGCAATGACATGTTACAACACATACAATGTCTTTCCAATTGAGGAAGCTCACCTGAGCCTTGGTGCCTGGGGTTCTCACTGGGGGTCAGTTGCACGTGCATGCAACACCCATATTTCTGAACTAACTCCCCAGTCTCCAGCATCCCATTCCACCCCCCAAAGGTCAAACTGTTATTGCATGGCCCAAGACCCCTATCATAAATTACATTGTTAGCATTGATATCTGACATGGCCCAAGACCCCTGGGAGTACAAAGGCACTCTCATCAGGCATGGTACTCCAAGGGCTTATAGGTTATAAGCCCTTGATCCCACAAAAGCCAGTTCTTTCTCTGGAATGTGCAGGGTCCTGACAAGCCCAAACCTGCTGAATTAACCCTTCACTGCACAGGAGGTAAGGCAGCCGGGAATGACACCCCAAATCATCCACAGAACTGAAGGCGTGCTACCCGGAGGGGACCCTGGACACCACCCCTGATCCCCTGCCTCTACTGTCTCCAGACCAGATGCAGTGGCCACTCTGCCTTCCTGTAACCAGAATGGATTGGTGCACTCTTTCTTCTAGAACATAGTCTGGGGCAGGAGCATCTGGCTTGTAGAGTCTGGGTCACCATGACGTAGTCCCATGTCCTAGACTGTGGGTACAAGGTGTGGCCTCCTCTACCGCTGAGGTGGGAGGTGGGCTTTGCCTCCTGCCATAGGGGAGTCCTCTAATTGGGAATGGGATTCAGATCACATTTTAAAAGAAGGATAAGTATCACTGCAAAGACAAATGGTTCTTCCCACACTTTTAAAAAAAATTAGGTTTGCATGGAAGCTTCTCCAGCTGTTAACATTTGGGCAGCTCTTTGCAGTTTGCAAGTGTTTTCACATACATGCTCGCTTAATTCTAATGTGTTTCTCATTTGCAAGGTGCTCTCATATTTATTCCTCACAACAATACTAAGAGCCGGAATAATCCCCATCTGATGGATGAGAGAACTGTGGGAAAGAGGTGAAGTGACTCACCCAACCTCTCAGAGCTTTTTGCTTGAAATTCAAACCCATGGACTCCTACCTGGGTCATTTCCACCGTGATGCACAACTCAACCCCAAACTCTTGGTAATGATTTCCAGTCAGAGTTTGTGTACTTATTCTTCTGGATCTCATTCTAATTAAGAACCAAAAATTGAGAGATTTTTGTCTCCCTTTGGTAACTTTGCTCATAGATTTTCTCAATCTTTTGAAGATCATTGCAAACAGACACAAGAATACTGAAAAGTCTACGAGCATTTGGTATAGGGATTCGGACAGAGCTGCAAACTTGATATTCTATTATTCTCAGGCAAGGCAGATTTCCCTGGTTCAAGTTAATTGTCAAGGAGTTGGTGCCTCCAGTAGAAGGCTGATGAGTTAATTGTCAAAGAATCTGAAGAATTAAATAGGCACAAAGGCAATGAAGTAAGTCAGTGATGTACTACACTGTTGGATCCCAAATATATATATAAAAAAAAGCAGTGGAGATGATTGCCTGAGACTCATTGTAGCCTCCCCAAGAAGTGTTTATGTGAGGGCACCTGGAAAGAGGAAGGAGCTCTGCAGAGTGTCAGGGAGGAATTGGCCACTCTGGATACAAATGGCTGGCCTCAGCACATTCCAAAAGAGAAAGTGAAGGAAAAAAAAAAAAAAATGAATGTATGACGCTATGTCAAAAGAAGGACCAGGCCCAGCAAGCTCTCCCCTGCTGCTTAATACAGGAAATATCTCTCTCCCAAACTTCTTTGGTAATCCTCCACCAATACAATGAGAAATGAGCTCCTCTGGTGGCCACGCAGTTATTAAACAAGGACAAAAAGAAAAAAAGAAAAAAAAATTCCCCACCCGTAGCAAGGGAACCAAAGATAACAGCAGGGGATAGAGAAGCTGCAGAGAAAAGACAAATACAAAACATTCCATCTGGGAGCCCCTGAGGCGACTGACGTGTGAGAAAAATAAAGGGCTTGCTTTTGCCCAGGAAGCTAAGCAACATATTATAAACTTCAGGACGTCTTGTAGAACCGGGATTGTGCTTCATAAGATCGAGTAATAGGTTGTGGCACTAGCAGGCAGGACTGAAACTGCACGGCATCTTTGAGGTTTTCTGCTCTGCTAACTTGACTATAGATGGAAACTGGAGAAAGAAAGAGTGTGTGCCCAGGTAAAGACTTCATGTACAAAGGGAGATTTTTTTCCCAATCAATGCGCCTCCAAATTGCCCCTTTCTTATCAAAGTGTTACGTTTTCCACTGTACTCTCAAGTTGTCTGTTTGCACTAGGAGGTAAGTCCTAGTGTATACTCATATACACCTCAGCGCCTTATAGCTGATTGCCTCTACTAGGGGGAGCAGTTCCCTTCGCCGTTTAATAGAGAGCTTGGGTTCCTGCTTCAGCTGTTATAAGCAGAGACAACAGCAAGCCAAGATGCAGCGGAAAGATGAACTTGAAACAATTAATTTTATAGAAACTACACTATTTTTATTTGTTCTTTGCAACAGGCTTATGAGACAGACATAGAATTTTACAGCTGAAAGGACCTCAGAGATCATCCAGCAGGCTTATTTTACAAGAGGGAAACTGAGGTTCAGAGCATTTAAAATTATTTGTTTGAGATAGACCTAAACCTGTTCTTTTGCCTTCGAGGTCAGTGCCCTCTTCATTTCACCTGACCTGGTCCCACTTTTTAATCTGGGAACCACATCAACTAGACTGATTTTCCTTTAGCGCTCTTTTAGGAAGGAAATAAGACATGTTCCCTATCTTGGCAATCTGTATCAGTTTGATAGCTTCATTAGTCCATAGCAAAATTATCCAAGTTCCTTTAATTCATCCTTGCAATATTTAATTTTTTTTTTTAAAGTTAAGCCATGCAATTCCATATGGAGGTGAAATGTCGCTGACCACACTGTTTCCACTTCCACTCACACCTATCCCCTCATGAGCACAGTCCACTCCCATTTGCCTCTTATCCTTCTTCCAGAAGAAGCCACCAGGCATGTCCATAGATGACAAAATCATGGGCTGGAAAGGAAACAGTCATGTCAATTGCTGGTTGACTGATATACCACAAATGGCTCTCCAAACACCTCAACTACACCCCGACTCTCCAAACAGAGATGGAATTGTTCTGTTTTGACACTGTGTGAAGATCGCACTGGGTTCACCCTGAAAGTGTTGAAGGATGCAGACTCTGGGATCAGACGGCTCTCCACCTATCCCCAGCCTCGGTTTCCTCACTGGTCAAAGAGGGGTCAAAATAGTACCTACCTCAAAAGGCTGTAATGAAGATTTAATGAGATAAACCATTTAAAGGGTTTTAGGAAGGTGTCTGGCACATAGTAAATGCTATCCTTCATGTGGTTGTTTAACTGAAAAAATACAGGAAAAAAAATATGGGGATCATTAACTTTTCTGCCAACAGTCTGGTTCATAATCATCTTTAAGAACATGGCTTATCTCCACATTTCAAATTGTTAGGGACAATTTTACAAACTTTTAATCAGTGACTTACCTTCAAACTCTAATTTTTCAATCTTGTGTGCTTGGGAAGGTGCTGGGCAGGTATGTTGAGAATCTTTCTCTCTCTTACCTAAGCCATCCAAACACCCAGATTTCTTCACTTGTCAGTAGCTACGTGTAGGAACTCTCTTCACCCTTCTTCAATCTAAGTTTCGCCAACACCTACAGCAACATTTTCAAAAGGAAAACATACACATGCATACAGAGATATCATTGAACAAAAACAATTTCAGTTTCTTAGATTACAGTCACCAGTTATTGGTTGCCACAGCTTAGATGATACCCCATGCTTACCTTGTTGTCCTTGGGTTTGACTTGGATAAACGAGAGCAACTTATAACCCCATGGCAGATTTGATTTGGGTTGGCCCAGCAGCCAAGTGAGCTGCCTCCCGAACCTTTTCCACAGCTCTTCCTCCAGCTGTGGGCTGGTGACCATCTCCTCTGGACCCAGCCCACCCCGTTCTGGTCTTGTTGGTCAGTGAGACACTTTCTGGCTGCCTTGAGCCTCAGGCTAGCCTCTCTGTTTACCTCTCTCCTGGAGTCTTCCATGGTTCCAGAGTCTACTGTCATTCTTGGTCATTTCCTCTCTGCCTGTTCTCTTTCCTCTGTGCAGTTTGTGTTTGGCTGAAGCGCGTACACCAGCCAGATACTGACGCTGGTTCTACCCTTCTGTGAAGCAACTCATCTTCAGCCATCAACCTGGCACTCAGCTGGGTCTCACCCTGGTGAGGCCACAACTTTCTCTAGGGTCGGCTTGCCTTATTTCACCTCCTTCTCTCTCCTCCTTTCAAATCTTGAGCTCTCTTTAGGAGCACCCATTGAGTTCTTGTATCCTGTGAGCTAAATTGTTGTGGTATAATTTGTTGGGAACTGATTTGCTGAACGGGAATGATTGACAGCTACTGCACTCAATGACCGATCAAGGCCCCTTGTATTCAGGTTTTTAGCACTACCCCTTCCTCAAATTCCCTTTGATGACTCATTTCTTGGGAGGTTGCAAAGATCTTCCAGAATTCTGACATCAGTTTTGGAGATTCAAACATATTATGCACATACTGTATTTTCCACATATAGTATATGGAAAAAGACATCGTTTCTGCCTAAAGAATCTGAGGCTCATTCCTCGCAGCTTGGTTAAACAAGAGAGATGATGAGGTGATGGGGATATGTTATGACCTTAGGCAATCCCAATCAATTATTTGCTTCTATTTGTCACCAGTTTGCTGAAAGAACAGTAGGTGAGGCTCCCAATATTATTCCCAGCGTGGCATATGTAGAAAGTAATATTTGGATTATGGCCAAAGAGATCCAGAAATGTTAAGCCCTGGGGTCTCTGACTTCTCCTGGCCCCACCGTGTTATCCCCAGGGCTAAGGGAATTATTATCTCAACACATCCTTAAGGCCTCCTGCCCAGGCCCTGGGGCAGCGAGGTTTCCAGGAGGAAGTGACTGCCTTTTGTTTTTATACCATTGCCCTTTAATCCTTCTCTATCAAATTTCCCTTCTACAATCTGAAGGATTTGTTGCTTTCCCAGGTACTTTTGGGCATTAGAAAGGGCTCCTTTTGAGTCTAATTTATATCAAAATGCAATCTCCCAACCATTTCAAGACCTCCCCTTCCCCATAATTCAATCCTCATCTGGAGCAGAGAGGTATCTTTCTTTCTCTCTTCCTCCTCTTAGCTCCTGCTGCTCCCTCGAGTTGGGTTTAAGGCAAAGGGGGAGAGGTAGTGGTGAATGCTTACTTGGTTGGTGGTGTGGATATTTGGGGTTAGTTAGTGCCCTCTATGTAGCAGGTACCCAAATGCTGGCTCTTTCTCTTCTGGGGTGCAGTGCACTCCACACAGCCTTTCTACTGGGGCCCCCTTGCTCCAGCAAGCAGCCCTCCAGTAACTGAAGGCCTGCTCCATTCTGCACTGTGCCTTCAGCCACAGGAAAACCCTGCCATGTTTCCTCCCCATTGGTGGAAATGCACCTTGCCCCCCCCAGCACCCCGGTCTCTCACCTTTTGACTTTAACACCAGCCTTTGGATCCCACAGACTCCAGGGACACAGGACAAGTCCTCCCCAGACTGCTTCAGCCCCCACCAGACCCCTAGAAGCACAAAGGGCAGTGCATTTCCCATTCTCAAAGCCCCTTGACCAAATAGCAGCAGAATCTCATAGGTGTCTCAGGAGAAAAAGGAGAAAAAGGGAATAGAAAGTCAAATCGCTGATAACACTAACTGCAACTTTTTGTTTCTTTTGTGTTTTAAGGATTAAAAGCAAGCTTTGTTTTTATTTTATTTTCAACTATCAGCAATACTTACTGGCAGGTCCTGATTGATACTCACGGACCTCTATCATTGAAGAAACTGTGTCGTAGCTTCTGACATCTCAGCCTGAGTCTGTTTCAGACCCAGACCTTCTCTCTTGGGATGTCTTGGACGGACCAAAGACCAGCAACTCTCTCTGCCCAGAGTCCGGGTTAGGCCTTTACCCCTATTCGTGCCCTGGATGCTTATAACACATCATCAGAAGCCTGCAAGAATCCCAAAAGATTGCACTTCAAATAAGAGATTTTTAATACTTTCCAGGAAAACGCAGATATTTTTCTTTGACATATTCAGCAAATCTTATACAATTTATCAAATGATCTGTATGAACAGGTTTGGACTCTACATTGTGGATGTCATTTATATCACTGAATTATATGTGAATGTGGTTAAAAGGGGAAATTTTAGGTTGTATGTGTGTTACTAGAATATAATTTTTAAAAAATCCATGGATTGGAGCATGTGTAGCTCAGTGGTTGAGTACTTGCTTCACATGTACAAGGTTCTGGGCTCAATCCCTGGTACTTTCTAAAACAAAAAACAAAACAACAAACAAAAAATAAAACCCTGGGACTCTACAACACACACTGTGAAACCTAATGTAAACTATGGCTATAGTTAATAGTATAGCTATAATAATAGGGTGTCATCAATTGTAACAAAGGTGCCACACTAATGCAAAGTGTTAATAATAGGGAAAACTGTGTGGTAAGTGAGGAGAGTATATGGGAACTCTGTATTTCTCTGTATTTTCTGCACAATTTTTCTGTAATCTTAAAAAATAAAAAAAGGTTTGGGTTCAGAGGGCTGGCTGCCACATTCCTTACCTGTGAGCAAAGCCTTCTGGGTGGCACATAGCGGTAAGGCCCAGCTGTTGATGCCACCCTCTCAGCTGCCTGAGTAACGGGGAGCCGGCTTCTACGATGGGGGAGGCAGGGCTGGAGCCAACATCCACTGCATGTGTGGGAGTAACACTGTCACACCCTCCTGGAGCTCCTGCAGTGGGACCATCCAATGTACACAGAGATGGGGAAAATATAAAGCAAAACCAAAACCCATTAAAAAAGCAAACAAAAACTTAAAAAAATTAAAAACAACAACAACAAAAAACAGAATTGGGGTAAATCCTTTCACCAAACTGGTACTAACACTGATGTCTCTGATGACTCTTCTACCAGAGGCTGTTAAAAGTATTCAGAATGTCATATAAATAGAATCATACCTTGTGAGACTGGCTTCTTTCACTTAATGTCTTTGAGATTCATTCAAGTTGTATTTATCAATATACTTTGTTCCTTCTTAATTCTGAGTAGAGCTGCTATAAACACTAGGGTACAGATTTTGGTTTGACACAAATTTTCGTTTCTCTAGGTCAGGTTTTCTCCACCTATCAGCACTACTGGCAAATTGTCCTGTGCATTGTTAACTGTTTAACAGCTGTGGATCTACCCATTAGATGGCAAGAGCACCCTCTGTCCTATTTGTGGCAAAGAAAAAAAATCTCCAGCAATTGCCAAAGATTTCCTAGGAAACAAAATCACTCCTGGTAGTGATCCCCTCCTCTAAGGTAGATACCAAGGTGGGGATTTGCTGGGTCATGTGATAGGTATATGTTTAACTTCAAAGACATTACCAAACTTTTCCAGAGTGATTGTATCATTTTGCATTCCTTGGCAGCAATGCATGAGACTTCCAGTTGCTCGATATCCTCTCCAACACTTGGTATTATCAGAATTATTATTATTTTATTTTAACCATTCTCACAGTGGTATCTCACTGCAATTTTAGTTTACATTTCCCTAATGATTAATGACATAAAAATTCTTTTCAGATGCTTATTTGCCAGCCTTATATACTCTTTGGAAAATTGTCTGTTCAATTCCTTTTCCATTTTTAACTGGGTTGTTGGCTTTCTTATTGCTGAGTTTTGAAAGCTCTTTAGATAATCTGTCACAAGCCTATGTTGCATAGGATTTGTAAATATTTTGTCCCAGACTGTAGCTTGTCCTTTCATTCTCTTAACAGTATCTTTTGCAAAGCAAAAAGTGTAAGATTTAGGTTGAGGTAATTTTTTTTTTTTTTGTATGACCAATTGCTATCAAGATAAATCTGGCCTTGTAAAGTGAGTTGGGAAGTATCCCTTCCTATTTTATTTTTCTGGGAAAGATTGTATAGAATTGATATTATATTTTCTGTGTGTTCTTGTTGGAATTCTCTAGTGAAATAATCTAGGCTAAAAATTTCTTTTCCTGAAGGTTTTTTAAACTAAGAATTCAATATTTTTAATCGGCAGAGGGCTATTCAGGTTATCTATTTCATCTGGGGAGAATTCTAGTATTTTGTGGTTTTCAAGGAATTGTAAAATTTATGTGTACAGAACTGTTCATGATACTCCCACATTATCCTTTTAATGTCTGTGGTCTATCTAGTGATACCCATCTTTCATTCTTGATAGTGATGATTTTTGTCTTCTTTTTTCTTTCCCAGTCTTGCTAGAAGTTGAAAAATTTTATTAATCTTTTCTAAGAAATGCTATTGGTATATCTGATTTTCTCTCTTGCTTTTCTGTTTTCAATTTCATTAGCTTCTGCTCTTATCTATTATTTTTTTCCTTCTGCTTGAGTTGGGTTTATTTTGCTCTTCCTTTAGTAGTTTCTTAGGTGGAAGCTTAGATTATTGATTCAAGACTTTTTTCTGTTTTAATAAAGGCATGTAATACCATGAGTTTCCCTCTAAGCACTACTTTAGCTGAATGCCACAGATTTTGTTATATTGCATTTTTATTCAGTTCATGATGGATTTTTTTCTTGAGACTTTTTTCTTGAGATTTCTTACTAATGGAGAAATGTCTTTTGTCCTCAAGAATGGATTTACTTTTGCTCCTGCTACCTACCTGGAGTCACCAGCACTGCTGTATTACCTAAATGTAATGCTATGATTGAGATAATTTGAAGCTGAGATCTAACACCTCTGAAGCTTTTATACTTCTGCTTAACCCACCCGTGCTCCACTTTGTGTTGGCCTTTGTACTTTAATCCCTTTCTTCCTAGTAGTATATTTGACCTCCTACTCTCTTGTATGCTTTCTCAAGACTGGAAAGTGCTCATAGGGCAAGAGTGCCCACTATGTAGATATTGCTTATTTTCATTGACCTCTGTTCTTTCCTGTATACTGACTGGCAATTCTTCAGTGCCTTCAAGCATATGCTTTTAAATATTTTATTCAGTGTTTCTAGTCTCAGCCAGAGGATTAGTGGGAATTATGAGTCAACGAGCACTGGAAACAGAAACTCTGATCTTGGAATTTTAAAAAAATCAGTAAGATTCAATCCCTCTCTTAAGGAATTTATAATCTTGTATAAAATACAGAAAAAATAAACAGTGTGATAATTGTTATAATAAAGTTATAAAGAGGATAGTATAAACCACATAAAAAGAGATCTAATCCAGTCTAGGGTGTGAAGAAAGATTAATGGAAAAGGTATCTCCTGAGCCGGGCCTTGATGGACAAATGAGATTATCTTGGTGAAATCTGTGCTGGACCTTTTTCAAAAATTGAAAAGATGATTCTAAAATTTATGGAAATGTCAAAGACTTAGAGTAACCACACTTCTTTGAAAAAGAAAGTTTAGAACTTACACTCCTTGATTCAAGACTCATTATGAAGCTTTAAAAAACAATATAATAGGATATTG
This sequence comes from Tolypeutes matacus, assembly GCA_026826555.1. NCBI lineage: Eukaryota > Metazoa > Chordata > Mammalia > Cingulata > Chlamyphoridae > Tolypeutes > Tolypeutes matacus. Next base: position 7,003,519 of record JAKSZT010054226.1, read on the forward strand.
TAGTATTTAAGTAAAGATAGAAAATAGATGAATGGAACAGCAATGAGGATTCAGAAAGAGGCCCATGCATATATTATCAATTGATATTTAACAAAAACGCCAAGTAATTAAATGAAAAAAAAATCTTTTTAACAGATGGTGCTGGAACAATTGGTCATCTGTGGTAGGCATAATTCTAAAGATGTCTCCCTGAGATCCCTGTATGCTGGTTATTCAATTAACACTAATATAGGTACTGCTGCAAAAGGGACTTTGCAGATGTAGTTAGTTACAGACTCCAAGGTAGGGACATTATCCAGGATTTTCCACATGGGCTCAAAGTAATCATTTGAGCCCCTATAAGCACAGACATTTCTCCAGCTGGAGTCAGAAAGATGCAGTGGAAAAAGAAGGCAGAAGAGGAAGCAGAAGTGGATGTCAAAGAGATTCAAAGTGTGAGAAGGACTGGATCTGCTATTTCTGGCTTTGAAGGGAGCCACAAGCTAGGGAATGGGGGTGGCCTCTCAAAGTTGAGAACAACCCTTGTCTGAGAACTCAGTCTCATAATTGCATGGGAAAAAATTGGCAAACAACATAAATGAGCATTGAAACAGAGTCTCCCCTAAAGCTTCTGGAAAGGAATGCAGCTTTGCCCTCACTTTGATTTCAGCCCTGTAAATCTTGAAGCAGAGAACCAGCTGAGCCAAGCTGTGTCCAGACATCTGACCCTCAGAAACTGGGAGATAATAAATGACTGTTGTTTTAAGCTGCTGTGTTTGTAGGAATTTTTTAGAGAAGCAATAGAAAACCAATACATCATCCATACAAAAAAACAGTGAGCCTCAATCCTAACTTCTCACCATATATAAAAATGAACTCAAAATGGCCATAGACCTGAATGTAAAATCTGAAGCCTTAAAAATTCTAGAAACAAAAACTACTTGACCTTGTGGTTGGCAAAGATTTCTTAAATAAGACATATAAAAGCACAAACTATGAAACAAAAATCAATAAATTGGACTTCATCAAAATAAAAAAAATAAAAAAAACTTTGCTCTTCCAAACACACTTATGAATGTGAAAAAGCAAGCCATAGATAGGGAGAAAATGTTTGTAAATTAGATATTCAAAGTATCTAGAATATGTAAAGATTCCTTACAACACAATAATAGAATAAATAACCCAATAATATAAGACTCTTTACAGACTCTTAAAAAAAGAAGATAGTAAATAAGCATATGAAAAGATGCTCAAAGTCATTAGACACGAGTGAAGTGCTAATAAAACTAATAATAAGATACCACTACATATACACTAAAATGACTAAAATTCAAAAGACTCACCATGTCAAGTATTGGTGAGGAAGTGGAGCAATTGGAACTGGCATACAATTCTTTTGAGACTTCAAAATGATACAGGTACTTTAGAAAATAGTTTGGTGGTTTCTTGAAAAGTTAAGCATCCACCTACAATAGGACCTGGCCATTCCACTTATCCAAAAGAAATAAAGCATATGTCCTTACAAGCACTTGTACATGGATACTTATAGCATCTTTACCTGTAATAGCCACAAATTGGAGACAGCCCCCTTCCCCCCAAAGTGTTCATTAATAGGTGAATTGGTAAACTAACTACGCAGCAATAAAGAGGAATGAACTACTGGTACACACAATAACATAAATGAACCTCAAACATTTATGATGAGTGAAAGATGCCAGTAAAAAAGTACTTACTGCATGACTCCTTTTATATGAAATTCTAGAAAATGCAAACTTATCTATAGTGACAGAAAGCAGAACGCTGGCTGCTTAAACATGGGATTAGGGACAAAATCTACAAAGGAGCAAGAGTAAACTGTTGGGGGTAGAATGGATGTGTTCATTATTTTGATTATGGTGATGATGTCAAATATGCCAAAGCTCATCAAATTGTACATTTTAAGTATGTGCAGTTTCTTGTATGTCACTTATACCTCATTAAGGCTGTAAATCATTCCAGACAACAATGAAAACAAAGCAGATACAGGCCATACCTTCATGGTTTTCATTGTTTAGCTAATATTTAAAGATTGCTGAATATGTGTCAGGCATTTTCCTGAGCATTTTATATGTCATTTCTTTTAACATATAAGAGGTATTATTTCCTCTTTTTTATAGAGGAAGAAAGTGAAGTCAGAGAGGTTAAGTAACCTGCCTAAATTTAGACAGCTAATAAAGGACCAGAGATTTGAGTCTCTTTGACTCCATAGCTATTCTCATACACACAGGACTTAGTATAGATGAAGTACAAAATATCAGGAGGGAAAGGGCATGAACGAGGCTGGGGACAGAAACATCAGTCTGGCATACCAAGCTCAGGAGGCAAACTTTCATCTTTCAAGAGTAAGAAACCATTTCATGGATTTGACAAGGGTTGGCATCCATCAGCCAGAGACTATGAGAGTCAGCTTTTAAGTGGAAAATTGTTTTAAATATTCTAGAAGTTGATTAAATGAAAGGAAAGAAAAAATAAGGGAGGTAGAAAGGGAAAGAAGAAAAGAAGGGAGGAAGAGAAGAAAAAAGAAGGGAGGCAGGGTGGGAGGAAGGCAGGCAGGCAGGCAAGAAGGAAGAAAGCGAGGAAGGGAGGGAGGAAGGGAGGGAGGGAAGAGGCAGCCAGGTCTTACCCTTAAGGATCTAAAATGCTCAGCATTATTCTGATTGGGCTGGGGAGACATGGGCAGAGATATAACCATCTCAAGGGTCAAGGCCATGGTGAATGAGACTGTTTGGGAAGGGTTAGTTTGCTGAGTCTCATCTGATACAATTCCAGCTTAGTGATTAGTTCTCTCCAGTATCCCTAGCTGAAGAACAGTTGGGGAAATTACTCTGATTACATACAGAGTCAGCAATGGCCTCTAACAATGTAGCTGTTGGGTAGAGGTGGAAGATAGAAGGGGAAGTCCATCAGTGTTCCTTGGAATTTCCTTGGGAGATCTGAATGATACTTTGGAAAGAAAGCTTTGTGGATTCTATAGTCCTGATATAATTACCACTCAGATTACGGAAAGCTTGCCCTCAATGGATAATTCCAAAATCCTAGAGTGAAATTACTCATATAGGGACAAAATAAAGAGAATGTCTCAGTTGCAGCATTTTATGACTGTTATCAATTATAAATGCATTTAAATTATTGGAAATATGATATTATGGCCCCTAAAAGCAAATTCTTTACTTTCAGAAACAGGAATATAATTTTTTGCTGACAAGACTAAGAGGTATAATCTGCATTATAAACTTGCAAAACTGGACTACTGCAATTAATTCTGGGGAAAATGCAAATGGAATTATTTCCAAATATCAAAGCGAACCAAGTTGTAGAGTAGGCAAAATGACAACGAGGAGGTTAGTGTTCTGATTTGGACTCTCCAGCTAATGTAAGGGGTGACTTTAGGTGAAACCTTGCTTTCTCGGTTTTATTTTACTTCACTATAAAATTAGGCGTTGAACTTAAATGCCTTGAAAACCTTCTAGTTCCTAGGTAATCTGTCAGACTTCCCTCTTTCTATTGTTGGTTGAATTGTTAGATACTACGTGTATCTACTCAGCCTAAACTAGTGATAGAGATTGAACTATTTTAATTCTCCATTTCTGGAGGGTTCTCATGTATCTGCAAGTTTTATGCAATTTTTTTACTTAAAGAACAAACTTTTCTAAGCTTGAGGATGTTCAGAGTATGGTCCTGGGGCTTTGGTGCAGTGATCAGTGGTTAATATGTTAAGTATCTTGGGGCATGGTTTGTTGTCAGACATCCAGTTTTAAGTTCTGGAAGAACTGAAACACTAGAGCTAGTTGACCTGTCTTCTTGACTGTGATTTAGGGCTGTTTGTGGTGAATTTGTGCCAGCAACAGGTGTTGAAGCCTCAACTTGGAGGTAGGTGGGCAAGGCCAATTAGGCAGTACTAAATCATTAACATGTGTAATGAGCCAGCTCCCCTTTGAAGCTCAGGCCATGGGAAAGTTGGGTGGACAGTGGAAGGGTCTGGCTGTCTGGGTGGGTAGGGGAAGGTGAGGGTGTTTCATGGAATTTCACAGCCCCCTTGGCAGACATAACTTGAGCCATTAGACTGACCTCATACATCTTGATGTTTTTCTCTCAGCAAGCAATAACCTCAGATTTCCATGGCTTGTGGTTTCTGTAAACTGGGAATGAATTCCCTCACTCTGAGAGAAGGTGCCCAATTGGAAACAGAAAAGAAAAAATAGCCCATGAAGCATTTTGTCATCAGGGAGTGCCTCAAATTTGGAAAAGTCCCATGGATAAAGATCACTTTGGAAATCAAGATGAAGCTTGAGGAGTGATTAGTCAGGCAGGCAAGCATCTCCTAACTAACATTTATGAAATATATGCTGTGTACCAGGCCTTGTGCTAGGAGCTTCTGATACTGGAAATGAAAACTTATTATTTTCAAGGAATTCACATATTAACAAGACAAATGAAAGCGTAAACTGTTAGTGTTAACCACATGAAATTGCAGGTATTCAACTGCTCTGACCTACAAAAAAGCCAGCAATTTTATACTATTATGACATATATAACATGCTATGTGAACATAGAGTCATTAATTTAAATGTTGGAATAGTTGCCAAAAAAGGCTTTACTGAGGAGATGACATTTAACTTTGGTCTGAAAGGATGAATAGGATTTTGAAATTATTGTAAAAGTTGAGAAAGAAGGGAGTTGCTTTTGTTCCATAAATATTTACTGAGCATCTATTATGTGCAGGATGGTGCTGGCATGAGAAACAGTGTTGAACCAAACATTCACAATCACTGTCTTCTTGGAATTTTCATTCCAAAGAGGGAGGCATATAATAAAAAGTGAATATTAATTAATTATTTAGTTACAATTCTGATAGGTGCTATGAAGAAGCAAAGTCTGCTACCAGAGAAAGAAACTAAGGATCTGACTGGGTCTGTGGGATCAGGAGAAGCTTTAGTCTAAATCTACAGGATAAGAAAGAATTAACCAAGATAAGATTTGGGTTGTGGGGCACATCCAAAGCATGGGGAATTAGCATGTACAAAGGCCCTGCCTCAGGCCAAGAGTGCAGTGTTTCACCTCTCTCCAATTTTAATATGCCAAAGAGAACCCTTCTTTCTGGTATTTTCATATAACCAACATCTCTGGCACTTGCTCATTATACTTAAGGAGACCTGAGTTCTAAGATGTAACCAAGGGAAGTGGACGTGGCACAAATGGTTGGGCTCCTGTTTACCAATTGGGAGACCCCAGGTTTGATTCCCGGGGCCTCCTGGTAAAGGCAAGCCGGCTCTCACTGCGCTGGGCTGCATGGCGCGGTGAGCTGGCACAGCAAGATGACACAACAAAGGGGGACAAACAGACACAGAAAAATGCACAGCAAATGGACACAGCGAGCACAAGGAGCAAGGGGGGGGGGGCGGCAAATAAATTAAAAAAATAAATCTTAAAAAAAAAAAGTAACCAAATCACTAACTAGGTGACTTGGGAGAAGATATTTAAGCTAGGTGCCATTAATTGTAAAGTAACTTATGTAGATCAATCCACACAGCCCTTTTTAGTACTAAGTTTATAAATAGTGCCCAAGGAAGGCTATTCCAGGTCCCTGGGTCATTTATTAAATTCCCATGTTCAGGACCTGATTCATATGGACTTTCTTCTGTTAATTAGCTTGGCTCAGCCTTAGAGAACATTTTCAGAAATGCTAATGGTCATAAAATTTGCTTTGGCCTGATGATGGTGTCAGTGCTCCTGTGTTCTGTCTCTCCGTCCCTTCCCCTGCGATCAAACCATCATCTTCATTGCTTCTTGCGCCTCCCAGGGGTTGACATCAACTGTCCAAAAGACCACTTGTTGATGAAGAAAAGCTAATTTATACTAAACTTGCTGCAGGAAGGGCAAATGCCATCTCAGTCATCTTAGTAGTAGCCCAGAACAGGGAAGCTGGGAAAGGATGTCATAGGGTTTTAAGACCTGGGCTGGGTGATTGTGAGGTAGGTCCTGCAAGACAGGAAACTGGTGGGATTGGGCGGAATTTATGACCTGTTAGGTGAGCTCACTGAGGAGAGGTCTTGAAGTGAGTATTGATGAATAAGCTATTAGTCTTGGTAAGTAAGCTATTTTCTTGGTTTGCAATCTTATCTTCCAAGAGCAAATATTTCCTGGAGAAAGTCGCTAAAATATCTCTGCCTACACATAGTGTTGTTTAATCAATAAAACAGAAAAGTGTATTTGGTCCCGGAATGGTTTAGCACAGGTGCAAGAAATTGTGCTGGTTTCAATTCTCACAGGTCATTCTGCTAAGGGAACATAGATAACTGTGTGGAGGGACAACTCCTTATGAAAATTGAGTAAAAATGAAAGTTAAGTAAATAAGGATATTGTTTTTTTTTTTTCCTAATTGCTCTAGACTTTGCAATCTCCTTGTCAGATTCCTCCTGGTTTCCTTCAAGTCCGAAGCCCAGAAAGCCCTGGTGGAAATAAGCTTAAAACCCACAGGGAGCTTTCCCTGAAAGCTTCTCAGAGTTACCCACTGTTCTGGAGGCAGGCTCTTTGCAAGTGTCTCCCCATTTGGCTATATGTGGATGCCTTCTGAAAGGTAGCTGAAAGGCTCTGGCTGAGAGTTGACTAATGGACTCCATATGGGTGGAGAACCCACTGAGGGTCAAAGCTGAGACAGGTCTGGGCTGCTGGGGAGGGGGAGGAAGAAATAGTGAGGGAATGGAGAAACTGGGGGTGCTGCTGCCACCTGAAACTCTACACATCTGCCATGGACTCTTCTTCACCTTTTCTTTGTATCTAAGCACTTACAGAATTCAATGAAGGATCGAAGCCATCAACTTTAAATGAAGGTTGCCCTTTATGGATCATGGAAATGAGCCTTGAAAGGCCCCAAGACTGTTGTTCTCCATGCTCAGGCTCTGCATTTAAGATATTTAATAGTTAAAAAACAATCCAGGGACAACTAGTAGGATGGCGGCAGAGTAAAGAGCTCCTAGAATCAGCTCCTGCTATGGGGCTGTTGGTGATCACCCAGAGCTATCTAGAGCACAATCTTCTGTTTGGGAGCTCCAGGAGACCAAAGTTGCATCCTGCAGCATCCTTGAAAGAATGGAAGGAGGAAACTGCCCAACTGCAGAGGAGATTCGTAAGTAGAGCCCTCCACACCGCGGAGGCCGGTGCCCATCCTCCACTGGAGGCACAAGCTGCCTGGGGAGCTGTTCCGTGGCTGGAATTGGAAGCTCCACTTCTCAAAACGGGGGAGGAAGAGACGGTTGGGCACCAACTTTAGCTGATGATTAGTAAATTCAGCTGGCTAAAGTATAATCCTAAGAACAGATAAAGTTTGAACTTGTCCAAGTCAGAAAGATGCTGGTGGCCGCCATCTTAACTCAGCGCCTGACACTAAGGGAAGTGGGGCTGACACTGAAAATCACAGTGCTGGTAAGCCCCAGGCCCAGCTCAGGCAGAGGAAGCTGGGGGGAGCTGCGTCAGCCTCTCCGGGAAATTACAGGCCACTCCGCGGAGGCTGGTGATCATCCTATTTGGGCAGCGCAAGCCACCCCAGGAGCTATTCTGTGGCAGGAATTGGGAGCTCCATTTCCCAAAAACAGGGGAGGAAGAGACCGTTGGCCACTGATTTCACCTACTGATTAGTAAATTCGGATGGCTAAGGTATAACCCTACGAACCACTAAAGTTTGAGCCTTTCCAAATCATAAGGTGGCCTGTAGCCGCCATTTTGACTCCACACCCAGATGAAGGGAAAGCCAGGCTGACTGAAAATCACAGTGACGGTAGAGATGGGTTTCTTTCACCCAGATTGGCCTGCAGCCCTAGCCTAGGCTTCAGCCCCACCCCTAGCAGGGAGGAAGCTGACAGGCCCTGCACCAGCCTATCCAGGTAACTGCAGGTACATTTAGCTGGCACAGACTGAATAATCAGAAATCTACTGGGGCAACTGTGCTTATCTTGGACCTGCACTGCATAGATTGCTGCCCATACCTGCAGCTCCATCTCTGTCCCAGGCAGGGGAGAAAGGGACATGAAGCTTCATCAGTCTCTCTGGGCAACTATAGCCTAGGCCTGCATGAGTTGGATTATTTCACACAGCTGTGTCTCTGTCCCTACCCCTGGGACAGAGTTCCCAATTCCTGGGACAGGGGTAGGGACAGAGCTTCATTGGTCCTTGGGGCACTGAGGGTAGCTTGAGCCTCCACAGCTTATTGCACCAACTACATCCTTGGCTCCTACTACACAACCAGCAAGGGAGAATGGGCAGGAAGCCCTAAATTAAAGAGAAAAACTGCACCCAGAATAAAGAGTCTAGTAAGCTAGATGCCAAGACACACCAAAAAATCACAATCCACACCAAGAAACAGGAAGATATGGCCCACTTAAAGGAACAAGATAAGCCTCAAATGACATAAAGGAGTTGAGACAACTCATCATAGATGTTCAAACAAATCTCCTTAATAAATTCAATGAGATGGCTAAAGAAATTAAGGATATTAAGAAGACATTGGATGAGCACAAAGAAGAATCTGAAAGCATTCATAGAAAAATAGCAGATCTTATGGGAATGAAAGGTACAATAAATGAAATAAAAAATACACTGGAATCATATAATAGCAGATTTGAGGAGGCAGAAGAAAGGATTGGTGAACTTGAAGAAATGGCCTCTGAAAGTGAACATATAAAAGAACAGATGAAAAAAAAAGGTTGGAAAAACTTGAACAAGGTCTCAGGGAACTAAAAGACGGCAAGGGACATGCAAACATATGTGTCATGGATGTCCCAGAAGGAGAAGAGAAGGGAAAAGGGACAGAAGGAACATTTGAAGAAATGATGGTAGAAAAATTCCCAACCCTATTGAAGGACATAGACACCCGTGTCCAAGAAGCACAACATACTCCCATCTGAAAAAAATCTGAATAGACCAACTCCAAGACACATACTAATCAGAATGTCAAATGCCAAAGACAAAGAGAGAATTCTGACAGCAGCAAGAGAAAAGCAATGCATAATGTATAAGGGATATCCAATAAAGGTAAGTGCTGATTTCTTACCAGAAACCATGGAGGCAAGAAGACAGTGGTATGATATATTTAAGATACTGCAAGAGAAAAACTTCCAGCCAAGAATATTATATCCAGCAGGATTTTCTTTCAAAAATGAGGGCGAGTTTAGAATATTCACAGATAAACAGAAACTGAGAGTGTTTGTAACCAAGAGACTTGCTTTCCAGGAAATACTAAAGGGGGTGCTATAGCCTGAAAAGAAAAGACAGGAGAGAGAGGCCTGGAAGAGAATCTAGAAATGAAGATTATATTGATAAAAGTAACTAAAAATGTCAAATACTGGTGAAAATAAAATATGACAGATAAAACCCAAATATTCAGAAATAAACTTAACCAACAATGTAAAGCACTCCTATTCAGAAAACTACAACTCACTGTTAAAAGAAATTTTAAAAAAGACAAATAATTGGAAGAACACTCCATGCTCATGGATTGAAAGACTAAATATCATTAACATGTCAATTCTACTCAAATTGATATACCAATTCAATGCAATCCCAATAAAAAATTCCACCAGCATTCTTTAAATAAATGGAAAACATGATTATCAAATTTGTTTGGAAGGGTAAGGGGCCCTGAATAGCCAGAAACATCTTAAAAAGGGAAAAGCAAAGTTGGAAGACTCATTTCTGGACTTTAAGTCATATTACCTAGCTACAATGGTAAAAAACAGCATGGTACTGGCATAAAGACAGACACATAAACCAATGGAACTGAACTGATGGTTAAAAAGCAGATCCTCACATCTATGGTCAAGTGATTTTTGACTAGCCTGTCAAACCCACCCAGCTTGGGCAGAAAAGTCCATTCAACAAATGGTGCTGAGAAAATTGGATATCCATAGCAAATGAAGGAAAGAGGACCCATATCTTACTCCCTATACAAAAATGAACTCAAAATGATTAAAAAACCTAAATATAAAAGCAAGAACCATAAAGATTCTAGAAGAAAATGTAAGAAAATATCTTCAAGACCTGGTGGTAGGTGGTGGATTCTTAAAGGAGATAAGAGGAGGACTGAGATGATATTTAATGTATGTAGAAGTTTTAATTAGCTTTACGGCAAAAGTGTGGAAATGTACAGAGTTGATGGTAACACATTATCGTGAGTAACAGCTGGTTTATAAATGGGGATGTAGCTGAAAATGGTAGTCTAGGGTTGTAAATGCCAATTGACAGAAAGCTAGAGAATAATCTAAGGAATGAATAGCATGGTAAACCCTGAGGTGGATGAGAATAGTGGTTGACGGTACAGATGCAAGAGTGTCCTTTTTCAGCTAGAGCAGATGTACATCACTCTTGCAGGGTGGTGGGAATGTGGAGAAGCATGGGAAAAATACAACTGGAGTGACCTATGGAGTGTGGTTAACAGTAATAATGTAATATTCTTGCATCTATGCCAGTGATGTGCTGTGTTGATAATGGGGGAGTATGGAAAATGTGTGCAAAATGTATGCTGTGGAACTGGTAATAATCGGATGATATTATCTCATAATCTATAACAAATATTCCACCACAGTGTGGTGTGTTGATAGAGGGGTGTTGTTTGGGAATTCTGTACATGTGCATGATTGTTTTGTAAGTTTACAACTTCTGTCATAAAAATATATTTAAAAAATAATAATAGGGTGGGTTGGGGGAAAAATACACCAAATATAAGATAAGGACTATAATTAGTAGTAATATTTTAACAATATTCTTTCATAATTTGTAACAAATGTCTCACGACAATGCAAGGTGTTGGTGGAGGGTTGATGTATGGGACCCCAGTATGATGTTATGAATGTTTGCTTTGTAAGTTCACAACTTTTACTATACACTTATTGTTTATTATGTTCATGTATAAAAGACATAAAAATAATAATAATAGGGTGGGTTGGGGGGAAATACTCTGGTTAGTAGTAATATTTTGAGGATGCTCTTTAATCATTAGGTAAAAACGTTTCACAACAATGCAAGGTATTGGTGGTAGGGTGAGGTATGAGAGCCCTGTATGATGTTATGTATGTTTGTTTTGTAAGTTCACAACTATTACTACACACTTGTTTATGTATGTTCATGTATAAATGATATATTTCAATAAATTAAAAACAAACAAAGAAAAAATCCAAGAAGGCAGATGTGGCTCAAGCAGATGGGCACCCGCCTAACACATGGGAGGTTCTGGGTTCGGTTCCTGGTGTCTCCTGGAGAAGACAAGCAAAACAGCAAGCAGACGCAATGAGCTGACACAATGATGAGACACAATAAACAGGGAGCAGATGTGGCTCAAGCAATTGGCCTCCCTCCCACAGGGAAGGTCCCAGGTTCAGTTCCCGGTACCTCCTAAAAGAAGATGAGGAGACACAGAGAGCACACAATGAACAGACACAAAAAGCAGACAGCGAGCGCAAATGGGGGGGGGGGGGGCAGGAAAAATAAAGAAATTTAAAAACAAACAAAAAAACCCAATTCATTAGTTGATTGGTTCATTCATTCGTTTAACAAATATTTTTGAGTACCAGCTCTGCACTAGGCACCAGGAATACAGCAGTGAACAGCAGGCAATCAGTTCCTGCAGACAAGTAAATAGACAATTACAATGCAGTTTGGTAAATTTGCTAAAGGGAATCACAGGCAGTGCCAAAGCATTGGGACAGCATTATCACAGGTGTGGGTTCTGGTGGGAATGGGCATGGTAAGAGTGAGGATGGGGTTAGCTCGGCAGGGTGATGAGGGGACAGCACGTGCAAAGACCCTGAGATGAGAGAGAGGCTGTGTCTGAAAAGTAGCCTGATGTGTCCTGTCTATATGACCTTACTTAGGTAAGTCATTTTACCTCTCTAGGTCTCAGTTTCCCCAATGGAATTTAGACATTTGAATTACATATCTACATACTCATATTGATAAACATTCATTAGATGAGCACACAGAATAGACTTGAGATGAGCAATAACAGAGTAATGGTCTTCAAATATTTTTGCTCACATGCCTCTTAAAATAATTTAAAAATATTTAATACTTTAAATTCTTCCATATATATATTTAAGCTCTGTGCCAGGAACAAACTTTTCTTTAACAGTTTGGAATTTCCAACATTCCAGTTTCCTCTTGAACTTGTCTTTCCATTCCACTTTCCTGACATAATTTTATTCTAATGTGATATATTTTGTTGCTTGAAAGTCTTTTATTGATCATCCTATCATACATCTCTGCAACAAAACTAGGGTATAAATTGAAATGTGTTTTTAAAGTTTCCTGAGACTATAATACTCCATGTTTAAGGAATTCCTCCTGAAGGTTTATTATTACAGTTAATAGCAGCAGTGCTTATTTGATCAGAACAATCTAAGTATATTATCAATTTTCATAATTATTATGTATTAAAGTAAAATGTTAATAAAATGGATCATTTAATGTGTAGATGTTTCTATCCTTTTAAAAACAGAATACTTCAATTATATCTGGATGAATATTATCTATTGTTAGAATGAGACAGGTTTGGTATCACTTCCTTTTTTCATTTTTATAGATACAAGTCTTGATAAATCTTGTTCACAAAAAACAGGAAAAAAGGGAGGGTGCATATCAAAATTCTCCTAAATGTCAAAATTTTGTGTGCTGCTTCGGCATCCATCTCATTTTAGTAAAGCCACTGGCCTCAACAATGAACTTTGGCCTAGTTAATAAGCAGCTTTCCAGCCCTGGAGCACAAACTTCCCCGGAGCTCAGACCCACCCACACTACCCACTCCACCCACATACCTCATCCAAAACCCACAGCTGGCCCCAAACCATAAGCTAACCTCCCTACCATCCTCTGAACCCCAGCCCTTTTCTCATTTCACATGTGTTTGCTTTAAATGAATCAATCTTTGACTCCCGTGGGAAATCCCCTAACCTCACCTCTGGACCACAATAAAAGGTCCTCCCCACCTGCTGGTTGAACTACCTGAGCCCACTGCACTTCTTTTCAACTCCTTATGGCACCCCTTTCTTCCTGGGACCTATGAATAATAAACTATCTTTTCTCATGCATTATTGTCTGGGTCCCCCACTCTGTCACACCTGACCTTGACTGGGATCTAAATTTAAAACCCAACTTACGTAATTCAAAAGAAATATTACCTCATTGAACTCCGTCTAAGTTGTTTGGCAAAAATTAGTGATTTATAATAAAAAGGAGTTTTAGTGATATATATATCAGCTGATTGATTGGGCCTTGCTGTGATTTTGATGACAGCAAAAAATTGGAAGACTCTTGGATTTCCAAAAGGATTTGTCATTATACACCAATGTTTATATCAGCATTATTCACAATTGACAAAAGGTGGAAGTAACTCAAGTGTCCATCAACAGATGAATGGATAAACAAATGTTGTTTATACATACAATGGAATATTATTTTGTTGTAAAAAGGAATGAAGTTCTGATACATGCTATAACATGGATGAACCTTGAAGACATCATGTTGAGTGAAATAATTCAGACACTAAAAGACAAGTATTTTGTGATATCTCCCATATAAAATACTAGAATAAACAAATTTCATGGAGACAAATAGTAGATTATAAGTCACCAGGGGCTGTGGGGAAGTGGTGGGGAGTTATTACTAAATGGATACAGTTTCTGTTTGAAATGATAAAAAAGTTGGTGTAATGGATGATGGTGATGGTAGCACAATATTGTGCATATAATAAATACCACCAAATTGTACACTTGGAATTGGTGAAAACGGGAAATGTTGAGTTGTATACATGTTACTACAGTAAAAAGTTAAAAAAATTTTTTTCAAAGAACCACACACATACTTACATGCAGAGAGAGAGAGAATACATCTATGACTAGGAATGGATGCTTTTCCAGCATCTACAGAGAAGATCCTATTTTCACTTTGTTTTTTGGTATTTGTCCAAAATAATAGATTTTCTAATATTGAACTAGCCTTGCATTCCCAGAATTAACCCAACTTGGTCATTGTCTAGTATTAATATGCTAATGGATTCTGTTTCCAAGTATTTTATTTGACCTATCTTAATAACAGTAGTCATAAATAGTATTGTGATGGTTAAGTTCATGTGTCAGTTTGACCAGGTAATCATGCTCAGTTGTTTGGTCAAGCAAGCATTGGCTTTATTGTTATTGTGAGGACATTTTGTGGACTTGATTTAAGTCAGTAACAGTAAGTTGATTGTATCAATGGCTAATTACATCTACAATCAACTAAGGAGACTGCCTTCAGCAATGAGTTGTGTCTCATCCAATCAGTTGAAGTCCTTAAGACAGGGGCTCTTAACAAAGGGTCCATGAATTTAAATTGAAAAAAAAAAAAAAAAACATTATTCTTGTAGGGACGTGTTGTGCAAGTGTGATACACTTATTAAACAATACACAGTATAGTGTGGACTTAGTAAGGGGTCCGTGGTTTTCACCTGATTGGCAAAGGGGTCCGTGGAACAAAAAAGGTTAAGAACCTCTGCCTTAAAAGGAGAAGTGATGATTTCAGCAGTCAGAAGAGAGAATTTTCATTTCTACTTCAGCCAGCCAGCTCAATTTGCCAAAAACCCTCTTTGGAGTTCCCAGCTTGCAGCCTGCCCTAAGGAATTTGGACCCGTGCATTCTCACAGTCGCATGAGACAATTTTATAAAATCTCATAATATTTACACATATCTCCTGTCAGCTGTTTCCCTAGAGATCCCTGACTAATACAAGTATAAATCTGTAGCTTTTTTTTTTTTAAAAAAAGGATTGTCGTTAGAGTCACTTTCTCAATCTCTGAGAACTACGCCAGAAGGGTTTTTACCAAGGCTAATTAGAATGACAATGCTCTTTCACTTGGGCCTCTTATATTCCAGATATATTCCAGATACATTCTGGAAAGGCTTGGGCAAAGGAAATATAGCTCATGTCAATCCATCTTTGCACATATGCAATACTTTTAAATAAAAATCTGTTTTATCATGCGCTTTAAATACGTATTTGTTTAAAATTTTGATCTGCAGGTTTCACTCACTATGGACGATGTCCAACACATAAACTAAAGGTGGAGCTTCCTCAAACCCATCAACCAAAGCAGACTTTTTCTGCAGAAAATGTTTTTACTTCATTTTTCAGTTCAGATCAACAAGTTTATTTGTTTCCGAGTCCTGATTCTTAGATAAGACTTAAACAGCTTCACCTGAGATTGTCACCTGGATGAAGTAAGATGCCTCTACCTCCAGGATTTCTAGACACTCCCTTTAGGTCCCTCTCTGAGCACCCTCCTTCAGGAGAGATGTGTTCTAGAACTGATCCTGTGTTTGGTGCCCAGGAAGGTTTCACATCAGGACCAATGCCCCCTAGTAAGATTCCAGATGGGTGAGAGGTTTGCAGTTTTTGTTTTTTATTTTCTTTAATAAAGGGGAAAAGATTGGCTGAGGAAAAAAAGACTTGAGAAGTGTGAAGTCCAGAAGGCAGGTATATTCTCAGGCAGAAAAAATACAAATTAAAGGTGAGAATCTGAAAACTAATTTCCTTAAAATTATCAATGCCTGAAAACCACTTGGAAAAATTTTCATTCACCCCTGTTTTAAAAATACTGAATCAGAAACAACTGTTATTTGCAATTTTAGCTACTGATCATTCAATTCATTAAGTATTGACAATGTGGCATTCCATTTCTCCTCCTAGTTTATCAATCAGACGGGCATATTTAGCTCAAAGAAAGAAGGCCTGAGGCAAGGATGCCCAGAAGCTCATAGACAGCTTCCCTTATCTGAACTAAGCTTCTTCAGAATAAGGGCAACTTGGCCTCAGGGTAAGTCCCTTGGGGGAGTTAGTAAGGTTAGTTGAGCTTCAGGCTTTCTCCAGAATGACAGAACAAATGGTGTATTTCATAGAATCATAGTTTTGTTACAGCTGAAAGAATTTCAACCTGTCTAACCCTCCTTAGAGACTAACTTTCAGATGTACAATTATGCTGACTTCTGCAATTATATCTCAGGGTCATTTCAGAAGGAGGAATGGGAAGGTAATGACACCCAAGCTATGGGACTGTGGTTCAGTAGAGCTGACATGAGGCATTGTTTGGCATCATTTAAATAAAACAAATGGGTTTGACCATATTTTTCACTGTCCACCAAGGGTCTTTTAGACATCATTGTGATTTCTTCATCTGGAAAACCCAATGGCTGTTATTACTTCCCAGGGGTTTTCAGAGGAATGACAGTGAGAGATGACTGGAGGCATTTTTTACCATTCAGAAATGAATGAAATATGGTATGAAATATGGTATGAAAATACCATAGGTGTTTTAAGAATCTTTATCACCCCACAAATGGTCTTAGGATCCCAAGGACTCCTCTTGGACTTGGGCTGAATAGGAGCTTGAAACTAAAGTGCTTCTAATTATTCCAAATGGTAGGCACTTCAAAATAAATTTATTTTAAACTCTGAGCAAAGTTGGCTCCATCTCTGGTGACTTTTTCTTATTTAATTCAGACTTGACTGCTCATTCCCCACTTTGCAACTGCTGGCAGTTTCTGAGGATCAGAGCGGGACAGTTATGACCTTCAACTTTGAAGACTCCAGTCAGCTACACTTGACCTAGTTGTTAAACAGCCCTTCCATGGCCCTGGAAGGGGTCAAGATACATACTTGTGCTTTGTGGGACTTCAGAAAAAGGGAGAACTTCAGTCCCAATGCTTGGGCATCATCACTTTCCCATTCCTCCTTCTGAAACGACCCTGAGATACATCTTTAGAAGTCAGCACAATGGGACATCTGAAACTTAATCTCCATGGAGGGTGCAGACTAATCGAGTCTACAGAGCTAGAGAAAAGCAGAGCAGTGGTGAATTGAGGAAGAATAGAGAGTCAATCAGTGTAATTAGAAACTGTTTTAATGTCAAAATTAGTGATCTCATTTCCTGAATGCTTTGGGTAATTGCTTCTCTTCATTTTAGAAAATGCTGAAAATAAGCCCTTTAAAAAATAAACTCAAGCAACTTTGCAGGAAAGTAAGAATCCAAATGAATATGAAACCTAATTAACTGAGTCTGAAATTATTAGGATGGGAAGGGATTTTAGAGAACACCTGGAAAATGGAATTAATATAGACTCCACATAGTCATGTGATAAAGAATGGGAAGCAGTTAGCATGACCTCATACTCACTGGTATCATTTTACCTAATATAGCTGGGTCATTTTATAGACAAGGACTTAAGCCTAGGAGAGGCTGGCTTCTCTGCAGTCAGAAAGTTGCCAATCAGCAGATCTCAGATTAGAGTCCTTTAGAGTGTTACTGCATATAGAATCCTCTCTATGGTACATCCTTCTAATACCCAGGGAGTTTATTCAACACATTTTAAGTCAACCCTCAAAACTCTGGAAAATGCTGAGGGAGATGAAACTTTCCCAAAGATTTCTGGTACAATTCTGTGCCTAAAAATTGTTTGAGGTTGCTGGACAAGTCATATGGAAGCTTTTGGCTCCCTCAGACCCTTAAACCTTTATCTTGGTCAGGGACTGATTCCATACCATTGGAGAGGTGCTGGCTTAGGGGCTTGATGACTGCCTTAAAACACACATCAGGATTCTTTTGGAAGGAGGATTGGGAAGATGGTGGTGATGGCTTGTAAAATAGATGACATTTAACAAAAGGAAGCTATGGCGCCTCCTTTTTCCTACCCTAAATTTCCAGAAAGTCCTCCTCAGTAGGTGTTTATTTTGGCCTCTCTCGTGTTATGGATTGAATCAGGTCCCCACAAAGCCATGTTCAAGTCCTAACACCCGGCCCTGTGGATGTGAACCCATTTGTAAATAGGATCTTTGATGATGCCATTAGTTAATGTGAGACCTTAATACAATATGACCGAAGTTCTTCTCAGAAGACATTTGGACATAGCAAGTAGGAGTGAATAGGAGACAGAGGGACAAGACAGCCAAGTGACGGAGGCAGAGATTGTGTTCTATCATGGATTGCCGGCAAGCTACAGGCTTTGGAGGAAGCGTGATCCTGCTGACAACTTAATTTTGGGGTTCTAGCCTCCAAAACTGTGAGATAATAAATTCCTGTTGTTTAAGCCAACCAGTTGTGGTGGTTATAGCAGCCCTGGTGGATGAAGACACTCAGAATCATTCAAGCCTGTTTTATATTAGAATTAAGGAAAGCTAACTGTGGCTAATGTCAATTGATAAAGCATGGAAATGGCTGCCCAGGTTCAGCCATCTGGCATGGCCACCAGGGTCTCATTAACGGAGAGACGCAGAGCTAGATAACTCAATTCGTGCACTTATTACAACTCTGCATTGTAACAAAGAAGTCCTATAACTTTTCTTTACATATACATTTTTTAAAAAGCCATTAAATACACTGGTTAAATCTATGTAGTTTTTTCCTAAATATAATTAAGATACTTTGTTATTAATATATATTTTTTTCAAACCCACTCCCTTAAATATTATTGTATCTGTCTTCTTTTTGTTTACTGGATTTGGCTGTTTTCGCAGCTTTATACACTTGCTATTCTGGTTTATATTTAGCTGCTATTCAGAAAATTCCTTCATAACTTTATGCTAGTTCTTTCTTAACCCCCTCAATACTGTTCTAGAATATACTCCTCCTACCACCACCTCATCTGGGTTTTTGGGATTGGAGAGGGAAGGCTGAAATCCTGTGTTTGCCATATTTATCCCACCATGGCTTTACCTCTTCTGATTGTGTGTGTGTGTACATGAGTATGCAGTCTATATCTATATATGAGAGTTGATAGACATGTTTTTTATAAAGATAGGCAAATTGTGTGTATTTATGATTTTTCTTTTTTTTTTTTTCCTATCACCTAGATGACAGCTTAGCTCTCCCTGCCTCTCTTGAGATTAGGTAAATTTAGCAGGAACTTTCCAGCTCCATTGCCTGTGGATTTTTAAAGCCTTCCCCAGTATTTTCTTGAATTTTCTTGAATTTCTGAGCTTGTGCTTCCAGGTCTCTTCTGCTTCCTGGGCTACTTCCTCCTTGCTTGCAGCTTTGGTTACATTTATAGTCAATAAAATTCTGTCCTTTCTATGAATTAAATAGACAAAAAAATCCAAACCAAAACAAAAAAAACACCCTGCTTATATTTTTAAAATGGCGAGCAAAGAAGGTATTTCTGGAAAAAAAATTTTGTTGTGGGGGAGAGAGAAGGGGTATTGAGTGTACAATACAGAAACACAAACATCCCCCAGTGGAACAGTAGTCCTTATCATTCTTAAACGTACTGTGGCCCAGAAAATTTCAGTGGCTGGTCACCCTAATCCAAACCTTTTGCCATCTTCTTAACTTCTCTCTTTTCTTTCCTTTCAAGAACAAAACCCACAAATTTCTTTCCTAGTCTATTCAGAACAGCCTTCACCTTTCTCAGGGTTATTAACACTTAACCCAAGGACCCTTATAAAGATTGTACTCCCCCCAAAATAAAGAAAAATTTTCTCCCAACGGGGATTTCTGGTGCCACTGCTGTGAAGGCAGCTAATTACATCTACTATTATATTTTATGTTTTTTTCATGTTTATATTTATTTCACATCCAGTCTAATATTGGCTATTTTATATAGTTTTATATAAAAGCTATGCATTGTGTATATAGAACAGCAGAAGTGATTTGACGCTGGTGCAATTTCCTCGTGTTTGTTCACCAATGATTATCTAATGCATGTTCTTGAAGGACTGCCAATCTTCTCTCTCTAAACCCTCACAGGGAAATAGCATAGGCCCCTTGGGGGTGACTGGCAAGCTGGGAAGTGGTGGAGTTTGGGCCCACAATTGCTGGAAGTAGAAGTGAGGATTTTCCCTTAGGTGATCAAGAACAGAAAGAGCCAAATGGTGACTCTGGGTCAACAGATCCTTATAGAATACCTAGGATCACACTGGAGAAACCGAGATTAGTTGATAATCCAAAAATCAGGAATGGAGTAAAAAAATAAAAAGAGTATGTGGAGTGGGTGGGGAGACAGGCCAAGGATTAGGGACCAGGCAGGGCTAGCATGGAAGGATGCTGGAGCATGAGCAACTTGCCTTTTCTGGATAACATACTCTTGACATGAAAGAGGGTGGGTCACGCCCTCAGTGGGATATACAGAAACTACTGGGAGCCATTTGTCTGCAGGGAGTCAGTGCTCCCTGTGGAGTTTAGTATTCTTTCCTCAACAGCAGCCATGCCTCTGTGGTCTTGGTCTCAGCAGGTGGTGTCAGGTAGTTGGATTCCCCCCATGGATTTTCACGGGGAGCAAGTTGGAGTTTGAATGCTGTGATGGTTAATTTTATGCGTTTAGTTAAAATCTAGTCTGGATGTTGCTATGATGGTATTTTGTAGATGTGATTGGCATCTACAAAAGTTGACTTTTGGTAAAGGAGATGACCTTTGATCCAATCAGTTGAAGGCCTTAGGAGCAAAAATTGAGGTTTCCAGAAGAAGAAAAAATTCCCTCTCAAGACTGCAATATCAGTTCCTGTCTGAGTCTTCTACAGATTTCAGACTTGCTGGCTCTCACAATTACATGAGCCAGTTCTTTAAAATGAATTTCTCGTTCAATATTTATATTATGCACAATCTTGCAATAAATACACTTGCACCTATTCCTTGTGCATTCATAAAATATTTCCAAATATAAAATGCTAGGAATGGAATTGCTGGGTCAACAAGTATACACCTTTAAAAGTTTAATATACACTATAAAATTACTCTACAAAAATACTGCAAACAGTTGGCACTCTCACTGAATGCCTGTTTCCTCACTTGACACCAATATTGACTGTTGTTCAACCTTGTAACCCTTCACCAAGCTGACAAGAAAAAGTGGAATGTTTTAAAATTCCTGTTTCTCTTATTATTACAAAAATAAATATTTTCATATATTTATTAGCCTTTCTTCTTTTCTTTTATGAATTGCCTGCTTATACATGTTGCTTCTATTTCTTTTGGGTTTTCTGTCCTTTTCACGTGTATTTGCAAGAGTTATTACAAATTCATGAAATGAATGTGGAGATTCTAGTATTCCAAATGTGGTAGTTTGTGGAGTCTACAGAGATGAATAAAATTCTCCTGATCCCTGTCTGCCTAAACTAACAATGTAGGAAGAGACAGGCATTAAACGAGTAAAGAAAACATATCTAATTATAAGATGGTAAGATTTTAAGCAAGTAAGTGACATGGTCTGATTATAATCCTGCCTTCCTAGAGAGAGAATGGATTTTAGGGAGGCCAGAATGAATACACGGAGAACAACTCAGAACCTTCTGGAATAGTCCATGTGAGTTATAATTATGGCCTGGACTAGAGAATTGGCATGGGAATGGAGACAAGTCTGCATATTCAAGGTATTTTGGGGAAGGATAAAAGTTAGGAATGGGTGTTGGATTTGATGTGGGGGTGTGAGAGAGAAGGAGTTCAGGAATAACTCAGATTTCTGGCTTGAGCAACTGGAGGGAGGTTTTAATGTTTTTTTTTTCTTTTTATTAAGATGGGAAAGCCTGGAAGTAGTGGTTAGGTATGGAATCAAGAGTTCAGTTATGGACACGTTAAAATGGTGACAACTGTGAGATACGGTAGTAACTCCAAGTGGACAGCTGTATATACAAACCTGGAGCCCTGGAGCACAGGAAATTCTGGGCTGTAGATATAAATTTTGGCATCATAACCATATAGATAGTGTCTGAAGCCTTGAGAATGGATATGCTCACCTAGTTAAGGGGAGCAAATGGAGAAGAGAAGAAAGCCTGGGTCTGAGCACTGACGAATGTCACATTTAAAGATTGGATAGAGGAAAGGAGGATCCAAAAAGGAAGCTCTAGAGTTGGTGGTCAGAAACGTGGGAGGAAAACTTGAGATGTAGTATGTATCTAATGCAAAGTGCTTCAAGATGGATGGAGTGTGCAAGTATGGTGTGACTTATGCAGCAGAGAAATACTGACAGCATGAAACTTGCATAGCTACGGGGCCAGACCAAGGGCCCAAGGAACAATATGATTGTCACCAGGATGCAGGACCAGGGAATCTATAGTAGCCTAGGGAGAAATAAAGAAGGGGGCGGAGGAGAACACCAGAGAGTGGTGGGCTCAACAACAGGTTAGAGGTTTCATTGAGGTCAAAGGAAAGTTGCCATTTTGGGAAAGTGAACAAATGAACAGAAAGCTGGGAGATGGTTTCCCAGAGTAGGATGTTTGAACTCATGATTTTGAAGATGGTACAGCTTCTGCTGATGACCCAGAGTGTGACCTGGCTGTGTGGGGTTGAAGTGAAAGGGAAGGAAGGTCATTGGATAGAAGAACACCAAGAATCAGAGAGGCCAGAATGAGGATAAGTGCTGAAGTGGGAAGGACTGTGAGTCAGGTTTAAAGACTGAGGGCCAGTGACTGGGTCTTCCATGAATGAGAACAAGTAGGAGGTGGTGTGGCCAGATGGTACAAGCATCAAAGGAGCAGGGCGAGCACAGAGAGGAAGCTTTTCCCTTGGTCCTGAACTTGTAAGTATATATTTTCTGTGTCTGTTTTTCTTATTTTTGTACTCTGTGTATGATCATTTTTTTTCAATATAGGAGTTTTTAGTCAAATTCCTTATTGATTTTTGCATGAGAAAAACAGAAAAAATAATAGTGTCTACCTTATAGAGTTGTTACCACGGGGGGTTGATGTAGCTCAGTGGTTGAGTGCCGGCTTCCCACGGATGAGGTCCTGGGTTCAATCCCCAGTACCTCCTAAAAAAAAAAAAAAAAAATTGTTGTGAGAATTAAATGAGATTTTGCAAATAAAGCTCTTAGTGCAGTGCACTCAGTGAATGTTAGTTATACAGGATTTTACAAAATTTTTCTCTATTTTTATAAGAAATTCTCTCTCCTTTTTAATTTGCTTTTACATGTTTATTTATTACTTCTATCATAATTTTTTACTTTCCACATTGAGTCATCATCAATCTGTTCATTTTTTAAAAGCCATAACTTAGTATCTTCTATAAAATTTAGAAACTAAGTTTACAACTCATAAGATTTCAACATAGGCTTCTGTGCAATTCTGTGTGTGTGTTTGGTAAAGGTTAAATGGCTTTCAGTTCTATTTTGTTCGTGTACCTATTGAATTTTCTTTTAAACTTTCAAATGATGGTTTCAAGTGTAAAAACTCCATGAATTTCACATCTGTGTTTTATGACTGAGTTTTAATATTTATTGTGAATAATTATTAAGAAATTATCATTCCTACAGTTATTATTGTCATTTCATAATGCGATTCCCTCTCCCTTCCAAATATTTCTATATCCTATTTGGGTCAAAAATATTTCAGTGAATCCTAAATTCAACTTATTAATGAACAATGTTTTGGAGAAAAGACACCTAACATTGAAATTTGTTTGTCAGGGAATTTCTAAGGATACATCTTATGAGTCCATGAAATGAGTCCATGACAAAAATCAAATGAGCTTCCTGTTACTGTTAGTATTGAATCATGTGAATAAGAGGAAAATGTTCTTTCCAATTTTTTCAAACAATGTATATTTTTTTAACTCCGGGTAGGTGCTTTTATTAGTCTGCCAAAATGGTGCCAATGCAAAGTACCAGAAATCTGTTGGCTTTTATAAAGGGTATTCATTTGGGATAAAAGCTTACAGTCCTAAGGCCATGGCAGGTCCAACTAAAGGCACCATATGAAGTGCTTTCTCACCAAAGTCAGCTGCAACATGTTGAAACAAGATGGCGGGCAATCTCTGCCTGGTCTCTCCTTCCCCTCCTGGCTCACCCTTTCCTCTTGAGTTCCATGGACCCAGCCTCTTGAGGCTTCATGCTTAAGTGATCCTGTGGTCCCCTCACTCCTGGCATAGGGTTTGTTTCTTTCCAGGCCTCGTATATCAGTCTCTACTGTTCTGCTTTCTTCCCAAGCTCAGCTGTAAGTTATCAGGCAAAATAGCTCCTCTCTCTCTGGGGCCTCAGCTGTTTGAGCCTTCTCCTTTCTGTCACATGGCAGGATCAAAAATGACAGAGCTCTCTCTCTTCCTTTGTGTCTGTCTCAGTAAGTGTTCATTTATATCAGATCCAGCAAGGGGGCGGGGACTCACCCTGAGTCATGACCACTGATGTAGTCGAATCAAAAGCCCAAAGCAATCTTATCAAATATCTAATCAAAGGCCCCTCAATTGAATTTAATACAATCAAAGGGTCTAACACCCAGAGGAATAGATTAGTTTACAAACATATCTTTCTCTTTTTGGGATTCATAAAATAATCTCAAACTGCCACAGTGCTCTAGCTAGGTACCACAGAAAACCCAAAGATGGTATAAAACAACATCCTTGACATGAGAGCAGTTATAGTATATTTGGGGTGGGGTGAAGAAGATTGTGAGAACATGCTCACAGATATTTCAAGGCAAAATATTATGTCATAAAGAGTACTAAAGCAAGGGAATGGGCAGATTGCATAAAGATGGTCAAGTGAGCTCATGTGGCTACCTGAAAATGCAGAAAATATATCAATATTATGCAAAAATTCCTAACAGAACTACAAATTAAAGGGTTGAGTTCAATTAACTAAAAATTATTAGGAATCCCTAAAAGGGAGTTGGTAAAGAGCACAGATTAAAGTGGCCAGCCAGAGCCCCAAATATTTCCAGGAGGGGTCTCTCTATATAGATGGTGCCAGCTACAGGGGTGGCAGATATCTGGAGGAACAGGAGGTCCTGGGACAACCATCTGAGGACGGGGATCAGGATATATGACTAGAATAAAAGTGATAGCAAAGAAATGCTAATTATTATGAACTGTAGATTACAGATGTGGTCATGAGGTGGGCTCCTGAAGGTCATTTCATCCAATCCCCTGTCTCTACCTATCTTAAGATTTCCAGAGAGAGAGAGAGAGATAGTGATTAGAAGTAATCACAATTGCTTTTTTTTTCTTTTCACAATTGCTTTTAAACTATGATTTTTAAACTGAAGAGTCTAACTTTCCTATGTCTTATTGGTGAGACTTTAAAGGAAAGATTTATGTTCATATTAATTGTTCAGAAAGGAATTTTAATAATAGAGAGGCTGTAAGGAGGCAATGGAGGCCAAGATCATGATTCAGAGAACAAAAGCTTTCCAGGAGGGATTAGCGTACACTCAGAATTCTCCCAGTCAGAGGAACGCACTCCCATGCAAGGGAGTTCTCCACCGAATTCACATACAGGCAGTTTATTCATGCAGTGAATAAAGAATCCATTGCTTGCCCTTCCACTGATAATAACAGAGATCTGAACTGCTGTAAATCCCTACCTTGCTGAATTTCCAGTTTGATTATGTGGAGTTTCTCAATCTCAGCACTATTGACACTTTGGGTTGGACCATTCTTTGTTGTGGGAGGCTGTCCTGTGCAAAGAAGGATGTTTAGCAGCATCTCTGGTCCCCACCCGCGACATGCCAGTAGTATCCCCCAGTTGTGACAACCAAAAATATCTCCGGATATTGACACACATCCCCTGGGGGCCAAATTCCCTCTGCCCTTGCTGAGAACCACTGATGTAGAGGAACAACATCTTTATTCTCCAATATTTCCCAACAGTTAAGTTAGCTCTTTGGGGAGTTGCAGAGAGACAGAAGATGTCATTTCTAATAATGCTAATCCCCAGCAGGCTAACGGAAGTGGGAAAGTGCTAACAGTGCGTGTGCCTTGTGTTAATGATTCCAGTCCGGACTGGAGGGAGGAAAGGTCACCATGGCAACAGTCAACCCCACCTCATCCCAACCTGGGTGTTCCAGGAGCAGCCCTTAGCAAATGCCTAGAGGGCTGGGCCCTGCTGAGCCTCTGAGTCCTGCTGAGGCTGCGAGAAAATGTGACCTGGATTCAAAACATTAAAACAACCCTTTGGCAACAGGCATCAGGGATGAATAATGACTGTCTCCCTAGAAGGACCTCTCTTATTTTTGTAGTAAAGAAATCTCCATATGTTCAGGCTGCCTACAAAATCCTCCCCAAACTTAATGACTTTATCCCAAGAGCTCCGAATAGATATAAAACAAACCCAAACAAAGAACAAAAATCTCTGGGCTATTTAGACATAGCTGATGCTTGCTCACGTTAAAAAAAAAAAAGCTTCTGTGGTCAGTAACAACTGCACGCTGTTAGATGAGGTAAGTCCTGTTGCCATGGAGATATGTTTTCCATTGGTCCCTGCATCATGAAGCATCTCTGAGCAGCCTTTCCCCTGCAGCTGAACGTCTAGATCTTGAGGGAAGAGGGTCATGCACAAAACTAAGACACATCCCAATAGAGAAGAAGGCAGTTGCTAGAAAGGAAATGGCTTGCAACCCAAGCCCTTTCCTTCTAGGGATCCCCGAATTTGTACTCGTGAGGGCCAATTTGGGGATAGAAGTGGTTTCTGAGCACGCAGCAAAGGTGAGACAGAGACAGGGTAGAAGAGACCATGGAAGAGGCCATGCGTGAAAGCTGGGCATTGGAGACGCCTCCCCACTGCTGCCCAAGTCCAAAGAAGGATCTGTTCTGAACACTCCTCCTCTGAAGTGGAAGCTGGCTGCTTGCACTCTAGGGGGTTCCCAGAAGAGGAGACATTTTTGTTGCCACAAACACTAGAAAATACTTCAGAGGATATTTGGCTGGATTAATGCAGTCTGAATTTTACTGGAATAAGATTCATAAACAGTAAGAACATGGTGTACAGCACATAAACATCATGCAAATTATGCACAGGAGATTTTCACCAGAAGCAATGGCTAAGGTGACTCAGGAAGGTGCCTGTTCAGCTTCAGGTGAAACTCAGACTCTAGTTCCCAGAGACTTTCTCTCTAAGGATGGACTCACATCGAGAAGAGGTTGGGATCAGTCTTCACCAAGTAATGCCTCAGGGTTGATGAATCTGTTCCCAATAAAGCCAAGTTTTATAGTCTGCCAGTGGGCTGACTGCAGTCATAAAAATTGATCTCATAAAAGAGCAGCATGAGTGGTTGACACATTGTATCTGTTGGCATGAGTGGAAGGACATATTATATCTGCACCATGCTCTGCTCAGAGAGCGGGAGTGGCCCTCGATTTCAGAAAAGAAGGTGAGAGGGTAACTGGATTTTAGGGTTTTATTTATAGTGGGGAATTCTCCATCTAATGAGCTTTGGAGAGCTTTCAAGGGCTAGGACTATTGTGTGAACTTTGGTTTCCAGGGAATTATATATTTTTTTGTTGCTGCTGACATATACCTGGTAAATGCTCCAAAATCAATACTACAGAATGGAATGGCTTCTGGATTCTTTAATAGTTACAACACATAAGACACTTGAAAGAAAGGATAAATGAGGCAATAAAATGACCTCAAACTAACACTACTTAAGAACTTGAGGCTTCACCTAATCACAGGATTTGTCTGAAAGATATGATGGCTTCACTTTATTTTTATGGTATGTCTAGTTGCCGGGAGATGCATTAAAAAGGAGATCATCTTGAAAACAGCAAACGCCATTATGAATGTCCACCCCATCTGGGGTCCCACCTCTCTTTGCTACCACTCCAAGAAATCTCATCCCTGGTTGCCCTGTGTCTTTTCAAGATCACTGTAATCAATGCTCTAGCTAGGGATGGAAGGGAGAGAGTCATCTGTATCCAGATGTGGGCACAGAACTGCCCAGAAACTGATGCAGGGACAGACCATCCAGAATTTGAAAAGAAAGGGAATTATTTATAAACCTACACGTGAATGGAAAAGTCATCAGGAGACTCTGGTATACCTGTCTCCTCTACCTCTGTCTCTTTCTCTTCCCATCTTCTCCTTTCTCCCTCTCTCTACCAGCTGGCTCCTCACCCTCGGTTCCCACATGACCAATTTGAACACGGCTCTTGCTTGTCTCACTCTGACAGAGCCTCATGACCCACATTGCACTTTCATCTGTGCTGCCAGTGCCTCAGTCTCTAGTCCCGCCATCCCCTGCAGCTGCCCAGTTCACCTTTCCATGCCTGCCCACTGGAGGTCTTTGGCAGCTTTTATTTATTTATTTATTTATTTATTTATTATTATTATTTTTAATATATATTTTTTATTTTTTAAAGATACTTAGATTACATAAATATTTCACAAAAAATATAGGGATTCCCATATGCCCCACTCCCCACACCTCCCACACCCTCCCACATAAACAACATCATTAGTGTGGCACATTCATTGCACTTGATAAACACATCCTGGGGCATTGCCACTGAGCATGGACCACAGTTCACACTGTAGTCTACACTCTCTCTCACACAGTTCTGCATGTTATGGGACGATATAAAATGGCCTATATCTGTCATTGCAATGTCATTGAGGACAATTCCCAAGTCCTGAAAAAGTCTCCGTATTACAGCTGTTTTTCCCTCTCCCTGCCCCCAGAGCCTCCACTAGCCACTGCCTCTACATCAATGTTGTAATTTATTCCATTGCTAGAATCACAATAAGTCTATAGCAGAATACTAGTAAGTCCACTCTAGTCCATAGTTCATTCCCCAATCCTAAGGATTCTGGGATGGTGATGTCCACTCCACCTCTAATTGAGAGGGGGCTTCGATCCCATACAGCTGATGGATGGAACCCTCTTGCTTGCAGTTGTAGGCTCTCTCATTTCCTTGGTATGGTGCTTGTCAATCCTCACCTCCTTGTTAGTTGTCCTGGGTGAATTCAATGAACTGGAGAGTAGGTGTTGCAACTGTACTGAGGCTCAGGGTCTAGCTGGCACATGGACAGCCCAAAGATTCCAGTCTCTTGGACATATACCTACAAACTCCAGCACCAAGTATAGGTTCAAAGAGAAGGGTCAGATGAGCCATGTGTAGGGAAACCATAACTGAGTCCAACTCTGTCACTCAGGAGCACAAACTCCAAAGTAGGGTTTGGCAGCTTTTAGAAGGGCTGCTGTAGGTCTTTTGCCTGCTCCCCAGTCTGGTCTCCTGCAGACCAGGAGGCAGCCAGGCCTGTGTGTGTGGCAGGTTCTTTTAGAAGAGGCTGGGGTCCAGCAAGCAGAGATAGACTTCTTCATTAGCCCATTGGCTATAACACTCAATCCCTTCCATGATTCAGTTCCTACTTACTTCTCTAACTTTCTTTCTAACCCAGAGGAAGTACTTGCCAGTCCTTGCATACCCTTCAGACTCCCTTGCACCTGTGGTTTTGCTGATCCTTTTCTCAAATTTGGTAACTGCCGCATGTCTCAGTCCTGGACAGCTTGCAAGGTCTATCCTCTCTTCAAAACTTTCTCTGATCCTATTTGGAAAATAAAAAGCTAGAAATTCCTCCCATCCCTCTATAAATGTACATCTCTTTGAAATGTGATAGTGCAGCGTTTCCCATCAAACAGTGGACTCTGCTTCTCCACCCTTGAATTTTGGCCAAGGAAACACAAGCAAATGTGACCCAGGCAGGGGCTTTAAAAGCGTTTGTGCATTGGACCTGCTGTCTTGCTGACAGAAACCCTCTGCCACCATGTGAGTTAGACTATCTTTCTGGAGGATGATCGATCATATGGAAAAAGGTCCCAGGTTTCCAAGCCATCCCAGCCATTCCACACATGTGCATGAGGACACCCTACACCATCCAGCCCACTGAGCCAACTCCAAGCAGAAGAACTGCCCTGCCAACCACAGAACTGTAATATAAATAAATAAATGTTGCCTTGGTGATTTGTTAAGCAGTGACTTGTTACACAGCGAAAACTCACCAATACACCATCCTTTCCCATTCTCCCTTGCTGGAATCTTTTTCCTTCCTTGAATGTCCATGAAATTTTATCAGTTCCATTCCTCAGGCATCTATCATTTTCTACCCTTTTTCTTATGGCCATTTATGGAAGTGCCTAACATCTATGGGAAAATAAATCCTTTGAGGATTGAATTCACATTTGATTCACTTTTGTATTTCTCCACATTTCCAACTGCACAGAACCTAAGGTGAGCCCTGGCATGAAGCAAGCCCTCAAAAGTATTTGTGGGGTGTATCAGTGAACAAGAAGTAACAGAGAATAGTGATTACAGACTTGGGAATTCATGGGTTAACAGAGTTGTTTATTCAATAAATAAATGAGAGGAACCCAGCACTGCCTCAGTCTATGTAGCATGTGAGGCTACTCTCATCGTCTGTTTCCATTCTCCATTTCCACTAAATATCATCTTGTACTTCGCTGACCGAGTAACAGGATCTAATCTAATAATCCAGTGTAAGGAAAGATAGCTGCACTCTTCTAGGCTCTTCCATTTTGCAGCAAGTGCACATAACTGGACAACCCAACCACTGCAAAGACTCATATCTGTTCAGCCATGACATTGAGCACTTGTTTGGGATCCTCCTCAAACCAGTCCAGGGCCAAAGTTAGTGCCTCCAAAACAAGAGAAGTTCTTCTTTTATAGTCTGACTTTCTTTGGGATTTGTGTCTGAGAGGAATATCTTGGGAGTTTTATAGATGAGGTTTGTAAAATGTGACCTTGGAGAAATATACAGGAAGGAGGAAAAGGAAATGGGAAGAGGATGGTTTGGGTGAGATGAGAAGGAGGCAGTAATAATTTAATGGATGAAGAAGAATCAAAACAGGATGGTATCTACAGATGAGGGTGAAACTCAAACTTGGAGCCTGGTTTGTTGGATTTGGGTATGTGCTGGGATGGAAACAAGGATTCAGTACATTGGAGTTAAAGATTTCCCACCACAGAAGTATCTCTGCACTTGATCCCAGCTTGCTTTCATTTGTTCCTTTTTTCATTCATTCATCCATCAGAAAATCTCTATTGAGCACTTGCTGTGTGTCTTCTCCCTTGGAGCTTTCTGTGCGGTACCAACTCCATTGCTTCCCTGAGGAAAGGTGATGGGAAAACTGATGAGTCATTCTCCTGGAATCTCACTTAGTCTTCATGGGCTGATGGCACTGCCAGGTGGAGAGGGTGCTGGTGCACACACAGCTACCATGGGGACCAGTGGAAGGCAGGATGGATGGTCCTGGAGAATGTAGAGCGAAAGACAGAAACCCTGCCAAAAGCTGGCCTTAAATGGGAAAAACCCAGGCAGCCAGCGGCGTATTAAATTAAGCTGTTTGACAAACCAAGGAATCTAGCCTGGAGAAGGACAGATGTGGGGTGGGCTTGACATGTTAAGAGCTACCTTCAAGTATTTGAAGGGATATCAGAGGGAAGAAGACATAGATGGATTTATAGTGGTTCCAGCAGACAGGGTTGGGCTTGCTGGCTCTGGAAGTTCCAGGAAAATTAATTTCAGCTTAATGTAAGGAAAAATTATCTGAAAAATTGAGCTGCCCCCAAATGCATGATCTTGCCCATGAGGTAACATGTTCCCAGTCTCTGGAGGGGACAAGCAGCATCTGACAACCTGGTGACCATGCTGCAGAAGAGGTGGCTTCATTGGAAAGAAGGTACACCCAAAGGGTCTTCAAAATCCTGCCAATCATAATGCTTTGTGAGTCTATGAAATATTGAGCAACTTTACTTAAAATCCACCATCACTTATTTTTTTAAGACTTCTTCCTTCCTCCCTTCCTCCCTTCTTTCCAGGCCCCAAGGATTGAGCCCAGGACCTCGTACATGGGAAGCAGATGCTCAACCAATGAGCTATATCCACTCCCCACCACACCACTTATTTTTCCTTTGGAGATTCCTTTACCATAAGATTTTCTGTAGGGTAGGGAAAAAAGTTTCCAAGGTCCTTCCCTTCTTTGCTGCCTCTGAAAAACTATCCCAGGGCATGTTTTCACTTGAGTGCCAGAACCCAGCAGCTTGGGGGCAAACAAGGCCCAATGCTTGTATCAGCATAGGGAAATTATGCAGGCTTCTGGGATCCTTGACTGCACTTACTGTCCTTGACCCTGGTTTATGGTTCATTTGCAGAAAGTACTCTGAGGCTTAGTGAATTCTGATTTCCCTCTCTCAGTTTGAAGAGGCAGGAATTAAACGGCAATGGGTGAGTTGTGACTTGAAGGCTATAACATTGATCTCTGGGAAGGGTGCATGGATCAGAGTAGAAACTAAAGTTGTGTGCAGAGAGAGGACCCCTGTGTGGCTCTCTAGAGAGCGACTCAGGTGAGGACCGGATGGCAGTGCTACCAGCAGGGACACGATGCTCTGGAGTCCAGTCTTGCCTACCTTTCTGGAAGGATGATGTTCCTGCTTTACAGGCACTCCAGAATGCTGCTTCTGAGCTCCTTGGAACAAGTTTGGGGGTTTGTTGTCTGTTTCGGTTTAGCTGTGACCGATGCACCTGACCTTCCCTCCTCCTGGCAGCCAAGTGGGAACCCTCCTGGCTATCACTGTCGGTGCTTGGATTGGGCAAGATGCTTGTTCTCAGACCTGCTTGCTGGGGCAGGGCTGGGAGGAGGGGCAGATCCTACTCAGAAACTACACTTGGCTGCCACCTCCTGGAACTTGTCACTGCCCAAGCAGCTGCCCAGACTCCCGGCCTTTACTTGTGATGGCAGAGATGGAGGGGAGGGATAAGGGAAGGTGTGGGTGGCTTTGGCTGCATGCTATCCTGTGCTCTAGACTCTGGGGGCCCCATGCTGGAGGCTGTTTAGCTCTGGGTAGCTCTTGGGGTTCGTGCCGGCTTGGCTTTGGCCTGGTGGGCTCCCATCCTGGAACAGCCTTCAATCTGTTTGCAGGTTTGGAAAATCAAGCCTGATGGCAGGAAAGCAGGTGTCCTCACTGTCACCTTTAATTCACCGTGCCTCTCCTTCTCATGCACACTCTGGCCCAAGTTGCTAAAACCTCTTCATTTTTCCCAAGCAGCATTTTATCTGTATTTGCCCCCATGCCCTGGTATTTCTGTGATGTAGGTGCTTGCAATGGAAAAGGAGACACTTACAGAGACATTGGCCCTTTATACTTTCAGTGATTCTAGAGCTGGATGGACGGAGGTCACCTTCTCCAACTCCCTGGCTCCAAAAATGTAATCGTTTGTTAATGGTCCCCCAAGGAAGGTGATCTGACTCTTAGTCAATATCCTAGGTTGGCATCTAGCAGCCCCCACTAGCAGTGCTCCCAGCCTTCTTCGTGTGTCTTCTTTGCCCTGGCATCAAGACTCTTTGTAACCCTATTTGACTCCACCTTTGTTGGGGATCGAATCATGTCCCCCTCAAAGACCTGCTCAAGTCTTAATCCACATTCTTGTGAGTGGGAACCCATTTGTAAACAGGATCTCTGAAGATGCTATTAAGGTGGAGCAAAATTGAAAGAGGGTGAGCCTTAGTCCAATATGGCTGAAGTACTTATGAGCCAAGGAAATTGGACACAGAAGTAGAAGCCAGGTGTCAGCGGAAACCAGAGGGGCAGACACAAGAAGAGAGCAGATTATTATGTGATGGAGGATTGTCAGAATGCTGCAGATCCCTGGAGAAAGCATGGTCTGTCAAGACCTTGATGCTGGACCTCTAAGCCTCCAAAGTCATGAGACCATCAATCCCTGTTTTTAAGCCAAGCTATGTGTGGGATTTGTACAGCAGCCCTGGCAGACTGAGACAACCTTGATCGGAGCCTTAGCACTCAAGCTCTTAGTGAATCCTCTCTCTTTGACTTTTTGCTCATTTATGATGCATCATCAAAGCCTCTGGGGATCTGGATCAACCTGGTTTTGCACTATCATCCCCAACATCCACAGGCCAGTGGACTTGACACAGAATGCCAAGTGACCTACTTGCAAATGGGTAGCCAAGGATGACTTTCCAAGGGCCTCTGTTGCTGAATTTTCTCTAGGTTCTTGGCTAAGCTACAAAAATGAATTTTAAGAGCAAGCCAGTTTAGTTAGACCAGGAATTTATTAAAGTATGGAGAGCAGAGAAATGGGAGAAAATAACAGATTAGGGGTTTCAGGTAGAGAGGAAGGGGCTGAAAAGTGATAAAGAGGGCTGATTACAGACTACAATTCCCCATTACAGATTACAAATGCCCAGGTTTACTTGTGTGCTGGTCCAGGCAGGGCAGAAAAAGGCAAGACCAGGGGGCCATTTGGCTTTTGTGCCTGCTTTTTAAACCATTAAATTATTCTTCCCCTTTGCTAATGATAGGGAAGGAGTCCCAGCTGTTTGCTGTTTTGATTGATTACCCCACCCATCAATCCCCCAGGAGGGCCCAATGATAAGGCCCCTGGAGAATATCCGGGACATCTCTTGGCTTCCGGAGGAAATCTCATTCCAAATGGGGGTTGTCACAAGGGCCTTCCAGCAGCCATCTTGTGGGGTACCCATGGCCACATGTTTAATGGTGGTGTTTTTTCTGCAAGATTCCAGATCTGTCTACTGATTCCTAAACTAGCCTGCCTCAACTCCACCAAGGGAGCTTGCTGTGGAGCAGCGTGTTCTGTTATTCTGCCATCAATCTAGTTCACATTTGGCTGGGGACTGAGCCCAGATAATAGGACATGCTCAGCTGTGTCTCCTTCCCTCACCCAAGAACTTTTTCATGAAGCAGGGCAAAGGACTGCTTAATTCTTTCTTTTACTGCAGGGTAATCATCAGGTGGGGAAGGAGTGAGCTCAGGCCAGCCTGTGAGGAAAGATTGGGGTTTTTAAGGTATGGTTTCAGCAGCTGTGGGGGCAACTGAGAGTTTCATGTGCAGGGAAAGGAGAGGGGGCTGATGATGATCTAGACCCACCTTGAAGATCAAAGACTTAAAGACACATTCAGAGGTCTAAGAATTGAGCGGGGTGGGTCAATTTCTGCAGGACCACCTGGAGAGCCTGCCTAAGTCTCATCAGTAAAGTCTTATAGATGGTCAACTTCCCCAGGACACTGAGCACTTGATATAATTACTTGAAAACCTTCCTGTAATGCAGCCAGTACTATGCCCCTAGCGGGGCATCAAGAGGGTGCAGCCTGGAGCCCTGTCCGGCTGCTTAGCTGGGTGACTAGGGCAAGCTAATGACTGTCTCTGAGACTCAGCATTCTCATCTGTTAAATGGGGACAAGAATAGTATCAACCTTACAGATTGCTACAAGGATGAAATGAGATGAACAATCAGAACAGTGCCTAGCACATTAGCTAATATGATCAGGCACCCATTCGGTAGTGGCTGAATGAATGGGTGAAGTGCAGGTAAAATTGTACTGTAGGATGGTGTGGCAGTTTGATATTCTTTATGAATTCCAAAGAGATATTGATTATGTTTGTAAACTGGTCTGTTCCTCTGGGCATGATACCCTTTGATTGATTTAAATTCAAAGGCTTCACTTTTACTTGATTAAATCAAGATTAGGGCTTTGATTTGACCATGTCATTAGAGC
Organism: Tolypeutes matacus; assembly: GCA_026826555.1. Lineage (NCBI taxonomy): Eukaryota > Metazoa > Chordata > Mammalia > Cingulata > Chlamyphoridae > Tolypeutes > Tolypeutes matacus. The sequence continues at coordinate 7,038,799 of JAKSZT010054226.1, forward strand.
ATGCAGGGTTGAGTCCTCGCCCCCTTGGTGGGCCATATAAATGGACACTCAGTCAAGAACACAGAAGTAGACACACAGAGGAATAGAGAGCGCTCCATAGACAAGGAAGAGGAGAGAACTTTTCAGCTTTGATCCTGTGACACCGGGAAGAGAGATGGACCATTTGCCTGATAGTTTACAGCTGACCTTGTGCAGAGAGCAGAGCAGCTGAGCCCAGAAAGAAATGAGCCCTCCAGCCTATGGCTGAAATCCGAAGAAGCCGGGCCCACGGAGCCTTGAGAAGAAAGAGGAAGACTGAACCCTCGCAGATATTGCCTGCCATCTTGCTTCAACACGTGGCAACAGACATTTGGTGAGAAAGTACCTCTTATGGTACCTTGGGTTGGACTCTTTAGGGCCTGGTAACTATAAGCTTCTACCCCAAATAAATACCCTTGATAAAAGCCAACAGATTTCTGGTACTTTGCATCAGCACCCCTTTGGCTGACTAATACAGATGGTTAAGCTCTTAGCTTTCGGCCCTTTATCTGCAGTGTTTAGCCTCACCCTGATACTTGCCAACTATTAAAAAAAATTCACGTAACCAAGACAGCTCAGCAGAAACAAGCGCATGCATTGGAAATTCTTCAAACGGGAGGCAGTCTGCGCAGACAGGGCGTGTTCTGGACAACTGGACATTCAGGGCTGGCAGGTACAGTGCTTTGCCATTGGTGGAGCCATTGATGCTGGCCGGTGGGCTCTGAGCACTTTGCCAGCCCACCGGGTGGGGTTGTACACAGACCCACCCAACTCTCCCCCGGCTCCTTCTTAGCTAGGGACAGGCTTTGTCAGATCGTTGTCAGCCTCCCAGCACCTGCCCCATGAGGGTCCCAGAGTGGAATGCAGGTCTGTTGAGCTCCTCGGAGTTTGAGTGTAGCCATGGCCTTCTGGCCATCTGCTCTGGTCACCTGATAAAGCTGGCCCTGAATGACAGGAAATCATCAGTTATGTTGCAGCTCAGCCTTCGGGGCTGGGTGCGCTGGGAGGCAGCCTGGACTATGAGAAGGGGCAGGCCCAAAGGGGACTGTGAGCAGCCCCTCCTCCCAGCGCACCCACCCACCCAAATCATCAAGAAGTGGCTCCACGGCGGGGTCCTCCCCTACCGTCGTCCCTGCGCTGAGCTCATCGTGGCTCGGGCTTGGCTCCCAGCTCCACTGCCAAGTCCCTTGGCTTCGCTTAGCCCTTAGCTGACTGTGGAATATGGGCGGGAGGGTCACCAGCCCAGCTGTTAGGAATCATTTTGAGGATAAAAACAATTAAACTGGGCAAGAAGCCCACTGCCGAATCCTGTTCCCTCTTTCCCACCATTGTTCTCCTTTGATCCCTTTCCTGGCCACCTTTCGTTCATCCTGCATGGGGGCCTGCTCAGCCTGGTGGGTTTGGAGGTTGTGGGGAGGGGCAACTGGATCCTGGGGTTGGGGGAATGCGCCAGAGCCAGCCAGGGTCCCAGCTCTCTGTGCAAGGCACTGCGTTGCCAGCCATGGGCCCTCCTGGAGTTGCCCTCCTGGAGTTGCCCTCCTGGCTGTCTGGGCAGTGGTGCTTTGAGTACTCTAGTGACAGCTGTGGAAACTGAGGCACAGCCATGGGAGACTGTGAGCTGCTGGGGGAGCCACCCTAGGCAGCCCCCCAAGCCCTGCAGGCAGTGTTGCATCTAAAGAAGCTTGGGCCGTCTGGGCCCTCCCCAAAGACAGATTGAGCCAGAGCAGGCTGTGAGCTGGAGAGACCCCAGGTGCTGTGGACTCTGCTGGTGGAGCTAGAAGCGGGGACAGGGAGGGCACCTGTGCTCCGTTTCAGTGTGTTGCTTTTGGTCCAGTGCTCCCACCACCCCAATTCCTCTGAACAGCATCTTTGCCTCCCTGACCCCTGTTTTTCTCAGGGTGTGTCCCCAGAACTGTGCCTGGCTCACAGCAGCCTCTCGATAGGTGTGCCTGAACGGAGGTCCACATGCCCCCTTCTGCCACCATCACTGGGGCAGGAGCCGTGTGGGGTTTTCTGCCCCAGTTCCAGATGAGCCCTGGCAGGGGAGCGAGACCTGCTGAGTGAATGGATCTCCTCCCAGGTTCTCAGCTGCATTCCTACATCCCTGCCCTCTTCCCTCTCCTCCTTGAGCTTTTCTTCAGGGTAAGGTCGTCATAGTAGTTCTTTGCCTTGAGTTATTTGTACCGAGAGCTTAAGCTAAAGAAAGAAAACTCTATGCTGGCATTTCAGGCATGAAGAAGGGAGAAGGCCCGTCTTGGGGTGCAGGGAGACAGTGGGGCCTTCTGGGGGCAGAGCTAGCCCCACCCAGCGTCCCACTCATCTCTGAGGTGCTGGGGGAAGAGACATGGAGCCTTGGAGGTGGTTCCCAGCCAGGCCCGTGAGGAGTGAGAGACTGACGACAGGGGTACGGGGGCGCTGAGGAAAAGCAGCCCAGCAGCTCATTCCTTCTCAGCATATCACCTTACAGGCTGTTCCACTCTGTCAGCAAGGGGGGCCGCCCGAACCGCCCCATTCCCAGCTGCTGGGTGGGGCCTGTGGGGGTGGGGGAGGCGGGGCAGCACGAACAGATGATTTCAATTTAATGCAGCATTTGGGGAGAATACTGTTCCACTTGCTCATTTTTCTTAGTCCACCCCCCTCCCACAGCCCCCAAACTTTATTCCATCAGTGGTGGATGAGAAAAGCCTGTTTCCATAGCAACCCCAGTATGAGAGGAAAATCAGCAACACAGGACAGCCTGGGTTGGCATCTGGAGGGGCGTTCAGGTGGGTGACCCAGCAAACTCGAAGACGTGCTCCGAACCCTCCAGGCTACCAGTCCTCAACCTGTCTGTCTCGTGGAGGGACCTCAGGCACCCAAGAAGGCACGGAGCACGGGGCAGTGCAGAAGCTGATACAGCCAGAGGACACACCTGCTGGGTTCTGTTAGCGCAGCCTGCTCTCTTTGGCCTGTGTTTATTTTCAAGGCTGATGTAACCCACCCAGACTGATGTGTCTGGATCTTTCTCCTTTTCTTATGGTGTTTCCTGTTTAATTGAATGTGTTTCGTATTTCTGTGCACACACATTCCCACCTGACATTGCCAAAAAGGACCTTGCTCCCTATTTATCTCCCAAAGGCCAATGAACAGGAGTCCATGGACCCAGATCCGTTGATGGAAAGCATGGCCTGGATGCCATGAGTGTCGAAGGGCTCAACCCAAAGGGAGGGAATTGGGGGGAAGATTAGGGGCTTCTGTTCAACCTTCTGTGCCCATTTGAAGTTGTGGAAGTTGGGTTTTACAGGAGAAATTGTAGGCTGGGCTTGGTGTCCTAGCCTTTGGCTTGAATGAGATGATCAGGAGAGGTGTTTCTAGGAGGCACGCTTCTTGGAAAATTTCCAATTCTGGCTTGAGGGTTGGGGATAAAGTGATCCTTGTACCATTTTGAGGTTCTCATCCTGCTGGTTTCCTTGGAGATCCATCTACCAGCCTACTTCTGGCCATAACTAATGGTCCTGGGTTTGGAAAACTCCCCAAATGTAACCCCAGCATGGGTTTTGCCCTCACTCAGAACTCCACTGGACCTTATAAAATAGATTGGATCCATATGTTTCTGATTCATTTACACTTAACTCATCAGAATGTTCCCTTTTTTATGAGTGGTTGTTGTCTAAAGATGCCTCTGCAGTCTTGTTTATAAGCGTATCTTTTCCCCTTAGAAACAAGATACCATGTCTTGTCAAGGGATTGGGGGACGTGGCAAAAACCTTACAACTTCAGCTCTGCGTCTTGTTTTGGTTAATGTAATATTCCAGCAGAGCCAACTGGTTTGAGTGTCAAAAGATTTGTCTCGCTCTAAGCATGGGATTGAAACAGACACCTATGCCCCTCCCTTAGGTGGAAAACTTGGCAAATGCTGTCACTTGCTAGCAATGTAACCTGGACAACTTCATCTCTTTGGTCCCCAATGCCTTCATCTGCGAAATGGGGATGATAATATACCCTGTCTCATAGGGCTGTCATAGTAACAATGTTTCTGAAATTGTTACAAAAAACATGAATCATACAGAATTAGTTGGAGCTTCTTCTCAATGGGTCCAAGTCCAGGCCTTGCTCTATATGTCTCTTCATTCTCTGTCTCTCTGGTCCCTTAATTCAAATTAATCCTTCAAGCCTAAAATCAAACATTATCTATTCTGACTTCCCTATCTCAGCCTTGAACCCTAAGAATAGTCTATCAGTATTTCCTCTGTGTCCCTGCAATGTCTTATTCATATCTCTATTGTGGGAGCTATCACTTATTAGTTATTTGTTTATATATTTTATCCCATGCCTGTCCCACCCTTGTATTTGGGAGTTGGTAACTTGTTTTCTAGGTTTCACAGGCCACAGATGGAAAGGAATTTTGCCTCAGGATGAACCACACCTATGACTGATTAAGATGCGATTTTGATCTTAGAGTTGTCACTGAAATGACTTAAGGCTTTGGGGATATTGGGATGGGGTGAATATATTTTGCATGCAGGAAGAACATGTCTTGTTGATGTCTAAAGGGCAGGCTGTGGCAGACTGAACCACGTCCCCCGCTTAAATCCGAACTCCCATGCTGTGGGCATGAACTCATTTGTAAATAGAACCTTCAAAGATCCGATTAAGATGAGGCCAAACTAAATCAGGGTGGGCCTTAACCCAATATGACTGAAGTCTTTATAAGGACAGGAGATTCAGAGGCAGTTGGTACCATCCATAGGAAGAGAAAGCAACAGATGGCCACGTGACGGGCAGAAACTGAGTTATGGATTGCTAGCAAGCTACCACCAGAACACCACAGGCTTCAGAGAAAGCATGGTCCTGCTGATATCTTGATTTTGGACTTCTAGCCTCCAAAACTGTGAGCCAATACATTTCTGCTGTTTAAGCCAACCAGTTTGTGGTTCCTCGTTATAGCAGCCCTAGCAAACTAAGACATATTCCTATCTCCTCTCTATGAAACTGAGAGCTCCTTGAAGGAGTTTGGTATTTCCATGCCCATGGCAGAGTCTGACCCATAGAAGGTGCTCAATAATTGTTTGAAATCGAGAAGATAAAGACAGATAAAGGGGCTCAATGTTATTCATTCTTTTTGGATTCAGAATGAATCCAGTTAACTGTACCCAGCCTTATAAGAAAGTGAAGCTGAACTAAAAGTGATAAGTGAGATTCTCTTTTTACTCTGAGCATTATTACCTTAATGTAAATTAGAGAGCAGCTTCCAAAAACCACGAGCAGCAATGCATTTCTTCACTAACTGCATCCGCTCCTTTGGTCATTCCTTACCTTTTGAGACAAAGCTAGGAATTCCCAACACACAGGACCAGCTGTAATGATAAATATCAAAGTCCTATAGCAGAAATCAAGCTCTTCCTTTCTTTACGTTTTATCAAGTCTAACAGGAAAGTCCTTTCCCAATTTATGAAGCATTTTATTGTCAATACTTACCCTCTCTCCTCTAGCTCAATTTGTATTCTATAGGCACAAGGCTTTGGAAAATAAAAAACAGCTGCACCAATTAGGCATTATCAAGTTGTTAAACATCGGATATGTGGGAAGTAAGTTATTGGGGTACATGAAGAGGAATGGAAAAAGGTCACTGACTTTAAGAATTGTGTGAAGACAAAGCTTCAGGATGCACAACGATCTGCACAACCAAGAAGAGTGTGGGAATTGCTACCACCAAGGCACAAAGGGTTGGCATGGAAGAGGTAGAAATGAGCTATCACCTATGACCTGTGTGTTCTGGGAAGGCTTTGTGGGGGAGGAGGGCAACATTGGACCTGAACTTTCCAGCCAAGGGGGACAACATGAGTGTACTTCACGAGGAGGCCACATATGCACAACATATTTTATGAACATCAAACAGATCAGTGTGACCTGGGAAGTATGTAGTGAGAAATAAGTCCAGAAAAGCAGCCTTGAGCTCTGAAGCAGGACTTTGTTCTGTCAGCAATAAGAATGGGCTCTTTTTGATGATGGCATGAGCTTAGAAGGACTATGGCTTAGAAATATAATTGGCCACAATGTAATAGTTAGCCTTTACTGAGTACATAATATATTTGAGCAACTATTCTAAGTGCTTTACACGAATCAGTTCATTTCATCCTCATTTCGGTCCACGAGCTAAGGATAATTATAGCCCATTGGACAGATGAGCAAAATGAGGCATAGAGATGCTGGGTGACACACCCCAAACTGCCAGCAATCAATGGAGCCAGGACTTCTATTTTGATTTTTGGCTCTAGAATGCTTGTTCTTAACCCTTAATAGTCTTACAGGAAAGAAGCAGGAAGCAAGCAGCTCAGTTAGTAGGCTGTTTCAGTATCCAAAGGGCCAGATGGGAGCAGTGCTTTAGAAATAGAAAGGAGATAGATATGGAGGTGGCTGTGGCTCAATTGGTTGGGCTCCTGTTTGCCAAATGGAAGGCCCTGGGTTCGATTCCCAGGGCTTCCTGATGAAGGCAAGCTAGCCCATGCGGCACGGTGAGCTGGGCATGCTGAGCTGGTGCAGAAAGATGATGCAGCAAAGACAAGCAGACACAGAGAAATGCACAGCAAATGGACACAGCAAGCACAAGCAGCAAGGGGGCGATAAATAAATAAAAATAAATCTTAAAAAAAAAAAAAAAGGAGATAGATAAGTACATGGGGACCTGTCCCCAATTTGACATGTGGCTGGGGGACAGTGAGGGCAAGAAAGGAGTCAGAGAAGACTTTGCAGCTTGGGGTTTGAACCACAAGAGGCAAAGGCTGGCTGGGGAAGGTGGAGAGTTCAGTTAGGGACATGTAGAAATGACACTCATGTCAAAATGTCCTGTAAGATGGTGGGAGAGTGGACTGGAGAGAGGTTGGACCTACAGATGTCAGTGTCAAAGCCCATCAGAGGATGTAGGGGTCTCTTCCTGGTTTTGGCAACCAAACTGTCAGCCATTGCCATTCTGATGACTCCTTCTGGCAGTTCTTGTTCCCTCTTGCTGTTGTAAGTTATCGGGGATGACTTTTCCCATGAGCAGCTTCCCGGCCTCAGGGGAGGAGCTAAGAAGAGTAACCCCGTGTGAACAGAGACCTTGGGCAGGCCAGTTCTGTCAACCCCAACCACTATTCCCAAAGGGCAAACCCGCCCATCCTGCAGTGGTTGGCTCCAAAGCATGTCTTCTCTGGCCGCAGGAACACCCACTGTCTTGGCTTCAGTCCCTGAAAGCTTAGCCTCAGAAAGGGACACTTATGCAGGTAGTTGGCCTGGAAGGTGATTCCAGGTTGCCAAAATGAGGGGTGGGAGAGAGTGAGAAGAGAAGGAAAAGCCAATATAAAGCATTGCATAGACAATTGTGGACATTGGGGCTCGATTCTGCTGGACTTCCTGGGAAGCGTACGGAATGCCTCCCAGAATCGTCCACCCCTAGGAAGGCTCCTGTCTCTAGTGGTAAAGGATTGCCCCTGAGACATGAACTCCTCCCTGCATCCCACATCTGAGCTGCATTTGCTCTTGGGTCTGTCTCCCAGGTATTATCCTGCAAGTAGGCATCACGGGCTCCGCTGTGGTTTAAGGGTGTGTGAGAGCTGGCCTTAGTGGTGGTGTTTGATGGCTAGGATGTCAACGAGTGGTGGGCAGTGGCAAAGATGTCCACAGCATGGCGGCCTCATAGCTTTATGTATGTGTTGCTCTGCCCCAAAGAACCCAACAAGTGTAAATGTAGAACCTCATTTCTTCTCTTCCTCCTCTCACTTGCCCTTGTCAAAATCTCATCGATTTAGAGTCTCAGCACCATAATAATACAAGAATGAATCCCATGCTTTTCTAATTCACTGCCATTATTGAAGTTGTCCCCTTGTTTTCCTACTTTCCTAGTAGCTGCTCATTGGAGATATGTACATTTCAATCCCACAGGAAGGTCCTTTGTGGATTCTTGGGCTTTTCAGGGTAGCATTTGCTGTGTGAAGGAAGCAGGGAGTCTGGTCTAGCTGGTGAGTCTGCACTGGTTTGCATCAGCCTCTTGATGGGAAATGCAATACAAAGGGAGGGGGGTACCCAGCAACCCTGCACGGGAAGTGCAGCTACTCGTTCTGACGTGTCTCCCCTGGGGTTTCTTTTGGCTGAACAGCAAGCTCTCTGGGCTCTGCAACTAGAGAACATACTAACATAACATAAACGCTGGGCAGCTGCTGGAAGCTGGAGATGGCCCATGATGAACAGCTGTGTGAGGACTGACCTTGGGGAGACAAGCAGCCAATTCCACCACCCTAAGCTCGTTTCCATTTGGATTTAGTGCAAATGGGGCATGATAACAATTAAACAGACATACTTGCAGAGGAAGGAAATTAAAAAGACATTTCATTTGGGGCAAGGAGAGGGGGTAAAGGAGAGAAGAGATTTTATGGATGACAACAGAGAGAACTTCTTCCAGAATGGATAGGGGTATAAATTATCATGAGCTGTTCACCTTAGAAGAGTAGGGACCTTCACATTTTCCTTTCCGTCACACTGTACTGTTTAAGTGAATTTGTTTCCCACAAACATGTAATGCTTCTCTGGCCCACCCTCCTAGAACACAGAAGCAACTCTGTCATTATAAAAGTGAGGCTCAATGACAGGAGAGGGGTTACAGGAAGGGCGCTGTTCCCAAGACAACTGGGGACATGGATTAGAGTTTGGGCTGCTTGTTTGAAATGGATATTTTGTGGTCAACATCTACGCTAAGATGTTCTGGGAAAGGTCATCAGGACGTGGAGCTTTACATCTTCTTGGGAGAAGATTTTTGTAAGATTACTTGAAACTCCCCAGAAATTGCTTATATCACAATAATACAAGAAACAACAACAAAAAAGTTGATGTAAACACATTAATCATAGGAGGTTGGGAAGGTGAATACATTTGTGGCCATGGATGATTACAGATAAATGTTGTTGCCTTCCTTAGCTGCTGTTCTCAAATCAAGATGGATTTTAAGAGAAGAAAGAACGTTTCCCCCACAGACTGCAAGTGTGTCTTGGGTGAGGCCACTATATTCTACCATTTTCCTCTTCCTTCAATCACCGTTGTTGTGCTTGGCTTCTAGTTATGGGGCAATAAATGTTTGTTCAACTAAATATCTCAGTGGCCCAATGTCTGCTTGGAGTAAGCAAATAAAGTCATGTTCAATTTTCTTATTGAAGTGATTTTACTAAGCTTTCCCACTGTGTTTTAGAAATTGCTTCTAAAAGAAGTTGGCTCAAAGGCTTTAAGCAGTGAACATGTATGTTCTATGCCACAGCTTAGTGACAGAAAGTGTGAGAGTTGGTGTCAGACAGATTGGGGCTTCTGGCTCCACCATTTAACTGTTTTTTTCTGGGAAAATTGCTTGGCCTCTTTGAAGCTCAGTTTCCTCAGTTTTTAAATGGGTACAATAACTGTGCCTAACTATGGAATTATGGAGAAGACTAAATGAGATTCTTGTCATAGATTACTTAGCAATGTCAGTTGTATATGATCAGTGTCCTTTTCCTCCTCCTCCTTACCAAAAACAGGAAAGATAAACTATGGCCCACCACCAGTTTGTTTGTTTGTTTGTTTGTTTTTTTAATTGTGATGAAATGTATAGAACATAAAATTTACCATCTTAACCATAATTAAGAGGCATTAAGTATATTCACAACATTGTATAATCATCACCACTGTCTATTTCCAGAACATTTTCATCACCCCAGACAAAAACTCTGTACCTATTAAATAGTAACTGCCCATACCTCCCTTCTCCCCCTACCCCTGGTAGCCTGTAATCTACTGTCTCTGAATTTACCAATTAAGATATGTAAGTGGAATCATACAATATTCGCCCTTTTGTGTCTAGTTTATTTCACATAGCATAATGCTTTCAAGATTCATCCATGTTGTAGCATGTTCCAGGACTATTCCTTTTTAGGACTGAATAATATTCCATTGTATGTGTATACCACATTTTGTTTATCCATTCATCTGTGGATGGACACTTGGGTTGTTTCCAGCTTTTGGACATTGTGAATAATGCTGCTATGAACATTGGTGCACTAGTATCTGTTTGAGTCCTCTACGTGTGGAATTGTTAGGTCATATGGCAATTCTATGTTTAACTTTTCTAGGAACCACCAGACTGTTTTTTCACAGTGGCTGTACCTTTTTACATTCCTACCAGCAATCCTAGCCAGCACTTATTTTCCATTTTTAAAAATAATTGCCGGAGCCAGTGGCCACTAGACACTTTTGGGGCAGGGAGGGGATGAGCAGTTGAAATACAGGGGCTTCTTTGGGATTTGGAGGTTGTCCTGAGTACCTTTGTGGCAACGGATGTAGGCCATTTTAAAATGGCACATACCACTCAGAACTGTGTGGGAGAGAGTGTTGTCTACGGTGTGAACTGTGGTCTATGGTTGGTGGCAAGGCCCCAGGATGTGTAAGTCCATTGAGGGTGGTGGGCCACACTTGTGGGAGATGTTTGTGTGGGATGTGCTGGGAGGTGTGGGAGGTGGGCAACATGGGAATCCCAGTGGGTTCCGTGTAATATTTTGGGTATCTAAGCACCTCTTAAAATATATTTATATATATACATAAATAACATTTTTGTAAGCAAATGCACATATATGCATATACATTTATATATCATTTTGCAAATGTTGTTATGTATTGTGAAAATTTTGATTTTTACCCACAATAAAAAAAAAAAAGAAGTAACCACTGTAAAAAAAAAATAAAATAAAAATAAAAGTTAATAGAACCACTTTTGGAACATTAAAAAAAAAAAAAAAAATTGCCATCCTAGTAGATACGTAGTGCTATCTCATTGTGGTTTTAATTTGCATTTCCTTAATGGCTAATGACCTTGTGCATCTTTTCATATGCTTATTGGCCAATTGTCTATTTTATTTGGAGAAATAGCTACGCAACTCTTTTGCCCATTTCTTAAAATTGGGTTGTGTGTCTTCTTGTTGTTGAGTTGTAGGAGTTCTTTATATATTCGAGATATTAAGCCCTAATTAGATATTTGATTTGCCAATATTTTCCCCAATCTGTGCATTGTCTTTCCACTCTCTGGATAGTGTACTATGTACGATGTACAAAAGTTTTAAATTTTTATAAAGTCCTATTGATCTATTTTTTTCTTTGGTTACCTGTGCTTTTCGTGTTATAACTAAGAAACCATTGCCAAATCCAAGGTCATGAAGATTTTCCTCTGGGCGTTCACCCAAGAGTTTTATAGTTATAGCACTTAGCTCTTAAATCAGGTCTTTGATCAATTTTGAGTTAATTTTTGTATATGGTGTAAGAAAGGGTCCACTTTCAATTTTTTCGTGTGCATTAGAGTTGTTTCAGCACCATTTGCTGAAACCAGCATCCGTTTTTGTCAATAACGTTTTGTTAGAACACAGCCATGTTTGTTTGTTTACATATAATCTTTGTCAGCCTTCATTTCTACAATCACAGACTTGAGTAGTTGTGGTAGAGACTGCATGGTCTACGAAGCCTAAATTATTTATTGTCTGTCCCTTTACAGAAAAAGTTTTCTTACCCCTGCTATAGAAACAAGAAAATCTAGGGAGAAGTTGATTCTTCCCTTAGGGTTAAATTACTAGGAAGTCACAGCTTTGGGAGAAACTAGATGAGTTTTAATGCTACCTTTTTTTTTTTTTTTTTTTTTTAAAGATTTTATTTATTTATTCATTTATCCCCCCCTTGCTGCTTGTGCTCGCTGGGTCAGCTAACCACGCCGCGCGGGCGGGCTTGCCTTCACCAGGAGGCCCCAGGAACCGAACCCGGGGCCTCCCATATGGTAAACGGGAGCCCTACTGATTGAGCCACAGCCGCTTCCCTTAATGCTACCTTAAGTCAAAAGAATATTATGCTCTCCTCGTAGGTTTTCAAAATGTTTTTTGAGGCAGAGATGAACAAATGCTGAGAGAAAGGTGGTACTTAAACTGAAAGAAGTCCTTAAAGGAAAAGAACAGAGGTAGAATCTTCTGGCTTAAAAGAAAAGCCACGGAAACAAGCAGAAAACCTCTACTAAGTTAAGGAAAAATCATTTCCAAGTGCTTTGATCTTGTCTTAAATTATTTCATTAAAATAGAAATTCCTATTTCTGAGTCCAGAAGTATAAATAGAGAAGGGACTAGGGCATGTGTAGCAGGGAATTATTTGAACATATTGACAGATATGATTTTGGTTCCTAGTAATATTTTTTTAAACCGGAGAGTAACAGCTAAATATAGAGTAGGGTGGAATTCCTGGTCTTTAATTGTAAAATGATCTCTTTAGACTTGTAGCTGAGAAAATGAATCTTAAAATTTACTTGGGAGAAAGGAGTAACTATGGTTTATACTTTAACAAAAGCACCAAAAAGCAGCACCTCAAAGTTTAGATAAAAACTGGTTTGAGTAGGTCAGCTGGGAGAGGGATAGAAATAGGGAGAGGGGTTAGTATGGCTCCAAGTGAGACACCAGATCAGGAGGCACCATGAGGACAATGGGTAGTTTGGTTTAAATAATCTGCCCAAGTATCGTAGCCAATGAGGTTTATCCGAGGCACGATTATTGCTAATTGAAAACTTTTCCCAAGTGCCAACTGGCAACACAACTGGAAAAAGACCTTGAATAAAAGGGAGAAACGGTAAAGACAAATGAGTTCAAGCGGCTAAGAGACTTCAAAGAGAGTCGGGAGGTCATCCCAGAGGTAACTCTTATGCACACCTCAGTAGGAGCTCATAGAACATCTAAGTGCCTATCACCCCACTCAGTGGGGTTCCTGAGAGCTCCGGAGACACCCTGGTCCTATATAAGGGGGGATAGCCCCAGAGACTGATGCCTTATCAGTGGGTTCTATTTTGGAATCTGTGCTCCTGAGAGTGACAGAATTAGACTCAAATAAGTCCTCCCTGCACATGGTTCACCAGTCCCTTCTATTCAAACCTACATGTGATGCTGGAGTTTCTTAGGTATACTTCCAGAGACTGGAGCCTCCCGCCTACCTATGTGCCAGGTGTGCATGAAATCTAGGTGGAGCTGCAACTCCTATCCTACAGCTCAATGGACTCATCCAAGTCACCTGGTGAGGAGACAACGATGGGAAATGGCCATCCCAGGGAATGGAGAGGGCCGGCATCTGCAGGCAGGATCATCCCACCCACCATATCCATGGGATATAAGCCCTCTCTCACTTGGAGTTGGAGTGGACATCACCATCCCAGTCGCCTCTGGATTGGGGGAAGAACTATGGACTAGAGTGGACTTGATGGTATTCTCTTGCTCACATATGGTGATTCTTGCAATGCAAGAAATTATAACAATGAGGTGGAGCCAGTGGCCACTTGACAGTTTTTTGGGTAGGGAGGGGATGAGCAGTTGAAATACAGGGGTTTCTTTGGGAGTTGGAGGTTGTCCTGAGTACTGTTGTGGCAATGGATGTAGGCCATTTTAAATCAGCACACACCACTCAGAACTGAGTGTGAGAGAGTGTGGTCTACAGTGTGAACTGTGGTCTATGGTTGGTGGCAAGGCTCCAGGATGTGTAAGTTCATTGAGGTTGGTGGGCCACACTGTGGGAGATGTTTGTGTGGGATGTGGTGGGAGGTGTGGGAGGTGGGCAACATGGGAATCCCAGTGGGTTCCGTGTAATATTTTAGGTAATCTAAGCACCTCTTAAAATATATGTATATATATATATAAAAATAACATTTTTGTAAGCAAATACACATATATGCATATATATTTATATATCATTTTACAAATGTTTGTATGTATTGTGAGAATTTTGATTTTTACCCATAATAAAAAAATAAATAAATAAATAAATAAAAAATAAAAAATAAAATAAAATAAAATAAAGAATCTGCCCAGCCTCAGCCCTGAGCCCTGTCCTCCGCCTGTGTGAGGTGACACATGAGTTAAGCCTGGATCCCACGGTCCTTTGCTGAGTCCACGTCTCCTGTTCCAAGGCGCTGGATTAGATGACCTTCTTGTCTCCCATTGATTATAGTGCAGAAATGACAGATGCCATTTGGGGCCCCCCAATTTTTCTCATCTCTTTACAAACAACCCCACAAAGTCCTTGTGACAGTTTGAAGCCTTTTTGTGAACCCCAGAAAAGATCATGTTCTTGGAATGAATCCATTCCTGAGGATGGGGACATTTTGACTGGATTGAATTCAGTTGGATGCCTTTGATTGAATTGCTTCAGTAAGGCATGGCCCAGGGTGGGTCTCGGCCCTCCTGCTGGAGTCCTTTATAAACAGGAGAAACATGCAGTGACACACAGAGAAAGAGAGCTGCCGTTTTACCCAGTCATGTGAGAGAGGACTCCAGGATTGCCTGCAGGTGCAGAAAGAGAGAGAAACCTTGAGAGGCTGAGAGAGAGAGGCTGGAGGCTGTAATCAGTGGAGCAGACCAAAGCTGAAGCAACATAGAGAAGTGAGAGGAGTGCCATGTGCCTGATTTGCCCACAGCTGAGCTCAGGGAGAAAGACAGCCTGGAAGAGAAGGTAGAGACCAGCCGCCATTTTGCCTTGCCACATGGCAGGAGTCCAGGATCGCCACCAACTGACTTCTGGTGAGACAGCATCTCTGATGATGCCTTGATTTGGACATTTCCACAGCCTTGGAACCGTAAGCATCTACCCCAATAAATTTCCATTATAAAAGCAAACCTATTTCTGGTATTTTGCACTGACAACCTTTAGCAAACTAAGATAGTCCCCAATTTTAAAGGCCAAGGACCTGGCTAAACCAAGGGTTTGACCTCTGGAGGACAGTAAGTGGGGTTGAAAGAAAAGTCCCCATATCTGCCTGGGGGCTGGGAGGGGAGGAATAGAGGTTGACATCAGCTGTGGGGTGACCTACCCCTGGGGGCACATAGGAATTAAGAAGTCATTAAGACATAAGCAACCAAAGCTTTCAGGGTATTTTCTCTTTTGTCTATTAGATTGTTCTAAGGTGTCTAATAGTAATGAGAGCACTGAGAACAGTGCTCAATAAATGGCAGTTATTATTTTTTTCATTGTTGAAACCAAACTCTAAAAATTTTGTGGTTTTTTTTTTTTTTTTTTTTTGCCATTTAATAAAGAAATTCTCTTATTTTTTCTTTAAAACAGAGTAGATGTCCAATCCTCACCTCTTGTCCTAATCGCACCCTCTCCCTCACTCTATGACAAATCCCCATTTGGCAATTTATAGAAGGAGCTACTCGCTCAGGATAAGTGAGCTAAGTGTGAACCTCCTCTAATCTGCTTTTTGTTCCTAATTCCTGAATGAGCAACCTAAAATTCCCCCAAGTGATAGCATTTAGCAACTCCCTCTACCAGCTCTTTCTTTGCCAGAAACTCTATGCTTGCTCTTTTGTACATTTGCCAGAATAAAAGAAATGTAAACATTTAAATATCAATGTATTTTGAAAGCCATAATAGGGCTAGCTTGGTTAAAACAATCCATCTAACATCATCTGCAGAAGAAATCTAATAAGTTTTGGGGTTCATTGGGGAACCAGAGAATATTCAGTTTTATAAGAGGATTTAGTTTTTATTGAATTACATCTTTATTCAAGGCTCTTTGGTTCATATGCTGAAATGGGAAGTTTAACTCAGTGATCTTTGGGCTTGTAAAATTCAAACCATGATGAGAATCTTTTGGTGAATCGATTATTTTAGCAAAGCCTCTGTTGGGACTTGAAGATGTCCCTCTGAGTTACCTCTTACAAATAGCCAAAGCAAGTGTGCTCAGTGCCTTAAATGGCCCAAGGACAAGGGAACAAATAGTGGAAGAAGACTCAGGAGAACCATGTTCTAGTTACGGTTTTGCCGCTAATAGTTGTGGTTCCCAAGCTTCTCTGGACTTCAATTTTATCATCTATAAAAATAAGTGTATAAGACTATGGGTGATTCCAAAATGCTGGTCTGGTGTCAGACTAGTTACTTAAAACTCCTTCAGGGGAGGGTGTTAAAAATACACATTTCTTAGCAAAAAAGCTGGAAAGAACCTAACCATCATTGGTAGGGGACTGTTTAAGTAACTTATGGCCTATCCAACCATTAATGCCCTTTAAAAAGTATGAAGTAGATTTGTGCATGCAGAAAAGTCTCTGAGGTATATATCCTTAAGTGAAAAAAGCAAAGTGCAAGGAAAAATTCCTCCTGTGTAAGTAAAAATGCAAATCTCTCTCTCTCTCTATGCATAGATTTGTTTTTGTTTTTTCTTTGTTTACTGAAGGATATATAAGAAACTGTTAATGGTATTTCATCTTTGTAAATTCTAACAGCTCTACATATTTAAAGTATGACTAGAACCTTAACAATTATATTATTAATTAATCAGTGAAGGGCTGATTCACCTCACCTGTTTTGATGTCTGTCACCTTTACTTTGTTCCTGTCAACATTTATCTACTCATATGTTGTAACAAGGAGGTAACTTGATATTTTGGGTAGAACAACAAATGAACAGTAGATGGACCTGAGTTTAAATCTACACCAGTTGAGTGATCTTGTACAAGTTACTTCACTTCTCTGCATTTCAGTGTCCTTGTTTTTAAAATGGACTAGCCATAAAGTCTGTGGTTCTATTTTAATTTGTATATAGTGTTTAAAAAAACTATTTGAGAAGGCACAGACACATGCACAAACACATACTCAAACATAGATGGGTGAAAAGCATGCACTAACTCTCAGCAAATACATTCAAGTACTTTCTTTGCTGGCAAATCATGGGGAACAGAGAAGAAACCACCTCTATCCTTGAGAAATTTTATCTCACATGAGAGACAGAACAAATTTACAAAAAACAACCAGAGAATAATTTCAGGCCACATCTGAACAACCCCAGATCTCCGTCATTCTTATGGAGCTAATATGTTATCACTCACCTTAAACTAAAGAAACCCAGACTCGGCAATTAAAGCAAAACCCAAGTCCCTTGACCACATTTTCATTATCAGTAAAATAAAGGCTTGGACAAATGATCACGGAATTCCTTTGCAGTGAAAAAATTCTCTGATTCTACCATCGCTGAAAGCAGGTCCAAACTGAAGAATTCCCTCCCCCCGAACTCCCCCCCCCCGCCCAAGAAAAACAAACAAAAACTAGAGTCATCCCTGCTCAGTAGGACCTCCATGTCCAAGCTAGGACTTTGACAACTCTGAACAACAACTGTGCATAAAATTACCCAAAGATAAGCCAAGGAGAAGACCCGACATTCAGCCAGCCCCATTGTCTGGACTGGAGTGCCTCCCTTGACCCGCCCTGTCTGGGACAGGCAGTGGGAGAGGGGACTTAGCTGGAGCAACCAGGTGGCGTCTGGCCTGCCGAGTCACAAAGACCCCAGTGAATGCTGGGGTGAGCACATAGCAGGGGCTCCAGGCAGGTCAGACTTGACGCCCAACTTGACCCCATTGGCAGTCAGTCTGATAAAGACGTGATTGAGTTGGAGGTTTCTTCCTGACAGCTTAATGGATGGCTATAATTAGGGGGCCTGCTCCAATGGCGTGGAGATACATAGACTCCATTGTAAAGGGAGGCAAAATGCTATAAAGGTCAAGGCCAAAATATGGTATGAGAGAAGCTCAAAGTTTTCCACTTTGCAGGAGTGAGTCTGCAGGGAAATGCATTGACTGAGCATGATCAAGTATGCCCATTTCCTGTCCTGTGCCCCTGGCACAATGGTCACCAATGGAGAGTCTCTGTAGTGGAGCCTCGAACCCTGGGGTTTTGGCTACAGAGATGAACACCCTAATGGTGGAGTAGAGAAGGTGATC
Source organism: Tolypeutes matacus (assembly GCA_026826555.1). Taxonomy (NCBI): domain Eukaryota; kingdom Metazoa; phylum Chordata; class Mammalia; order Cingulata; family Chlamyphoridae; genus Tolypeutes; species Tolypeutes matacus. The sequence continues at coordinate 7,056,566 of JAKSZT010054226.1, forward strand.
TCTCCAGCCTGAGTGGTTGTACATGGAAGATCTCAGAAACCAACTGACTTTCTTTTCTTCTCCTAGAACTAACCCTTCCTGCTAACGAAAACAACAATACCCAAAACACCCACGGATATTTTTAATGTTAGATCTAATCAGTATCTGTCTGATCTGTTTATGTTTCATTGTCAAAATGATGATTAAGGAAACTGGCTTGACGCCCAAGACACTTTCTGGGACTTTTTTTTTCAGGCCTTTTTCTTAGAAGCAAGAAGTCACGGGGGTCGGATGTGGCTCAACTGGTTGAAGGGACCCGGGTTCGATCCCCGGGACCTCCCGGTAATATTCGCATAAAGAAAAGTAAAAAAAAAAAAAGAAGTCACAATGTGCCAGCCCTAATGAGAGCCAACTTACAATGATCAAAACTGCAGTGAGTAATGGCAATAATGTTCTCATAAAGGAAAACAACAGCTCACAATTTGGACAGAAACCCAGGGAGGGAATGAACCTTCCATTAGTCTAGGGATTATAAGCTGGTTACCTGGTCACAGTACTAGGGAGTGCATTTCTTGGTTAACTAAGTAAAGTTGATGTCTTAGTTTGCCAAAGGCTGCCAATGCAAAAATACCAGCAATGGGTTGGCTTTTATAATGGGAAATATATTAGGGGTAAAAGCTTACATTTTGAGGCCGCAAAAATGTCCAAATCAAGGCATCATCAGATATGCTTTCTCACCAAAGTCAGCTACTAGTGATCCTGGCATCCTGCCATGTGGCAGGGCAAGATGGTGGACAGTCTCTGCTGAGGTCCCTGCCTTCCCCATCCAGGCTCACTGTCCCCTGGAGCTCAGCTGTGGGCGATCAGGCATATGGCTTGTCTCTTTCTCGACTCCTCTCTCAACCTCGGTGGCTCCGCTTCTTCCCTGAGCTCAGCTGTGGGCGGTCAGTCATCTCTCCCTGGGCCTCGTCTCCTTGAGCCTCTTGGGGCTTCTCTGTCTCTCCACAGCTGTAGGCGAACCTGGAGTCCTCTCTCTCACATGGCAGAGTAAAGATGGTGGTGGCTTTCTTTTTTCTGTGTGTGTCTGCTTTCAGTTCTCAGTTTACATAAGACCCAGCAAGAGGATGGAGACCCAACCTGGGTCACACCTCACTGATGTTGTCCAATCAAAAGCCCTAAAGTGATCTAATTGAAAGTGATCTAATCAGAGGTCCCTTAACTGAATCTATTCAAATGGCCCCATCTACTCTGGACACAGGTATGGATTAGCTTAAGATCATAATTTTCTGAGGTCCACAAAAGACAAACCAGGACAGTCAACATCTTGAGGGAGACTCATTAATCAAAGAACTACGTAACCTCAGTGTTGGAAGGGATTTTGGAGGCTGGGGTATATCTCCACTATTGCTGCTAAGTAGCTGACCTACTTCTGTTGTAAGGCTTTTAGGAGATGGGAAGCTATACCTTTTTATATACCCTATCCCCATTTCATCAGCAATGAGTTTTAAAAACACTTCCTGATATTGAGCCAAAATATGTTTCTCTATACCCTACACCATTTGGTCCTTGTTCTACCTTCTGGGGGAAAGGGGGGTCACATAGTACATAAGTCCCTGATATACATGTAAACAGTACAGGCTATATAATTTGTGGAGCCCAGTGCAAATTGAAAATGTGGGGCACCTTGTTAGAAATTATTAAGAATTTCAAGATGGCAGGAGTAGAGCACTAAACCAAGCATGGGTTCCTTCTAAGTGCATGGCCCTGTGGACTGAGCAGGAGAACACTCATGGAGTCAGCCCTGGATGGAACTTTTCATTTTGTTTTGTTTTTGGAATGAATTGGATTTGGTAGAGGACAAAGGGAAAGGAACTTTGTTTTTCCTCCACTTTTTGATAAACTCTTTTCAAACTCCTCTTTCTTCCTGTAGATCCCACAGAGTTTTCTGAGCATTTTCATATATAAAATGTCCAGTGCAGTCTTTTAGCAAACTCCAAACTCTCGTTCAATCACTAACTCTGCCCCTCCCCCTGCTAGGGCCTGGTCAGGTCTGGGAAATCTGCTGAGATCTGCTCTTTTGCTCCTTGTCTTCCTTGCTCTTGACTCTTCCTCCCACCTTTGGTGTTGCCATTGGCTCCTTCAGGGCTGGCTGAGGGAGAGAGAGTGAGAGGCAATGGGCAAAGGCTTTCCTTTCTTGGCTGGTGCACATGTGGTATACATGTTTTCTTGGTTGAGGACATCTTTCACTCATGGCACTTTTGTGGGTTCCTCAGAAATGCCCCCACTGGGCACTTTCAGCTGTAGCTTTCTGTATGTCTCTTTCTTTAGCTGTTTGATTCACCTCAGTCTCTGTCTGGGATCCCCCACCCCTCGCCCCTACCCCAGAAAGTTCTCTTGGGTGGAGAGCTTTTCAAGCTGCTTCATGGCTGCTGTCTTCCTGCAGGTCCTAAGTGAATCCTTGGAAACATGTCCTTTTGTCCTGCCTTTGCTACAGCTCCCTTCAACGCAGCTTTCTCTTCATTCTGTCTGCTCTGCGCCCCGCCCCAAGTCTTAGCCTTTCTCCTTCAAACTTTCTTCCAAGTGTGAGACACACACTAGCTCCAGAATCTTCCCCAGTACCAAGGGACATATGTCAACCCCACTGAGAGCTTCTTTGATGGTCACCTGAGTTGGCTGGATTGGTGGAAGATTAGGAGGGCATTTTAGCACCTGACTTAGTCTTTTCTTCTCTTACCTGGAGGTGGGTGATAGAGTAATGAAGCAGAAAAAGTTCTTGGCCTAGCACCTGTCTTCAAACTGGGGGATGTTGACAACTATTGTACTTAGAGTTCAACAGTAACTGAGGTAATAGGAAAAGTTAACATCCTGTTACACAAATGATGACTCATCGAGTATTTTAAGATAACCATATGTACATTCCTGAGTCCTGCCTTTTATAAGTTGGGATATTCTGTTCCTTTAAACTTCCCCAGCAGGACCAGAATTTGTCTGCTCCCCTCTCTGAGGGACTCTAGCTTGTTTACGTTGTAGATGGAGTCACAACTTTCACAGGGATTATGTGCCCATGTAAGGAAAGTTGTGTCAAGTCACCTTAACCTTGAAAATCTCTTAGATTCCTCATAAAATATAAATGCACAACGTGAAGATGAGATGATGAAGATGGGCTGGGTGCATAAACATGTAACTGAGCTTACTCTTGTCAACATTATTTTTCTCTTTTGCTAAGGCTGTGTAGTAGAATTTGGGTCAGACAAATGTGCTTTGGATACAATGCAACTGTACCCCACTCTGAGTGGTGCCAGATCCTAATGTCCAAGGTGTCCTGACAAGGAGAGGGTGAGCTCCGTGAAGGCTTTCTGGAAGCACATGGGCTCTGTTGGCCTAAATCCATCTTGCTAACTCTCTCATCTGTTGTCTCATTTTCTCCATTTTAGCCGTACTGCAACATTTTTTTTTAATGCAAGGGCAGAACTTAGACGTACACTCTTTTAATTGTCTTTTCTTCTGATTCAGCCCTGTCTTCCAACAGTCATTGATTGATTTAAAAATGTGTATTGATTTTAAGGTGTCTCCTCCCAAGATAATTATTAATTTCAGAGGGTAAAATAGTAAGCTGACAAATGGGAACCCTGGCAGGTGCCACCTTCCCGAGCGGCCAGCGTTAGCACCATTGTGATAAGCGATGCTGGCAGGCGTCATGCACTGAGAAGAGCTTACCATCACCTCCATCACATTTTCGCCAAAAATGAGCAACCTCAATCTAACCATGAGAAAACCTTGGCCAGATCCAAGTGGAGGAACATTTTAGAAAAGAACTGACCAGTTCTCTTGAAAAGTGAGCAGCTCATGAAAGACAAAGACAGAATGAGGAACTATCCCACAGATTTCAGGGGACTAAGGAGACACCATTGGACCCCAGAACAGAAAGAGGACAGTAGGGGGAAAGCTGGTGAAGTCCAAGCAAGGTCTATAGGGGAGTTCGAGTATTATATCCATGTTACTGTCCACATTTCAATAATCGTACTAGGGTTTTGTAATGTTAACATAAGGGGAAGCTGGGTGATGGATTTGGAAACTTTTTAAATTAGTTTTCTAGCCTTTCTTTGAATCTATCATTATTTCTAATTAAAAAGGTTAAGCCAGGTATTTATCGAGTGCCTCTTCTGTGCCAGTTTCTGTGTTAGGAAGACAGTGGTGAACCAGACACAGACTTTGCTGACAGTGGTCAGAGGAAAGGACAAATAAGCATCATGCACTTTTAGTAGAGACATCAAGCTATGATAGGGTTACATAGATAATGCAGTGAAGGAGCATCTAATAGGGGTACCTGGCCCAATTGTGAGGGCCAGAGAAAGCTGGATGTAACATTTAAGTTGAATCCCTAAGGCTGGGTAGGAGCTATTCAAATAAAAGAAAGCCATCTGGAAGGAAAATGTGGGGAGCTGTTTAAACAGAGGGGATGAAATTGTGCCGAGACCAGAGCTGTCTGGGGAAATGTAAGTCCTCTGTGAGCAGGAAGGGTGGGTGTGGGTGTGTTTGGGGGGTGGGGTGAGGGTGCCTGTTGGTGACAGTGAGAGATGAGGGTGGGGCAGGGGCCAGTCCATGCAGAGCTGTGCTCTCAAGTTGGGGACGGGAACATGGGAGGGTTTCCAACAGGGTTTTGCAGTGAGATTTATGATTTAGGAGAAGCACTCTGGCTGCTGAGTGGCTAATTGATTAAAGGGTGCAATGAGGACCAGGGAGCTGAGGAGGGGCTCTTGAGGTCATCTAGGGGAGTGAACAGTGGCATGAATGGGTGGTAGGGCTCAGCAGATGAACCCGTGTCCATGAAGCCCAATTCCGTCCTCAAGAGGAAGGGTTTGAACACAAGTCTAGTCCCATGCTGGACCCGACTCTCATGGTTACACGTAGGTGCCTATAAAAACCACATGAGAGGGGGACAGGAATCCTTATTTGATCCAGAGGTCCCAGTGGTTGATCCCAGGCATAGAGGAGTAAACCACAAAACTGAGACTAAAACCCAGGTCTGTCTGATCCCAGACATTGCAGAAGATCTGACAATCTACCTTTCCCTGCCAGCTTCATGTTACTGGCAAATTGTCATGTGTACGATTTACAACCGAGAGTTTCCATTTTGGCCCAGCCAGACTTTAAACATGCAATAGACAGGAGTTCATCTGGGACTCCTCAGTTTACCTGGCGCCGTGCTGTGTCATCCTTCTCTGCACCCCTTTATTTTGCCCCCAGCTCTTCCAGCCTCTCTGGACCCCAAGCTTCTAGAGGAGTTGAATTTTGAATTTTGTTATGCCCCTTTCACACATTGTTTCAGTTATGGCTTTATTTAATTGCTTTAAAGTATTTCTCATTTGGATTTGTGGCACCATCATTCTTTTTCACACTCAACTGTGTTTTTATGTCCAACTTAAATGTGCATTCAAAGTATTTCACCAGACGGTCTTGGATTATAAACTAAAGAGACCAAAAAGGCAGGAACATTCAAAACAAATTAGTCTCAAATTACATAATTTCATGTCATTGCTAAGTCTACAGATACATTCTCGGGTTGCCTTTCCTATCTGCCCGGAGTTACCATAATATCTCCTTGGTATTTTGGGGTTTTTTTGCTTGTTTTTTCTGTTCATGTCAGATGGGTAAGTGCTGCCCTCATAATAAGGTTTGAGGGAGGTACATCTCACACAAACGCGGTTCATCATGCTTATGAACCGCAAAAGGATCTCTCCTTGGTGTTTTAAAAGTGAGATTATGGATCCTTATTCTCAAGACTCTTTCTTTGAGTTCTGATGCCTTACTGACCTCTACGCAGAAAGACACCGCTCTTTCTCTCATCTTTTAATCCTCCCCTCCCCAGGTGACATCATTTACTCAATTTTTTTCTCACTGGCCCTTCCACAGGTCTGTAGCCGCCTCTCTCTATAAAGGTGCCCAAACTTCCTCCCACTTCACTTTGCATTGACTCTAAGAAAGGAATACAGTTCTCCCAGAATGATTTAAGTGAAGCTTAGGTAATCTGTGTAATGCTGAGAGTCCATCGTAGGGACAACTGCAGGTAATTTGGGTTCTATCAGCACCACAGTTCTTACCAACTTAGCCTTCTCGAGGAGGAAGGGATCTGCTCCCTCCTCAAGGCAAACAGACAACAACACAGCTTCTAACTCCATTTCTTTGGGGACCAAGCCATTCATAAAGAGAATGCCCTGGAGAACATTTTTACCATCATAATTGGGATATTGAACTTCCAGAGGCACAGCCATTCCTATGTTGCCAGGTTCTTTGGGCTATTTGATCAGATCTCAATGCTGGGGTGTTGATTGCGAATTCTTAGACCGGTCATTTGTATTCATAATAAAATTAGATTTTATAGAACAGTCTGGACAGGTCCTAGGCAAGAGGAGAAATGTGTCTTAAACCAAAGGAACAGATTTTTAATGGTGGAAACTTTGTCTTTGTATGATATGGACCTTCAGAATTTTCTGTCGTATCCATGGGGTTTGGTACAGGTCAAAATACTGCAGGTAATTTTTAATATTTGGTGGTGAATAAAATATGGTTTTCTCAAAACTTCCTTTTGTTCCTTTCCTTCTTCATTCATACAATCAGCAAATATTTCTTTACATGGCTGGCAGATTTGCAAACATAAAAAGACAGGATTCCTGCCTTTGAGGAGTATACATGCTATCAGAGAGAAATGCGTTTTAGTGGTAAACTTGTAATTACAACACACTCATTAAGTGCTATTCTTGAGGTATGTAGCAGTTGCCATGAAAACATAGAGACGAGAACATTTTCTGCTAGGGGATCATGGAAGGCTTCCTGGAGGATGTTACTTTTGAACCAGCAGTTTGAAGCCTTCACCAAGAGATAAGGCTGGAGGTAAGGCAAGGGAAGAGAGCATTTCAGGCAGAGGTAGGTTGACCAGTTGTCCTAGTTTGTCTAGCGCTGAGGGGTTTCCCAGATAGCAGGACTTTCAGTGCTAAAACTAAGGCAGTTCCAAGCAAACCTGGGCAGGTGATCACCTAGAAATGGGAAAATACAAGCCCAAAAGTGGTTTGGCCCTTATTTTTGTCTTTTTATTATAATGGTCTATATAGTCAATGTTCTTTTGCTTTTCAGGAAAAAAATTTTTTTTCTGGACTAGCAAGAATTTTGCATACTATGGGCTATTTATAGTGATAGCTTCAAGGTCCACTTTCTGCAATAAAATATGCCTCATTTGCTTTCTATACATGTAGAAATAGGGACTTGAGATCTATTATGAACCCTTGCCTTTCTCTCCCTCTTCTCCCATTCTCTCCTCTCTTTTCCTTCTTCTGACCTCCTCCTTCTGCCTGGTCTTCATCACTTTCTTCAGCACTGTACCCATTCTAACACTTTTTCTGAAAAAGCAGAGATGAAAACCATTCTGATCCAGAGAGCTTGTTCCTTGGCTTTGGAAGCAGTGATGCAAGAACTAGCCAAGCAGGCATTAGACAAACCCATTTAGACTCTCCAGAGGGAAATATCTAACAGTATAAAATAATAATGACAGTATTTCGCTTTCTTCAGAAGCACTCTGATTGCTTCACCCACATGAGCTAATCTTGTATGGGAAGGAGCCACGATTACATACAGCCCGGCAGTTTATTTTCAAAAATCATCTGGCCACCAGAATTCCGTTCGGTCACAGTATTTTTAGTGGCTTCTTTTCACTGTCTTCTTCTCCTGTCCTGCCTGTTCTTCTTTTTGACTCTCTATGTTGGTGGAAGCACATGTATATGCTTCCTCTTTCAAAAACTACATATCAGAGTTGAAGCAGAGGGTCTCTGAGTTCCAGGATCCCAGTTGCACATTTACAAAATCCAGTCTCCATATCATATCTTCAGATTCCTTTCCCTGTCTCTGCACCTATCAAACAACCTCTAAAAAAGCTGCTTGAATGAATAGGGCTCTGGACAGATGAGAAGTGGCACCACAGAAGTTTAAAAGTTGTGCCAAATAAAGGAAATAGGAGGTGGAGCTAGGCTTGGCCTAGAGTACCCTGACTTGAGGCAATAAGCCTCAGTGCAGACACTTGTCCTGCCATCCTTAGTAGGTAAAGACCATTTTCTGTAGGAAAAATAGGAGATGGGGTTATCCCTTGAAATTAGGATGTGGCTATTGGATTCGTCAAGCTGCCTGCAGCTCAGTGTCTAGAACCCAGCAGGAACTCACTAGATATTTGGTGACTTAGTGATTGATGGATCTGAAATGAGAAAGAATCAAAGCAAAAAGCAAATATTCTAGTTCCCCAAGTGAATATATGAACCGGGAGAATGTGTCACTAGTGTGCCTTCTTCCTATACTACTGGTATATTGCAACCATTTCCCTAGAAACCCAGTGTCCTCATGATTCCTCTTGACTCCCCAGAGCTCAAACTTGTGGTGCCCTTACAGAGTTTCTGTTTTTGCAGGTAACAGCTGCTATTCCCAGAGTTGGGGAAAAGTGTAAAACTAGGTGAAAAGTTATAGGTTCTAGCATCAGACAAACCTGAGTTTCACACCTTACCAGGTGTATGACTGTGGACAAATTGTTACCATCTCCAAGCCTATTTCTTTATCTGGAAGACAATGATAGAACTAAATACTTAAAAAGATTGCTGCACTGATAAATGGCTATTTACTATATATGTATCAGTC